>CM025648.2:3270998-3296106 GCA_014621495.2 Entosphenus tridentatus | reverse complement strand
CAAGGCGCTCTTCCCCCTCCAGCTTAAATATATACGCTCCAAGCCTGGGGTGTTTCATTCAGACGCTGTCTTCCCGACAGACCTGTTATTCACCTGAGGACGGCTGCTTGCGTTGTGGCCGAAACGTCGTGAGAATTATTTTATTATGTTTAATTTTTATTATTTTATTATTTCCATTCTACGTGACTTTACCGAAAGAACCAAGAAGATGAATCCCTGCAGTCACGAAAGCTTTACATCGAAATTTAACATTTCGCTCGTTGCGCGTACCGCTGGCTCGGACGTGGGGGCTAAGCGATCGCGGGCGACGTCCAAGTTGCGGGTGATTTTCGGGGGCGATTCGGTTTTCAACAGCTGGTAGGTAGCCGGCGGTGGGAGAGGACTCCGAGTACAACTCTGCCGGCGACGGCCGAGATCCCGGTTCGAATCCGGGCCCCCCCGTCCGCCCGTGGATACGCCAGGGTTCTCAAGCGGAAACTAACGCGAGTTGGTGCTCTTGGCCCGGTCACAAATACGCAAAAAAAAACAATCGCGTTAAATGTAGTTTTTTTGACTAATTTCCAGCTCTCAGGAGAAGAACAAAAAGAAGTGTTTCCAATTCCATGCGACAAGCATATCGATCGCAGCAGCAGGGCGGATGACAAATCACTTGAAAGGGAACTCGGAAGTAGCTCTGCAATATGCGCTTCCACGAACCGTTTCTGTTCACGCACGAAGGGCGGCAAAGCCGCGGTGTCGCAACGCTGCGACACGCGTGACCCCGCCATCAAACGCCAATTTCAGTCTGCGGCCAGGGAAATGCAGCAGAGGAAGTCGACTTGTGTGCGACGGGTGACCCCCCCCCCACGCTTTCACCCGAGCAGCCACCGGAGGCGCTACAAACCAGAGGTCGCAAACAGGTTTTGATTCCTTACCCGTACCCGTACCCGGCCGCACCAGGGTCGCAAATGGGTACCCGTACCCGTAACCGGCCGGGTACGGGTATGGGTACCCGTTCCCTACCCGTACCTTACCTGAAATGAGTGACAAACGGCTACTCACCGGTGACTCACGGCCTACCCGTACCCGTACCCGGCCGCACCAGGGTCGCAAACGGGTACCTGTACCCGTACCCGGCCGGGTACGGGTAGCCGGGTATCGGGTAGGGTACGGGTACCCGGTTGCGACCTCTGCTGCAAACTCAGGACAACGTAAACGTTACACGAGCCGGGAATAAAATTTGGCGAGGCTGGATAGCAACAAAAAGTCACCGAATCGCGACGGGTGGCAAATAATTGCCCCCGACTGCCCCCCACCCCACCCACTCACCCTCTCCAGGTGTCCCCCGCCCTCACCTGTACTTCATTCCCGTGTTGGCCGCCGTTGTCTCGCGCAGGGAAATCATCATCTGCTGCTGCTGCTGTTGCTGCTGCAGCAGCTGCAGCTGCAGCAGCTGCTGCTGCTGCTGCTTGCGCAGGGCCATCTGGCCCACGCTCCTCGCCACCATGGCCACGGCGCGGAACCGCGAGCGCACGCGGTTGGCTCCGCCGGGCCCCCCGCCGCCGCCGCCTGGGCCCCCGCCGCCCCCTCCCAGAGTCGGGCTGCCCCCCCCGCGCCCCCCACGGTCATCGCTGCCGCCGCGGGACTTGAGGCCGCTCTCCGAGCACGCGAAGGACACCTGCATGGCGAGCGCGACGACAGCTCTGCGCCGTGTCGCTCTGCGCCGTGTCGCGCCGCTGTGGTTTCCTGATTCTTCTCTTCCTCTTGACCCGCGGCGCTCTGTCTTGTCGTCGCCGCCCGGTGTACGGCGAGCGTTATTTTTGAAATGTACGCACGTGCGTGTATCGCGTAAGGAGTTATCCACTGGGAGATGAAATCTAAAATCGCGCTGCTCGGTAGCCGGTCTAAGGTGGCGGTGGAAAAAAACTACAAACAGTGCCGAGCGGCACAGCTACGTGTCCATCCCATTGCGTCTCTCCGCTGCCTGAACGTCTTCTGAACGTCTCTTTTGAGGAACGCCGGCGACAAGCGACACGCCGATGCGTTATTTATCTTTCATCAACCAAACACACGGCTACAATTGCCGAAATATTTTTTTCACCAGTCATTCACGTCGATATAACGTTAACAATTTAATGCTATTAAAGCTACTCGTCTGGCAATAGGTGGAAATCTGAACAAGTAAGATCTCACTGTAGTTGCGGTGGTGACGTTAAACCGCGCCAACGCCGCTGGAACGGCGGCGACAAGTTTCCGTCGCAATCGTCGCAACGTCCTCCTCTGTCGGCCTCCACGTCGGCTGGCTCACGAGACGAACGCTTGACGATGATCCTACGCTCAAACTCCCGTGGCAACTACAAAAACCCTCAAAATCAGACCCACAAGTTTACTAAAGCGCTCGGAAAAACTAAAGAGACAGCTGCACTCTTCTCATCCTCCACCCGCCACGCGACCTCCGCCGGGTGGGCGACGTTCCTTCTCCTGTTGAAGACGACGTCCCATTGGGCTCGCACCCAACTCGAGGCGAGATATCTCCCGGCGTGGGTCGGGGGGGGGGAGGGGCGGCTCTCACCGTCACGCGCCGGCTCGTCCCGTCGCCACCGGCGGTGCAAATCCCCCGGCCAAAGACTCCTGCGGCGGCGGGGGTTGGGGGGAGGTCAACCGTAACCGGCACTCGCGCCGTGGCGTTCGGCCAAAACGGTCGTCGCCTTTGCCTGCGTCCAACCTCTCGCCCGCTCCCAGCAGGGAACGACAAAAAGTGGGAGTTGAATCCTCGAACGGCCGGGACGTCCTCCTGAACTCCGCGACTTTGATCCGAGCGCCGGTCGGAAAAGGTTGGGGGAGGGCTGGTCGGTGGGGGTGTTCGGTGCTGCGGTGACGTAAGTCGTGGCTGCTAAATCGCCGCTCGGGTCCACTTCACGTTCATCTCCGTGGACGTGCGATTTCTCGCCGGCTGCGCACGCGATGTCCCCCGGGGAGGCGAGCCGCGCGCTCCGCCACGATAAATTACAAGTTTCCCCCTTGGAACGCGCGCGGTCGATGCGGAGGGCGTGCGCGCGTTGGGCCGTGGCGAGAGCGGGACGCTCCTGCCTGGCGACTCCGTGGCGATACCCGGAACGCCGGGATGGTGGGTGGCGGCGAGGAAAGAAAATCCTTCGCGCGCGCACACCCACGCTCCTCGATTCCGTCCAAATCCTCGGGACCCTCCGAGTTAACGGGCGCCCGTCAACGCGGAGACGGGAGCAAAACAAAAATAAAGGATGGGGGTGGGGCGGAGAGAAGTAATCCGACCAAGGCGCCTCCGTGAGACGTTCCAGCCGAAGCGTGTCTTGCAGGTGCCGCTCGCTTTCCGCGCGGAGCGTGACGCCATCAAAGTTGCTCCGTCTCGTCGGTAAACAAAAGCCTCCCTTCTTCTCTGCCTCTTCTCGTCAACGTTCTGCCTCGCTATCCTTTGACGGCCGTCAATATATCCGCGACGTTACCCCCGCGAACGGCCGTCCAAGTAGGATAATTTTCCTCGAGGCTTTCCCCCGCTTCCTGCGTCGTCTTCAAAAAATGCACCCCTCGATTCCGTCACCGGGAGAGGCAATCTCCTTAAGAGACGCCGTCAGGCTGCGCAGCGGGGGGGGGGGGTGCGGAGTGGCTTCCCAGAGAATCCAATTACTGTCACCTTCGGTTCATCTTTAATTCAAATTATTTCCAGATTCCTGACAACTTAAACCGCGCGCGGGGGGAGGCGGGCAAATTACGCGCGAGGGGAGCGTCTCACGGAAAAAGAAAAAAAACGCGACGTCAAGAACAAACTTAAACCCCTGCAGGCGGTGACGATGGCGACGATGATGAGAACGACCACGTGGAACAGTCAAAGCGGTCGCAGCTGCTGCTTCAGGGGAGGGTGAAGTGGGGGTGAGGGGGGGGTGAAGGGGGGTGGGGAGGAAGAGGGTGGAATTCGGCACAAATGCAGCTCACGGTAGAAAGCGGAGTAATTCGCTAATCGGGGAATATCCGCACTCGGCGGCTAATGGACGCGTCGTTCCTGCAGTTCCACGGGCTTGGCAGCGGAGCACGCACGCACGCTAAAAGCATAAATACGGAAATAAATCTAACAAAAAACACTATCGGAGGTAGTTTAAAAATAACTGAAATTAACGAAATAAAAACGTGTGCATGTCGCGTTACCGGCTTGGTTTTTTTTTTAGGCCGTCGAGCATTCCGCGCTGTAACGGCGTCGGGTGCGAAATGAGCCCGGAAGAATCGACGACGACGACGACAACGACGACGAGAACGCAGCGGGCGAAGAAAAAGAAAAACGAGAAAAAAACAAAAGGCGGCGGCGGGGGCGCCGGCGCGCGGCCACCGAGAGGAACGCGACGCGAGTGAGCGACGAGCAGGAGGGAGAGTCGCCCGAGCAGGAGGGAGCGGGCAAGTGGGGGAGGGTTGGAGGGGCAATGATGGACGCCGAGACGCACGATCGCTCGCCCTCACCGCCCCCGCCCGCTCGCCCAACTGACCGCCCACCCGAACCTCGCGGCCCCCCCCCCCGCCCCCCCCCCCCCCACCACCGCCCGCCAACCGTGACCCCATCGTCCGCCACAGCCGACTAAATTTAAAAGAGAATTCTCACTCGGAGGGCCTTCCTTAATCAGTCACCGCCACCCGTCACCTGACCCCACTGACAGCTGCACGCACGCACACGCAGGCACACACACGCGCACACACACACACACACGCACACGCGCACCCTCACATGCAGGCAGTGCATGCACATCGGGGGCAACACAAACACCGCGCAATGCCGCGCCACCCGCGCCCGCCGCTCGGCCAGCCGCGCCGTGACATTTCAAGCACACGCGGCCGCGCCGTGGGGTGCCGTGCCGCACCACGGTGGCACGCGGGGCCACGGCGCGGGTAACGCGAGCCAGTTTAACCGAGCGGCCCCCGGCTTGCCGCGACACAACACACGCCACGCCACAATACACGCCATGTCACACCACGACACACACCGTACCACGACACAACACACACCATGTCGCACCATGACAGACACCACGCCACAACACACACCATGTCACACCATGACACACACCACACCACGACACAACACACGCCATGTCACACCACGACACACACCACGCCACAACACACGCCATGTCGCACCACGACATACGCCACGCCACAACACACACCATGTCACACCATGTCACACCATGACACACACCACACCACACCACGCCACAACACACACCATGTCGCACCACGACACACGCCACGCCACACACACCATGTCGCACCACGACACACACCACGCCACAACACACACCATGTCGCACCACGACACACGCCACGCCACACACACCATGTCGCACCACGACACTCACCACGCCACAACACACACCATGTCGCACCACAACATGAGCACGCCACACCACGGCACACCACGACATTAGGGGGCCGCACCATGATAAAACATTTATTTTTACCTACGTGAATTTACCGAAAAAACCTAAGAGTATGAATCCTTGCAGCCACGAAAGCTTCAAATCGAGAAAAAATACACAACGCCCGTGGCACAAACACCCCTCGCATGTCCTCTACAGTGAACCACTCCTTCAACAGAGGAGGAGGAACAGCAGACACGACACCAACTCTCCCTCTCTGCCGAAGCCCTCTCGTCGTGGCCAGCAGCAGCAGCAGCAGCAGCATGACCTCGACATTCGCATTCGGCTCCCGAACGCATTGCTGCTTCCATCACGCAGGAGTGGAACTACGCCATGTGGCATTAACACGCCGCAACCGCGACGCGGCAAGGTGCTGGTGAACCCCACGTCGTGACGAACAAAACAAACGAGCAAACGCGCCGAGCTGCGGTGGCCTGGTGCGACGCCGCACCGCGATGCTCTTGGTTTGGCACCACGGCTGATGGCGTGAAGCCTTAACGGACTGTTGGGGCAAGTGCTGTTAGCGAGCACCTATGAAGGCCGGCACGGCACACGAGGGGGTGGGTGACCAGCACCACGCCCGGCCGCCTTGGTCTCTCCAGTGGCGACGCTTTCATACACCGCACCAGGTACTCATCTGGAGGCTGAGTCCATCTAACGGAGGCCCAGGGCCGGTTCAGATAATTGTCACCGTGCGTGGGAATTTAACTCGGGTCGTCAGGTCCGTAGCGCGGCACGCTAACCGCTACTGCACTACCGATCGGGACCGCACGTGGTGCCACCTGCAGCGGTGCCACCTGCAGCCGCACCAAAGAGCCGGCGCGTGAGTGAGCGGGCGAGGAGGCCCCAGTCGCCGGAGCCGCGCAACAAAACATTGTCGAGGGAAATTAGTTTTGTTCCCTGCCGCCCCCCCCCCACCAACACCCCACCACTCCCTCTCACCCCGAATATGGAAAGACGAGAAATAACACTGGCAAAACGATATTTCTTTCGGCGAGAATAAAAGGATCACTTCGATTTTGTCCGCGACTGCGGAAAGCGGAACGCGGCGCCGCTCGCTTGCGGGTCTCCGGGAAGACTCCGCGGCCGGTTCCACAAACGACATGAGAGCTCGCGCCCGTCCAACCGCCCCAAATCAGCTCAATTTCTACACATTTATAAAACGCGGCTCATTTAGCGAGGGCAACGCTGGCGGGGTTTTGGCACGTGCGCGAAACTGGACACACCGTCGCCGCCACCGCCGCCGCCCGTCCCAGCGCGGGATACGTAACCGACTAAACAATTATTTTATTTGACCAGGTAAGGCCCACTGAGCTGTACAGCTCTTCTTCAGAAGCGACCTGGCTATCACAAATGATAGCTCAACAAAGTGGCTTATCATCACGTGGAACTGCATAGCAGCCAAATACTCTAAAAACGCGTGACGTCGATCCTAAATGTGGAGGGAAAAACTGGAGGGCCCGGAGAAAAATCCACACGACCACGGGGAGAGAGAGAGACACGGAAACTCCAAATAATAATCGGGCGTCGGGGGTTGGAATCACCACATTGCAGCCGCTTGTTCCGGGTCCCCAAGAGAAGCACCCGAACGAGCTGGCGCACGAGACAAACCGGGGGCTGCTGGTGCCACGCTCAAGCGTTGGAGGTGTCAAAGCGGCTGGAGATCCATCGCGTGTTGTTTAAATACATTTTTTTTTACTACTATTATATATATAAATACACGAAAGCCTCGGTGCATCTAAAGATATGTGCCATTAGGGATCTTGCTGTGGGATTTCGGGACAGTTCTTTGTTTTTCGAGTCTCTTTTTTGTCTTTCATACAAGAGCAGAGCACTCAAAACTCGGTCTGCGACACAACGGGGCTTTGGCCAAGAAAGCCAAAATTGTTCACCTGCTCCAACTCACACGGGCGCCTCTGACGTGCATGGGTCTGACACGCGCGTGGGCGATAATTCACATGAGTGCGCACCAATTTACAGAACCACCTGGGCCAGACATTTATTGACACCTGGTCCAGTGGTTACATAAAAAATAGTAGCGGCGTTCGGTCAGAAGAGATGCGCTGATAACTGTGCCCTTTAGTTTGCCCCGCGAAGCCTCGACAAGTCCCAGCACTCACACTGAAGAGGTTCCTGCATTGGGAAGTTTGGTCAATTCCATGAGCGAGTTTTTATTTTGGCTTCGTATATAAGGGGGGGGGGGGGGGGGGCGACGCGACACTCAGCACTGCCATCTGCTGGGCACACCGCTCAGCCCCCACGCCTACAACACCAGGCAAGCGCCGGTGGTGGTCACCCATCCGAGTACCGACCAGACTCATCCATGCTTAACCCTTCTTCCCGTTCCCAGACGGCTGCAAGATGCAGGGTGGGGGTGTCCTGTTCACCGCTTAATCTCGGAGCGCGCGAGCGGCTCGGCGTTAATTGTATTTAGAGAGGCGTCGCGCCGCGGTTTTTCAAGACATTGCACTCACCGCAGAGAATCGTAGCGACATGACCGTTGCGCTCTACGCTTGATGATGTACACTTACGTCATCGGAACGGGAAAGGGTCAAGTTTCCAACAAGTAATTGTTGGGTGCACTCGGTGTAAAACGCACTCGTGCAGCCGTGAGATTCGGTGGGGGCCAAAATTCGGCGAGCGACATGGCGCCGGCGAGGCAAGCGGCGAAAGACGATCAATTGACTATTTCTTTCACAAAACTCGCAGACAGCGATGGAACTCCCCATCTGCATGGGCAATCAAGGCCACGAACGGGGCTTCGTCACGAATAATTTAGTTCCTTTCTCATTGCCAATTGTCGCTGTGGTTTTTCTTTTCCGGTTTTTCCGAAGCGGCGAGTCGATCATTTTGTCTTTGTCGTCAACGTCGTCCTAATTGCGCCATCCGTGTCGTTACGTTAGGAGACGAACAATCCGTTCGGATCTCTTGCAGAGCAGTGCCGCCCTTCTCACATGACAGAACGGTTTGTGGAAGCGGACATCACAGAGCTACTTCTGAGATTCGCCTCTTCAAGTGACACTCAGATTGACACTTCAGCAGGGGGCAGCACTTTCACACGCGCCCCACGTTGAGAGCAAGGTTCGTGGCACGGACAGCCAAACGGTTATTTGTTTAATTTTCAGTGCTGCAATCCAGCCTGATTAAAAATCACGTTGTATTGCGGTGTTTTTTTTGTGTGTTTGCAGTCATCGGTGACATGGGCTGAGATCGTCACCGCACTGCACTTTAGAACCCAAATTATTCACAACTCAGTAAATGTACATCTATGGTTCTCTGTGTGAGCCATTGGTGACTGGGCCTGAGACCATCAACTCAATACACCTTGAAAACCTCGGTTTAATGTACGTATGGTTGTATGTCAAACGTCTTTCGAGCCGCACGTAGCCAACCATGCAAATTAGCGGTGCGGGTATCACTGGATAAGAGCCCAGGATCTCAGCGGCGCCAGCTCACTGCTATGACCTCTGGGTGACCCCTGCAATTTCTCACCCCAAGTCCCTGCCAGTGTATACTATGCATTTTACTATTTTAATTATTTTTGTATTTTGACAGGTAAGGCCCACTGAGCTCTATAGTTATTTTTCAGAAGCGACCTGGCCACCAATGATAGCTCAACAAAGTGGCTTATCATCATATGGAAATGTATAGCAGTCAAATACTCTAAACGCATGTCTCTAAATGTGTAGGGAAAAACCGGGGGACCCAGAGAAAAAACAACACGGACCACGGGAAGAGACACATGCAAACTCCAAATAATCAGGTGTCGGGGGGGTCGGAATCGAACCCACGACCTCCTGTATACCAGGTGAGGAAGTGAAGATCTCGCCACCGCTCTGGATCGGGCATTTGGTTTACTCTTCAACGCCGGCCAGAGGGCCTTGGAAGAGGTTTGAGTAGCCACACTTTACCCCACCACACGCGACCTGCTTGCTCTGTCGTCGAAACGTCTCTCGTGCGCCAAATCAAATGGCTGCTGTGGCCGCAGCTGGTTGTGACAACGTTTTAAAAGGTGACATTTTGTTGTTGTTGTGGAAATTAATAAACAAAAAGATAGCATGAAATGCAAGGTTATTTAGAATGCTTCAGAACAGAACAGCTTTGTTGACGACCGATGCCTAATTCTCGATTAACCCACTCTTATGATTTTGACCGGCATTTAAATATTACATAATAATTCAACGGGAGGGGGGGGGGGGAGTGGTGGCACAGTGATTAGTGAACCATGCGACAAACCTACCAAACATGAGTTCGACTCCTGGTCACGGCTGACATCAGCGGCGAGAGATATCTGAACCGGATCTCGTCCGCCCACTAACTTCCTCAACTCACATCGACCGGCGTGGCGAAGATTGGTCAAATAATCTGCTGCGCCGACAACGGAGGCCCTCCCTACTCCATCAGTAGATTCGCAAGAGGGCTGTAAATATACGTGTGCATATTTTACTTGCGTGTGTGTGTGTATATAGAATATAAATGCACGCAAATTTCACAAGTGAAACAGAGTTGATGTGAAAAGATGGGAAATGTAAAAACAACACAAACTGCAACTTGTGAAGCGAGAGAGCGAGCACGGCTCACCAGTTCCTGTTCGCTCCGAGCTCCGTGCCGGTTGAGATCTGTGAAACGACTGGACATCTGTGAAAAAGAGCTTCATAGCTCATCGGATTCCTCCAGTATAAATAAACATTCTGTGTCCCTACCCACCGGCGCTCGCTGGAGACCCTCGTTTACGACCACGAACCACTCACGGACTGACGGACGGACGGACGGTCTGTGGGACGCATAAGGGTGGGGATTGTTGTGATGAGCTCTGGGTGCTACGGGATCACAGAGTGTCTTCACAAAGAGGAAATAATCTCGCGCAGATGCGATTTGCGGATTGGGGGCAGCGGGGGGGCCTTAGGGGCGTGGGGGGCGTGGGGGGCGTGGGCCCAGGAGAGCGGTCAAAAGGGAGGCAAAAGTTGCCTTTCCCCCGAAAAAATGTTCAGACGGCCAATTGGAGACATTTTTTTTTTCAAAATGAATCAAACGGAGCGAGGCTGTCGTCCCCGAGGAAGGCGCCCCCCCCGTCCGCGGCTCACGGACCGCGGGCGGCGGTTCGGCAGCGCGGGCCTTTGCTAGACTACCGCGAGCTCAGCGCGACGACACCGGCGCCGCGAGTGGGCCCGGCCGCGATCGAGGTCACCTGCCCGCCCGCCCGCATTCGGCGTTGCCAAGCCCAGCCCTCTCCGAGCTAAGGTGAACTTTACGTAGGGCGGCGCAGGGTGGGGGGGGGGCGTGGGGGCTTGCTATTACCCCTGGCGGCTCCTCACAACGTTAGTCTGCCACGGCTCCAGTTAATAGCCTGCGCGTGTGTTAAATGTCACCGTCTGAATTCTCACTCGCGGTTGCCAGCATGTCACCCCCCACTCCCAACCCCCCAAACACTCCCGGCTACCGCCCCCCCCACTGCATCATCAGCAAACAAGCCTCGAGTCTTGGCATTGACTGGGGACTGCAGTATTATGCCTGCGATTTAAAAAAAATATATATGTAATAACTTCTTTAGGCCCGACGGGATTTCGGTATTTTTGCTGCGAAAATGCAGAGGTTGTTGAAAGAAAAATGGGCTCGCAGCACATGGTCACGTGCAGTCGCATACACAGCGCTTTTGACGATCGACTGCTGGATGAGGACCTCTCCTCCTCATACTGTGCAGCCCACACATTCCCACTGCCACCATCACCACCAGGTAGTTCCATCTAGTATTGGGAGGCAGGGTGGTGGCGGCAAGGTGATAACACTCGTTCGATACCCAGCTCTCTCCGCCCCCCCCACCCCCCGTGTTCTGCATGGGTTTTCCATCGGCTTCTCCTGTTTCCTCCAAAAGGTAAAACATCCCAATACTGAAAAATTACTCAATTAGAATCAAGACGAGGACAATGCCTTAACAAATTGTTGGGGCAAGTGCTGTTAGCGAGCACCCAAGAAGGCCGGCACGGCATACGAGGGGGTAGGTGGCCAGCACCACTCTTGACCGCACAAGGTACCTATTTGAGGCCGAGTCGACTTAGGGGAAGCCC
Source organism: Entosphenus tridentatus (assembly GCA_014621495.2). Taxonomy (NCBI): domain Eukaryota; kingdom Metazoa; phylum Chordata; class Hyperoartia; order Petromyzontiformes; family Petromyzontidae; genus Entosphenus; species Entosphenus tridentatus. Next base: position 3,284,624 of record CM025648.2, on the reverse strand, counting down.
AGGACCAGTTCAGATAATCGCCACTGCTGTTGGTGGCCATGAGCGGGAATGGAACTCGGGTGGTGGGGTTCGTAGCGCAGCGCGCTAACCACTACACTACCGCTCCCACACTTTGTCAATTGCAGCGGCAGCAACATCGCCTGCCGACTGCGAAAACTTGGCAGGACCCACCTGAAAAAGAGTCTTGAGACTCAGCGAGGCTTCCCTGGGTAAACAAGCGTAATAATATTATTGACAATATTACACGCTTGTCATTAGAAATAATATTACACAAGTTAAAATGTATTTGTCACGTACACAGAACATGCCAATTCGTTACAAGTAAAGCACACCGGTGTGTTGGAGAGCAGCACATTCACATTTACAATCCGAGTACCGAGTGCTCTCTAACACACCAATGTGCTGGACTTGTAACGAATTGGCATGTTCTGTTTACTAATAACGAATTGGCATGTTCTGTTTACGTGACAAACCTTACTAATTAGCTGTATCGGGTGGTGACAGGTTTAACGACACATTTATATTTACGCGATCTAACCCAAAAAAAAACATATATTATTAATGTCACGCAAAAAAAAAGTTCTGCTTGTTACAGACGTGTTCTCTCAGCGGGTTCTCCGCATGGCTTAGCGGACTTATCACGACCAACAACAACATCATCGGAGGAGCGCGGAGAAGGGTGTTTAATAAAGCGAGGCTTCTCCAACCCACACGCTCCGTGCAGTGCGCACCAAGGTAATAAAAACACAACACCACGATTCTACAGAGGGAGAGCCTCACTCTTGTTTTCAAGAGTCGTATTTTTTTTATTCTCTCGGGAGAGGGAACCGTGCCGTTGACTAGCTCGCGCGTCTCGAGTTCCGCGTCTCGTGTTTCCGCCAGGCGCGGCACAAGGCAGGAGCCTCCACACGGCGCTCGCGTATTTTGCACGAGCAATCGTCGTCACCGTTGCCGCCGCCGCCCTCGTCAGGAAATGATCTATCCACTGTCGGACGAAGGCTTTCCCCACCCCCCGCCCCCCCGCCCGAAGCCGTCAGCATCCGACGCGGCAAAGGTGCATCTGGACGCTGCGTGCGAGCCGATTTCATCGCCCCCATCACATCCCAATGATTCTAAATATAACTTCGAGTGCGCGTTAATTCGCTGTTAGGGAAATAACACACCCGTTACGAATAAAGGGGGGAGTGGTGGCGCAGCGGCGAGCGCACTGTGCTATGCGTCAGGTGACCAGAGTGTAATTCTCGGTCAAAACCGAACATCAGTGGAAAGCGATTCTAATCTGTACCAGTCCTGGGAACACCCTCACCTCCACCAACTTGCATTGCCCTGTGTGGTGAATTATGGTCAGGCAACCATGACTGGGATGTCATGGGGAGGCCCTCATCCAGCAGTGGACAGAGAGGAATGCAATTAATAATAAGACACGATTTGCAAAGCGCACATGTTTCTGGAATTGGATGCAATGTTCGATCGATAACTCCGCACCTTCGATTAGCGCAGTTGGCTACGTCAGAGGTCGCAAACGGGTTTTGATTCCTTACCCGTACCCGGCCGCACCAGGGTCGCAAACGGGTACCCGTACCCGGCCGGGTAGGGTACGGGTACCCGTACCCGATACCTGGCCAGGTACAGGTAGCTGGGTATCGGGTAGGGTACGGGTATCGGGTACCCGATTGCAACCTCTGAGATGAAGCCATGTTGCAGGCGCGGGTGGGTTGATTCTAGGAACTTGAATTGTGAGAAGAGACAAGACGTTGGGAAATGAGTGATAAACGGTTACTCACCAGTGACTCACGGCCTACCCGTACCCGGCCGCACCAGGGTCGCAAACGGGTACCCGTACCCAGGTATCGGGTAGGGTATGGGTATCGGGTACCCGATTGTGACTTCTGGGCTACGTACGGTGCAAAAGACATTCGACAAAAAAACTAAACAATTCCATCGTTTGGCTGCCCCTCCAATAACAAATCTCACCCATCGGCACCGTCCCCTTCCCATAACGCACTCTGTCCAAGCCCAACGACGTCTCCTTGATAGAGGAATATCGGTCTGGAAAGCCAATAGGATGACGACCTGGAGTGGCACGGTGGCGAGATGCTCACTACCGCGCCCTTTGTACAGGAAGTCGCGGGCTCGATCGACCCTGACGCCTGCTGCATACTTGGAGTTTTTGCATGTTCTCCCCATGGTCGCGTGTATTTTTCTCCGGGTCCTCCTCCAATTTCCCCTCCACATTTAGAATCAACGTGAGCGTTTTAGAGTGTTTGGCTGCTCCAAATTCGCACGTGGTCAGCCGCTTCGTCGAGCTATCGTCGAGATAACCAGGTCGCTTCTGAAAAAGAGCTTCTAGCTCAGTAGGCCTGAACTATCAAAACAAATTAATTATGACTAATTATTACGTCCAATCAGATGGGGGCGGCGGGCGGGGGGGGGGGCTGTATTTATTTTATCAACAGAGCATGTCATAGGCAGAGAAAAAAAAATATTAAGTGTTCTTGACCCTGGGCTTGAACCTCGCGAGGCAGGGAGCTGACAGCCCCGACGGCTGGGGGGGAGGGACGAGGGGGGGGAGAGTTCCAAGGCTACGTTGGCAGCAGAGGAGATCGAGCGACCACCCCAGAGCGAGCGAAGGTTGACTGGAGGTCGAGCGCCGTCATCCATCAGCCGTGCACCGCCACGGTTCATCGCTTTGCGCGGAGTTTGTGTTTCATTCGCCACGGCCCATTAACTCCTTGAGCGCAATGGCCGCTGCGACTTAGCCGCTGGTTACCCACCACCCGCCCCCCACGCATCCAAGCCGAATGCATAAATCGCCAAGATTCGCATCCACCCCGCCGGGCCTTTGGACAAAAAAACAACGCGCGGCACACGTTGAATTTCCCGGGAGTTTATTCCAGTCTTAATGTTTCTGCCGTCTCTCTCTCTCTCTTCTGAAAACGGGCTCGCGCTTGAAACGTCAGCCTGTTTGCGATGCAGCCCAATGGAGGGAACGCGTCTGGAAGAAAGTCCACCGCCAAGATGGAGCGGACGAAATCAAGGCGTGTGCAGGAGCTTCGGTGGACCTGTCGTACCACGGGGCACGCGCTCCGAGAGATGGCGGTGGCTTAGGAAGAGGCCTGCATCCAGCAGCCGCAAGCGACTTCTCAGCGGTGCGCGCAAACCCCCGCCAAGGGTCGCGGTTCCGCTAATTTGGCGTCGATTTCAAATCGTGCGGTCCCGGTCGTTTGGGCGTCGCCGCACGGGGCCGTGGAAGGATTGAATCCGTCAAACGTGCCAAACGATTCGGAGGCAGATAAAAAAGAAACCCGCGCGGAGCTGCGCTTGCGTCAGAGGTCGCAAACGGGTTTTGATTCCTTACCCGTACCCGGCCGCACCCGTACCCTACCCGTACCCGGCCGGGTACGGGTAGGGTACGGGTATCGGGTACCTGATTGCGACCTCTGGGATGAAGCCATGTTGCAGGCGCGGGTGGGTTGATTCTAGTTACTTGAATTGTGAGAAGAGACAAGACGTTGAGAAATGAGTGACAAACGGTTACTCACCAGTGACTCACAGCCTACCTGTGCCCGTACCCGGCCGCACCAGGGTCGCAAACGGGTACCCGGCCGGGTATCGGGTAGGGTACGGGTATCGGGTACCCGGTTGCGACCTCTGGCTTGCGTTGACAAGTGGCGCCGAGCATTCGTGACGCTGCCCGACCGCAATAACCCTGACGTGGGCCCACCCCCGTTGGCAGTCTCAGGCAAGGTCAAATTGAGAATTCACAAGATTTAAGTGGCGACAAACATGCAAACACTCAAGCGAGCCAGACGAAGGCGACTGATCTGCAACATGAAACAATACGGCCAAGAGCTTAATTTCAAGCCGAATACTTTTGCGGAGGTTCGCCGCCAGACCGTCGCATGTGTGTACGTGAAACTTCTTTCGCGCCGTACGTAGCCAACCGTGCTCATCGTAGGTGCGACTGGAGTAAGAACGTGACCAGTAGCCACAGCCGCAGTGAGTTAGACGCCAGATGTGGCGTGTCGGCTGTGCGGGAAGCGTCGACATTAAGGCCTGGGTTTACACGATAACATTTACAACGAGGCCCCCCCCCCCGCCTGCCTGGACTTGACAAAGGAGCCGTGTGCACCGGAGAAGCTTCGACGAGAAAACCTTCCCCAACCAGCCAGTGTGTCTGCATTGTTGTTGTTGTGGATTGTGTCAGCACCTCTCTCATTTACTTGACCGGACAGCTTTAATTTGGAGTGACTGCAGTTAAGATAAAGCCAACCTCTTCCCACCCCCCACACAGCTGCCCCTCCCCCCCGCTAACAATAGGAGAGACAAATGATGGCCGAGCTAATTCATTATCGGGCCTCGGACGTAAATAACACAGCCCCGGAACGAGCACCACGATGGCATTTTCACTTCCATCATCGCCAGGAGCAGGAAGCCAACATTGGGGAAACAAAGAAACAAACACAGCGCGCCGTGAAAAATCATTACTTTCAGCATCGGGCGAGCAGATTTTTGGATGGATCATAATTTCGATGGATGTCTTGTACAGCAAGTCGCAGCTAATTTTTTTTAGATTATAATTGAACATTTTAAGCACCAACAACAAAAGCCTCCCAAAGCCTTGCGATTCGTTCAGTTTGGGTTCCGCCGAACGATTAGTTCGGGTCTACTTCACGTAACGGGAAAACGTTGAGTGAAGACGTGACCTCAAATAAATGCCACTCGGGTATAATAACAACAACAACAATGGCCATTGTTTACCCAGAAATGTTCACCGGGACTGTCAAGACTCCTTTGCGGGAGGGCCCTGCGTCGTCAGAGTGTTTGGCCACTTCCATTCGTGAGAGTTTGGCATTCGTGAGAGTTTGGCTTTCGCGCGCCAGGAAACCCGAGCACCCGGAGAAAAGAACCAACAACAACGAGCGCCGTTCGCCACTAAGCAGCGGCGACGTCACCACGGCGCCTGTGCCAGGCTAGGTGCACTTTGAGGCCACGTGAAGTGTGGAAGGCTCGCTGGCAGGAGGTCGCAGGACAGACTCAAGTGCCATGGGGTTGACTGACTGACATGACTGGCAGATCCACCAGCTGTGCCCCCCACTATGACAACTTGATGCATTCTACCAACACACACACGAGGAGGTAACGCCCAAATATCCGAACGGATGAATTTAAGGATCCATTGCTGTACCGCCATTCTCTGTGCCACCTTCACGAGCGGACATCTGCTTCGAGTGCAGGATAAATCGGAGCCCTTGGTGGTGGACGGGGGTTCCGGGAGGGTTAGGCAGCGGCAGCAATAGTGGCAGCAACAGCGGCGCAACGGAAGGATTCCCCAGACTCATCGCAGAGATTCCCCTCGAGCGCAATAACTCAGTGGCCCGCGAGCGAGTGCCCTTCGCCGACCCCCACGTCACCCACCCCCCAATCCCGTACACTTACGTGGTCGTGGGGGGGGGGGAGATGACGTTCAATATCAAGACTTTTTTGGGGTTTTTGGCGTGTGCGCCGCAGTGTCCTGCATTGCGGATGTCTGGCCGGTTCCATTCGCGGGCACTCGGCTAAAGTGCGGGAGGAGAGGAAAAAAAAAAACCCCCAGAGGGGCAGAAGAACGACCGACACCGCTTTACGGCAGCGGCGATAATCGGCACCGCCGGCTCCTCTTGTGGTCACCCGTCAACTCGACCCGACGCTTATGACCACTTGGCCCAAAGCCCCGACACGCCTCTCGTGTCGTCTTGTCGGGACTTTTGTCGAGTCCGGCTGGCGGCCAGGACCGAGCGAGGACGTAGCGCAGCCTTTCACCCGGGCAAGTGGACCGGCACAGGCGACAGATTTATCCTCTTAGTTTTTTCGGTAAAGTCACGTAGGCAAAAAATTAAATGAAAATTAATAAAAATAAATTAAGAAAAATAATATTAATTTTAATTTCATTTTTTACCTACGTGACTTTACCGAAAAAACTAAGAGTATGAATCCTTGCAGTCAGGAAAGCTTCAAATCTAGAATTAAAGACAGATGTATCTTCGACCGCTAATTATCAGAATCATCGGAATATTTATTTATGGTGGAGGAAACCCGATGAGCTATAAAGCATCGTTTTCACAGAAGCCCAGCAAATCAAACGGCGGCGCGCGACTCCCGGGAGACCGCGGACACGCGCGGCTTGTCTCTGTGAGCGCTCCGAATGCGAGCGAGCACGGGGGGGGGGGGAAGACAGGACTCCCGTTAGCCACGGGGTGTCCTCGTCGCGACCTCGCGTCACCGACCCCAATTCCACACGGTGGGGCGTCCCACCGTGCGGGACGTTTGCCGGCAAGGTCACGGCGGTACCGCGATTGCGGACAGCAGGAAGATTTCACGGTGAGATGCGGACGCAGAGGAGGTGTCGGATTCCTCCAGAATAACAAAAAATATTACAGGTAGCAACAACAGTTCCACACTGCCCCACCAGGGAGTATTTGTCTGTCTGTCTGTCGTGCATAGCCACGCCCTCGATTTGTATTTCATAGAGCGCTTCGGGCGGGCTCAGCACCACGTGACGCGCCGCCCCACGCAGCTTGCGTCGCGTGACACGGATCGCACGAATGCGCTGTCCAACCAAGTTCCTGCCTGCCCACTCCGAAGGAACGTGTTCTGATTCTGAGCGCGGCGAGCGATATTAAAAAAAAAAATTTGGGGGTGATGGGGTTCGTGGTGGGGGGGGGGCGTTCTCGCCAGACTTGAGAGCCCAAACGAAATAAACATTTGTTAATCTCTTCCTCAGGCCATCGCACATCGCCTCTGAAAAATTCTGCAGACAACTCTACTAAGAGATTGCTTGTGGCAGGGGCAGTTAAAACCAAGAGTTCATAAGAATGTCACGGCTAGAAAATCCAAATTACGTCAAACCCAAATGTAATGCGATGGGTATTTTGTGTGCGCGTGTGCGGTAGTGTCGTGGTCAGCGCTACGCTGCGCCATGAACCTGGCGAACAGGGCTCGATTCCCGCTCACGGCCACCAACGCCAGTGACGATTCTCTGAACCGGTCCTTGACCTCTCCTAGGTCGACGCAGCCTTAAACGAGTCCCTGGTGGTGTGCGGTGTGCAAACATCACCACTGGCGAGACAGAGGCATCCCTGGATGGTGTGGTGTTTGGCCACCCACCTACTCGTGTGCTGTACCGGCCTGGCCTTCATAGGTGCGACTCGCTAACAGCACTTGCCCCCAACAGTCTGTTAGAGGCTTCGTTTAACAGACTGTCGTTGGTGACGGGGGCTGCGATCATCACGTAAAAAACGAAACTTAAACCATGCACAAAAGCTATTTGATTTATTTTACCAGGTAAGGCCCACTGAGCTATACAACAGCTTTATTAGAAGCAACCTAAGCAGAAGTGATAGCTGAACGACATGGATTATCACGTGGAAATGTATAGCAGCCAAGTACTCTTAAACGCGTGTTTCTACATGTGGACGGAAAAACCGGAGGTGCCGGAGAAATATCCACGCGACCACGGGGAGAGAAAGAGACACACGCAAAATCCAAATATACAGCAGCAGGCGTCAGGGTCGGGATCTAATCCACGACCTCCTGTATACCAGGCGAGGTAGTTAACATCTCATCACGGGGAGAGAGAGAGAGACACGGAAACTCCAAATATACAGCAGCAGGCGTCAGGATCGGGATCGAACCCACGACCTCCTGTATATCAGGCGAGGTAGTTAACATCTCATCATGGGGAGAGAGAGACACGTAAACTCCAAATATACAGCAGGCATCGTCAGGGTCAGGATCGAACACGCGACTTCCTGTACATCAGGCGAGGTAGTCAACATCTCAGTGTGTAAACATCACCACTAGGGAGAGAGAGAGAGACACACACACACCGCAAACTCCAAATATACAGCAGGCCTCGTCAGGGTCGGGATCGAACCCACGACCTCCTGTATACCAGGCGAGGTAGTCAACATCTCAGTGTGTAAACATCACCACTGGGGAGAGAGAGAGAGACACACACCGCAAACTCCAAATATACAGCAGGCATCGTCAGAGTCGGGATCGAACACGCAACTTCCTGTACACCAGGCGAGATCATTAGCCACTCGTCAGCGTGACGCGAGCTTTAATGACGGGCAGCTCAAACCGGGATTGGAACCCAGCAGCATCCCAGCGGCGTCGCCGGCTTCGTGCCCACGACCCACGGAGCCACCCGGCTACCAACTCTTTGATGTTGCTGCTGCTGCCGCCACCTTGGGTGACCTCGAGATGCCACTGGGGTGTGCCAGCGGAGGGCGGCGGCCTGGCAACTGTCCTGCGGTCGTGGGGACCTGAGCCAGCGACTTTCAGCAAATTTCGGCGGGGGGGGGAGGGGTGGTCAGGCAAGGACGGCTGAAACGCAATACGACGGAAATAAAATCTGCGCAGACACGAAGGGGGGCCTTGTGTACGTGTTTTGAAGGTCGTGGCCCAATCAATCGCGACTTTTTTGGCCGCATATTGTTCGTATATTTTAGTTATATTGGAATATATGAACAGACACTGATATTGCCCCCCATCCCCCTGCTTCCAAACTTGTGCTGTGCGTCAATAAATAAATAGAAACATGGTCACAAAGACTCCCCATATAGCCCTTAATAGCAGACTGTTGGGGCAAGTGCTGTTAGCGAGCACCTATTAAGGATGGCACGGTACACGAGGGGGTAGGTGGCAAGCCACGCCCGTACGCCTTTATATCCCCAGTGGCGATGTTTACACACCGCACCAGGTACCCATATGAGGCTGAGTCGACCTAGGGGAGGCCAATGACCCGTTCAGATAATCGTCACTGGTGTTGGCCATGAGCAGGAATCGAACTCCGGTCGCTGAGTTCGTAGCGCAGCGTAGCGCTAACCGCTACACGACCGCACCACAAAGATGCCCCGTATAGTCTTAACAGACTGTAGGGGCAAGTGCTGTTAGCGAGCACCTAAAAAACAAAGTTTTTCACTATAAATCCTTTATATGCGTGGCGGCGAGAGTCCTCTCGTCCTCTGGCTGGAGATGGCTACCACCTATGGGTCAGATGATTGCCTGCCACCATTAAGCAATTGGTCATTAAATATAATTTATTTTTTCCTAAAGTGTAAAATTTAGGAAAAAATTTTTCACGAAAATAAATTGTCACGCACAACGCGTCTGTGTGCAAAATGTCAGCTCGATTGGATCACGGGAAATGGGTTAAAAAACGACCGAAAGATTAGCACGGTCGTAAGCGCGCAAGCAAGCAAGCAAGTGAACTTAATATAAAGGATTTAAATACGGGACAGCGGGCGGGAAAGGGGTGTGTAAACGCTTCCTAATCTGGCGACTACGGTTGCGTGCGCTCTTCACATCGGCGGACACCGCGCGACAGTGATGGACGAGGAGCCGCGCGCCGTTGTCGTCGTCGTCGTTTTGTCTTCAGCGTTGCCACTGGCAGCGGTAGAGCGATCGCCGGCGACGGGGGATTTTGTTGACGTCGGTGTCGACATGAGGGGGGGGGGGGGGGGGAAATGAGGGAAACCCCCCCCGGGGGGGGTGAAAACCCCCGGGGGGGCCCCCCCCCCCCCTTTTTGTTTACCGCGCGCCGCGGCGAGCCGAGAATGGCTGGGCTCAAGAGCAACAGGGTCCCCCCCCCCCCCCGCCGCCAAAACCGTGGCAAGAGGTTGGGCCATGCCTCCTGTGACGGCGTATCGGCTCGTCGGCGCTCAAAGCCTAGTGTGACCCGATAAAAGCCCACGGCAGTGCGCGCATGTAGGCACAACCTTGTTCGCACCGTACGTAGCCGCCCGTGAAAATCGGAGGTGCGGGGGAAGGACAACGCAAAACTACAACACAAAAAGCAGCTCGAGAGAAATTCGTTTTAAACCCAGACGGTTTAAAAGTGCACAGCGCCAGTGGCTTTCCTAAAATCGGAAGATCGTTCCAGACGGCCGCAGAAGCGCACCGGAAAGCGCGCGGTGCGGTGCGGCCGTCTTTGCGTGACCGGCGGTAAGAGCCCGTGCTCACCGAGCGGTGGGGCGGCAATGGGCGAGAGCGACGTCTACCGAGCCGACGACGACGGAACGCGGCGAATTTCAATCCGGAGCGATGCGAGGCTCCCCCCTGGTGGCTCGTTGGGACTCGGCATCTGGCACCGGCGGCCCGGACGGCTTCGATGGGACGCCGAGCGTGGGACCGCTCCCCACCTTCCATGCGATCGTGCCATGGAAACTTCCTCGGAAAGTCACTTCGCGTATTCAAAAGCTGTCATTCCTCCAAATGGCACGGGCGCCATTCTGCGTGACCTTCTCTGTGCATTTCCCCCCACCACCCCCATTCTGCATGGGTTTTCCTCCCGGTTCTCCATTGTAATTGTTGCTGGCAAAAAAAATCCCAATGGGGTAGCCTCCTAAAAAGAGTCTTTGGACTCGATAAGTGTTTCCTAGGTGAGCAGGTGATCATTGCTATCATCATCATGATGACCGTCATCATGATCAGCATCATCGCGATCATCATGCAGTATCGATTTAGAACAAATGGAGGTGGCCGGGTGGCTCCGAGGTCAGAGAAGCTGAACCAACACTCCGGAGATCCCGGATTCAAAGTCTGGTTACATCCGCCTGTGATTAAAATTGGGTTCGAGCGCCAAGGGGATTTATGACTCTCAGCGCAAAAAAATAAACAAACTAGCCATCGCATTAAATTGGGTGCTGTGCTTAATGGGGGCTAAATTCCAAATTCTGAGAGTTTAAAACATCGGTTTGACCGGTCACGCTTAACCGGGCGTTACTCTCGGCGGCAGGGGCAGGGCGGACGGTAAAGTGCTGCCTCTCCCTCCTGCGTGTGGACCAGAGTTCACTTGCGCAGGCATTTCAGACGTGGCTCTGCGATGTCCGCTTCCACCCGAGCCATCCTTTAAACACAAGAGATGGGTGGGCACGCTGCCCTCTCAGAGAGATACGAACGGATTCTTCGTGACCTGGCACCCAATGGCGCAGTCGAGGATGGGGGGGGGGGTAATTTGCGCAAAAGACAAAAACTAAGTGATCGTGGCGATCAATAATGCGTGTGTTAGAATAGCGATGGCGGGAGTCCTGTCCCATTAGACAAGGCGCACCTCTTTGGAAATGAACCTGTAATGCCAAGCGGGAATTAATGCAGCTGAGAGCCCACATTAGTGCTTTTGATTGAAATGTGAAATTTTGGTTTTGAGTAAGGGGGGGGTAGTTGGGGCAAGGTTCACGGCCTGTCTGGTGGAGATGCAGTCGCATTTATGCCAAAAATATGGCGTGAGGGAGCATTGGTCAAGATCAAAATCTGCCTCCGAGCCGGGTGACGATACAGCACATTTACGAGCAGAGTTATTCTTCAAAAATGTAAATTCGCGAATCGTCTCGATTGTTATCGATCGTCCTATTCCTTCCATCTCATTTGCTCCGTCTCGTTCCTTGCGTCTCGTTAGTGCCGACGGTAACGATCGTTCCGGCGGTACCGCTTGTGCGAATTGTACTCAATCGATTCCAGCCCGCACGATTCGACGCACGCGTTGGGACAAAACAATAGATTTTTCAAAACGACGAATCAGCGCACCGTTACTCTCCTAAAAACGGACAAGCGGACTTCGTCGGTCGATCTCAAGGAAGCTCGCGGCGGAAGGCGGACCAACCACGACTCAAGCGTGCAACGTCGTCGCGAGCCAAAAGGAACTTCCCACCGGTGTGAAACGCGGCCAAACCGATGAACGTTCACAGGAGGCGGCGACATTAATTATTTATACGCGAAGCAGACACAGACGCCAGAGCCGCCCGCCCGCTCCTATTAAACATTTACCGCGTCCGCGCACCGTCGATTCGGCATTCATTTTTTTTGTTATTGCGATTTGGAACGACTTCCAGCGAAGGTCGAAAGTGGCGTTAATGCAATAGCTCTGTCTTTCCGTCAGGCAGCCAGTCCGTCCGTCTTGTAAGTCACACGGGGGTCACGATAACACTCGCGTAGAGTGGATCTGATTAATAAGGTTTTAGGGTAAAGTTGTGTTAAGTGAGACTTGCGCGAGAGTAAACCGGGCAAACAGATTCAAGGGTTACGCTAAACTCGGTGATGATTAAATGGAAAAACCCAGTGATCACGAGCGAGCCTGTTTCGGCCAAGGCGATGGGAAGTGAACTTGGGCCGCCAGGTTCAGAGTGAAGGTCGCTCACCGCTGTGTCCCCGCTCGACCGAGTCGACACAAAAAATAAATCTGCCGAGATGTGTTTTTTTTATCTCCATGGAACAGCGAACGGAAATATCAAGTATATTTTTGTCTAAAATATTTGATTCGCTACTCATTCCCAAAATCTACCCAGCACCTAGGCCCCACCACCCCCCGCTACTTGACGAATTTGTCACAGTGGAGGGTTACAATAAAATTCGAGAATAGAATTGTTATAATTTTTTACAACGCAGACATTGTGTAAGCAGGCACTCGTGGCTACAGGGATGCAGTCCAGCTCCTGAAGAAGCTCCCCTAGTGCTTGGACAGAGACGTCGGAGATCGTGCCGAACGACGCCATCTGTAAAATGCATCGGAGAGCCGTACGGCAGCGCAACTGTGAATCCGTACGCGGTGCCGATGACGAGGAATCGCCGTCACCGTTCCGATTGGTGGATTGGCGAAACCCCGTGCTCTAGTTTCCTCTCACGTGACTAAACACTCGTCAATTGGCCGATACATCTTAATGTACCGAGGACTGCAGAGCTTGGGCAAATTTGTTGGTTAGCGCCGGGCTTGCCGCCTTTGGCTGCTTCTGCTGGTGCCTTCCAGCCTTGTCTGTGGTTCCTCGGCGATCGTGAGAGATGCCATTTGCACAAACGACGACGGGGATATATAAAAACGAAACATAATAACAATAGACCGTGACGCGCAGTCGTAAACAGCAGTGGCAAAGCACCTGTGGGATGGGTGAAGCGGAATTGTGGAACACAACGGGAGGGGGTGTTCCTTGTTTCACAGGTTAAAGCAGCATATTTCTAGTGCGTGCATTAGCAACGGCAGTGCTGCTCAAAGATGCACAAAAACTAAATGATGGGATGAATGTGAAGTCACATTACAGAGAAGGTCAACTTGGCCCCATCACCACATCTACCACCACCATTACCACGTTTACCACCACACCACGTCTACCACCCCCTCTCACTGGGGAGAGTAAGCCGAGCGTGACCTTGTGATGATGATGATGATGCTGCTGCATCAGCAGCCTCAAATACAAACCCACATCACCGTGACCACGTCACCACAAACCCTCAGATCCCTCCACTGGCTCACAATCAATTCCCAAGCCTACCCCAAGACTGCACTCAAGACCCTCCATGGACTCGTCCCCGCCTACCCCTCCCCTCTTATCTCACTCTACTCCCCTCCACGCACTCTCCTGCCTCTCCCCTCTCATCTCACTCTACTCCCCTCCACGCACTCTCCTACCTCTCCCCTCCTCTCTCACTCTACTCCCCTCCACGCACTCTCCTACCTCTCCCCTCTCATCTCACTCTACTCCCCTCCACGCACTCTCCTGCCTCTCATCTCACTCTACTCCACCCCACGCACTCTCCTACCTCTCCCCCCTCATCTCACTCTACTCCCCTCCATGCACTCTCCTGCCTCTC
>CM025648.2:3248834-3270988 GCA_014621495.2 Entosphenus tridentatus | reverse complement strand
CCCCCCTCATCTCACTCTACTCCCCTCCATGCACTCTCCTGCCTCTCCCCACTCATCTCACTCCACTCCACGCACTCTCCTACTTCTCATCTCACTCTCCTCCCCTCCACGCACTCTTCTACCTCTCCCCTCTCAACTCTCTCTCCTCCATGCACTCTCCTGCCTTTCCCCACTCACCTCACTCTACTCCCCTCCACACTCACCTACCACTCTCCTCTCATCAGTCTAAAATTGATGTATCCACGTTTGGATTTCAATTGCAAACTCTTACCATGAGCTCACTGACCAGTGGGCGATGGTATGGGCGCAAAGAGAAAACAGGGTATGATCATTCTTGTCATCTGCCTGTGGAAAGTCACCAACGTGTCAACGGAGACCCGTCACAAGGCACCAGCCTGTGAAGAGAGATCTCCAACCATCTGCTCGTCAATCTCCCTGCAAATCGGTATTCATTTTTAATCGTAGGGAGTCGAATTCCTTTTTTTTTTCTCAATGATAGTTGTGTTTATTGTGGACATATAGAAAGGCCAGTCCCTATTGTCATCAGCCATGGTCTATCCACTGCTGGACAAAGGCCTCCATAAGCCATCGCCATTGTGGAAATAGAGAAAGGGCAGCCACTAACATCACTATGATAGGGGTTGTCCGAATAGCACGGTTGGCTAGGCGTGGTGCTTAAGAAGTCCAACGCACATACATGATCGTCATCAGCCATGATCTATCCACTGCTGGACAAAGGCCTCCGATTAGCACGGTTGACCTCCATGAGTCATCCCCATCCCGTGACGCCACGCGACCTGTGAAGGGAAGGCGGATCTCGGAGGACGCCGCCTCGGCTCGAGTGGAATCAGCCAAACGCACGCACGCAACAACAAGACCCAGAGCGTTCGTCGATTGACACTCAAATCATATACAATAGGCGACGTTTCGGGCAATGGCCCTGCTTCATAGCACATAAATTGACAGGGTTGGATATTATAATCAGAATATTTATTGATAGCGGAGGAGGAATCCGAAGAGTTACAAAGCTCTATTTGACCGATGCCCAGTTCGGGGCGGGTCCGGACGTTACAACAACAAACAATACAAAACCACGATAGGAGTGCAAAGTATAGGGAAGATAAAAAAAAACACTTGCACCATTGGGCCTGGTGAGGATTGCATTTTTAAAAAAATGTATTCTGATCAGGTTTTTTTTCATCAACACCAAGCAAACCAAGAAAAGCTGCCGGTGACCGGATAAATAACCACAGCCGACTGGGCGGGCTGCCTTTGTTTTTTAAATCCCATCTCCTCGTTGAGCCATCAACGCCCCTCCCCAAACCATCACCACCACCACCACCCACTGGTGAAACGATCCCCTCTCTCCTGGGGGGGGGGTGGGGGTGGGGGGGGCCTCTCCCCCCCCACTTTCCAAAGGCGCTGGAAAGGCGACTGCAATGGAGAGGGAAGGGCACCCGATCCGTCTGGCCAGACTCGGAATCAATCGGCGGTGCACTCCGCAAGCGTCCCGGGGGGGGGGGCTCCGCTTCCTGCCCTCTACTGCATTAGAGCGAGCCCCCCCCCCCCCCGAAAGAATAAAATCCTCGTTGTTTGCCGCGTCTGGTGGGGGGCGTGGGGGGGGAGAGACACGGCAAACAAGTGAAGCCTCGTCGACTCTCCACAGCGAGAGGCCGACAATCGATTCAGATGATGATGAAGATGTTGCTGCTGTTGCTGACGATACAAAAGGTGATGCTGCTGCTGCTGCGTTGGCAGCGGCGCGAGGGCGCAATGAACAAAAACGCAACCGCGTCCGTCAATAGCGCTGCCCTCTAGAAGAAAACCAACACCGTGCGTGTATAAAACACGGGCAATGCCTCATTGTTATAGTGTAGGCATGACGATAAAGTTCAACAACGACGATGACTGTTATGATGAGCAAGCGTGAACATTTCTTACGGCGCACTCTTACGAGACCAGTCGATTGCGCGTGCGCCGCGGTGATCACACAGAGTAAGCTCTTTTTGGAACAACAACAACGACGTGTGTATGTTGAACTTCTTTCGCACCGTACATCGCCAACCGTGCTGCACCTCCGATTTAGCACAGTTGGCTACACACGCTCACACTTGCTCATCGCAAAACCTTTCCGACTACAAGGATTCACCGCAACAGAAGCGTAACGGGCGGGCACGCGTCGTCTCTCGCTCGTGCTCATGCCCTTTTTAGCGTTCACGATTATTGTTATTCTTACGCTTGTTTATCAAGGAAATCCTCAACGAGCCCCTCAAGACTCCGAGTCAGCAGGGTCCTGCAAAGTTCTCACAGTAGGGGGCGATGCTGCTGCTGCTGTGCGTGATCCCAATTGAGCAATGTGCGTATAGTTGTTCAGCATTGGGATGTTTTGGCCAATGTCAATTACATTGTAAATGGGTTTTTTTCAGCTACGGAAGAGAACGCAGGAGGAAAAGCAACGCAGAACAAGGGGGAGAGCACACAAACTCCCAAATCGAATCCAGGACCTTCTTCGCCGTGAGGCACAAGTGTCACCACTGCGCGCCGACTCTGCCGCACAAATGTGAGAAAGTTAATACTGGTAGGAACCCACTGATTCCACCAACCCACAGGGGATTGTGTCCGTCCGTCCGTCGTGCAGGGAGGGGCTGGGTGGGGAGGGGCTGGGTAGGGAGGGTGGGGAGGGGCTGGGTGGGGAGGGTGGGGCTGATTAGGGAGGGGCTGGGTAGGGAGGGTGGGGCTGGGTGGGGGGTGGGAGGGGTGGGGAGGGGCTGGTCACCCCGTGGTGCCCTTATAAAACTCAACGTTTCACCTACTCACGCCGGCTTGCGCCCGCCCTCACAGTCGGCCATATTTGCGGAATACACCACGCCGCTGTTGACCCAGGCCATTGACCGAGCAACCCAACGTTCCTACCAGCTCCCTCCGCAGGAGGAATGTGTTACGAGTGGTGAGGCACAGCGGTCCCCATGCACGGCACCATGAACCTGGTGACCCCAAGTAAATTTTCTGGGTCCTGGCTAACATCAGTGGCAAGTGATATCTTAAAGTCCCGTCCCTTGGCGCGCCTTTCGCCAGCCTGCCTCTCGACCACCGTCGTCAAGTATGGTTAAACGACTGCAGCAACCAACATGGCGTATGGAATTCCTTCATCAAACTGGTGGATATAAAGATAACATTGATCATTCTGCTAAACATATCGTGAACGACTGCCAAATCAGATCATTCAACGGCGATCTGAAACATCCACGCAGCTCCTCCTGAAGCGGTCGAATGGATATCAAATCCCGACATCAATTTGGAATCCGTTGCAATCCCCAAAAATTGACATACAAAAGAAGAAGATTGATTTACTCTTATCAAAAAATAATTATATGAGTAATGCATTAGAAAAACAAGAGATACGTGTGTGCCGATACGCCAAAATTCGGATGCACGAGCGACCATCGTTTTAATCGTCGCAAGCCACCAAGTTATTTTTATGCTCACGGAGACCGTGGGCATGAGCCACGCGCACACACACACACACAGGGAGAAACGTCCCATTTCCAAACACAGGCAACTCACGACGCCCGGCTGCTATTCCTGAACTCTCGCACTGCCCCGGCGGCGACTTACGGGCGCCCACGGCGGCGAGATGTTAACTACCTCGCCCGGTATGCAGGAGGTCGTGGGCTCGATCGTGAACCATGACGCCTGCTGCTGTATATTTGGAGTCTGCGTGTATCTCTCGTGGCCCGTGGCCGTGTGGATTTTGATCCGGTTTTTTCCCCCCCCACCGAATTTAGAATCAACGTGCATTTAAGAGCATTTGGCCGTTATAAAATGCCACGTGACGACAAGACACTCGGTTGAGCTATCACTTGTGGCCGGGTCACTTCTGGAAAATAGCTAAATATCTCAGTGGGCCTTACTTCCTAAACTAAAAATAGTAAAAAAAAAACTGTTTTACTGGTAGGAACCTCCTGGTTACACCAGCCCACAGGGGATTATTGTGTCCGTCCGTCCGTCCTGCATCCAAAAATGGGAGGGGTGGGGCTGGGTGGGGAGGGGCTGGTCACCCCGTGGTGCCCTTATAAAACTCAACGTTTAACCTACTCACGCCGGCTTGTGCCCGCCCTCACAGTCGGGCATATTTGCGGAATACACCACGCCGCCGTTGACCCTGGCCATTGACCGAGCAACCCAACGTTCCTACCAGCTCCCTCCGCAGCGGGAATGTGTTTAGTGGAGTGGGAGAGATGCCGGAGTTCACTTCCTCATCAGCACGCTGGTGAAGCCAACGGCGCCGTGTGCCTCGCCACCTCCATGCCGGAACAAGCCTGTCCCCTCCCCCTCTCTCCGCCTGCCGGAGCAAAAAAAACTATGGAAAGCGACGCACAACTGTCGCTTCGTGGTTTGTTAGGTAAAGGCGCAGCCCTCGAATTGTTCGCTCGCGCCACTGATGGCGCAGGGGGGGGGCCTCCAACGACTAAGAGGGAGCTCCTATAGAGCCCCTCCGCCTGATTAGAGGCGATTTTGGCCTACTCTTCCACGCTGGCAAGAGCGGGGAGTACCCACGTTTTACCCCGCCATATGTGCGACCTGCCGATTGGCCGAAATGGCGTGTACCAGTTCACGCCGCTGGTTAATGATGAAAATAACACATCGGAATATGTTTTAGCTTTCTGCGAGAATCTTAACGATCCACGGATAACAACCATAAATAGATTGGGTATTCGACGACATAGCGGGGAATGGCAGCGAACACCTGTGATCCAGCAGTGCTGCGGAGGCGAGGGTTGGCGGATCACAGAGATTTCAAAAAAAGTCTCAAACCCCTCCCCCCCCGCCCCCACGGTGGCCAGGAGATTTCAGCGCAGCAAGCGGATGGAATACATCCGTGCGGAGCATTGCACGTTATCACCTCGCACACGCGTGGGTGGGCTTTCTCCGGGGGTTCCTCCGGTTTCCTCTGGTCTCCCCCCACACCAACCCCAAAGACTCACGAATGAAATCGGCCGAAACGTCCGAACGTGGCAGGACCCTCCCGACAGGAGGCGTCCCCCTGAGACTCAGCGAGGACTCTTTTCCTCAGATAAACCAAGAACAGCGTTCTTAATATTGTCACGATAATAATAACGAACCAACCGTTTAATTCGAGGGCCAACGTGTAATTTTTGCGTCGCTTCAACTCCAAAGGGCCCGTCGACAACGGTGAACGTTGGGCCCAAGCCAGCCGCGGCGCGATGACATTTCAACCGCGAAATCGACCACGTCGTAGGTCGGCAGAGCGATGCGGTGCGTTTTAATCAACGGCGTGACTGTTGGTGGCGGCCCGAATAAGCGGTCTCAATGATGGTCATGCTGACGACATCGATAAGAGACGAAACGCAATGCTGACAACCATGACCGCCGACGTTGATGGCAAAAGCCGATGGACGGTGGTGGTTTTAATGGCGACGGTGACAATGGATATCGGAAATGAATGACGGCGATGGTAGTGGCGATAATGGTTAGAGACAGGAGTGTTGATGACTGCGATGATGATGATAATGATATTGGTGATGATGGTGGTACCAATATCCGATACTGCCAATGATGACCAACATCATCATCGTCATAATCATTGTCACGATTTAGTTTTTTTCCCGGGTACTCTCGTTTCCTCCCACGTGAAACCAAAAACGCTCACAAAATGGAATTGTCCTAAATTTGTATGGGGCCAGGACCCTCCTGGAAGGGAGTCTTGAGACTCGGTGAGGCTTTTTCAGAGCAACTAATTTGGGTGGAGCTGTGGCGCAGGGGTTCGCAGGCTGCACGATGCGAACCCAGCAACCCAAGAGCTTGATATTCGTAGTCACATTTAACACCAGTGGCGAGCGATATCTGAACGGATCCTGGGCTTCCCACCCCCACAGGCCACAGCGACCAGCGTGGAGCAGTACGGTCAAATAGTCCCCCGCTGACTGGCACAGCGTGGGGTGGGGCATTCATCCATTAGGTGACTAGTAGAACGGCCTCGAATCAACCACGATTAATGCATTCCAACTACGGTTAGAAGCCCGCTTTGCATCAGCTCCGTCCATCCATCTAGGGCGGCGGTAAGGCCACTGTAACTCTCGTGAAGATGGCCCAATAGGAACCAAACTTTAGCGGCAAGCTGGATTGCTATTAGGGGCCTACCCTGTTGGAAACTGCCTCAATTGATTAAAGCGTGTATTGGCAAAAACGTTAAGAGACTCAAAATAGTGCTAAAAGGACGATTTGCAAACATGCGCGTGTGCATTGCCCTGACAGCTGCCCGTCAGCTTCCCATGCCTGCTGATTGAACGATTAAATTTATCCGAAGACAAGACACGTGCTGGAAAGCATCGCGTTTCCTATAATCTTTCATAACTTGGAATTATCATCCCGGCGTTATTACTCGCATTGTTATGGGTTTGACAATGCGGATTAAACAAACCCGGGTGCCGAAAAAGAAGCGCGTGGTCTTGATCGGCGTGCGCCACACCTACCATGGACACGCGATTCAGAAACACGGTCATCGCCGCATTTTAATCTTTGCGACAAAAACTGAAAAGGCACGCGGAGAAAGAGAAGGTGCTCTAGACGTGCGCGGGGAACGACACCGAGACCGGAACGAGCAACACGTGGCTCGCGAGAGGTGCGACAACCCCGCCACCCGCATCTCGGCAGCGCCCCCGCTCACCCCTCACCCGCACGCACGCGACGCACGCACGCCGCACCTACCGGTAGCTCATGCCCGTGCGCTGGCGCGCCACCAGCCCGTGCACCTTCACAAACTCCTCGAGCGTGCGGCCGCGCAGGGACGAGGCGGACGGCGCCGGCGCCGCCGTCGCCGCCGCCGCCGGCGGCATCAACCGCAGCGGCGGCGGCGGCGTGGGGGAGACGGAGTTGGCGGCGCCGGCGATGGCCTGCAGGGAGCCCTGCGCCGTGCCGCACCGCCGCAGGCCGAACGACGGGTCCCGGCTCGGCGGGCCCGAGGAGGCGCCGGCGGGCCCGGCGCGGCGCGCCAGCCCGTAGTGGTCCGACGGTGGGCGGTGCAGGCGCCCCCGCGCGCCGCTGTACAGGTCGCCCGACGTGCTGCGGCACGTGTACATCGCGCCGAGTGTCCCACCAGCGACGAGTCAGTCTTGTGACTCGCTAGCGGCTCGCTAGCGACAGGGTACCGTGCGAGTCTGTCTCGCGGTTCGTTAATCCCGCGAGTCCATCCTGTGGCTCACTAATGACAGCGTCCAATTAGTACGTCTTGTGGCTCGCTAACGAGAGCCTCCAGCGGCCCGCTAACGACAGGGTCCGTGCGAGTCCGTCTTGCGGTTCGTGAATCCCGTGAGTCGGCCTTGTGGCTTTGCTCACGACAGCCTCCTGTGGCTCGCTAACGACTGCGTCCTGCGAGTCTGTCTTGCGGTTGGGCCTTGAGACAAACTTACGGTTTGTGAACAACACCGTTCGCTAAGCTACAACCATTTCAAGAGTCCGCTGTGCAACTCGCTCTCAACACTGCTCCTTAAATGTGTCTTGTAGTTTGTTAACGACAACTCTCCAAATCGGTCTGCAATTCAATAATGAATTCAACTGTGTGTGTGCGCGCTTCTTCCATAAGCTTGTTTTCAAATTGTGTCAAATGAGTTTCTCTTTGAGTTTATTTTATATTCCAGCGCGTAATCGAGATGCGAGTGCTTTTTTCTATTCCATGAAGGTCCGATTGATATGTTTCACATTTAATGCCTTAAATCAAAACATTCAAACCACGTACAAATGTGATGTTCTGTCAAGTAAATATGACTTGTTAATAGTTGTAATGCAATATCGAATCACCTGACTTTGATTTGATTTTTGATGTATCCTTATTAAATCCGAATTTTTATTAATGTTAAGGAATTTATCTTCATTTTATTTTCATGCTCTTCATGTTCAACTATCTTATACGCATTTCAATTCCAGCACGGACAATTCATCTCAACAACATGCTTAATAAATCGTCATTTTAAGTTCAAATTGTATTCAAACGCTATATAATCATCTATCTAATCCATACTCTTTAGTTCTTCCGTCAAAAACGTCTTTTTCCACAAGCCGCCTGTCCACTACTAAATCACAGGAGCTTCCGTCAGGCAGTTTTCACAAACTGCCGCGTCTTGCTCGCTTCCCTTCGCCGTTGCCTTCACTCCCTCTCTCCCTCCCGTCGCGCGCAAGACGCCGAAATACCAACGCCGGCCACGGCGTTTCACTCGGCGGAGCCGTCCTGGCGTCCCTCTCTTCCACCTTCTCGCGATCGCCGCCGCTTTTTTTCAAAAGTTGACGTCGTCCTCACCCGCGCCGTGGCGTCCCGTCCTGGACGATGACTTAAGAGCAGTCGAAACTTCCGCGCGATCGCGTACTCCGGTGAGAACTAGAAACGGCGCGAGCCGACGCACCGTCGCCGTCACGGCGAGGCTGCCGCGCGCCGCCGCCGTGCCGCTCCCGGCGGGCTCCACACGCCGGCGGAGGCCGAGCCCATCAAATTAAGGGCAGGTCAGGGGGGGGGAATGAGGGGGGCAAAGACTAATTGCCCTCCTCCCCGCCCCCTTCACCGGTCCGCACGGGGACCCAACCGAGCCAGGCCAAGTCAGGGCGCGGCGGCCACAATTGGCGTCAAACGGCGGCACCGCGGGCAGACGCGACGGTACGGGAGCTCGACGGCAAAATTCGAGTGCCACCCGGCGCCCTCCCCCACCACCGCTACCACCCCTGACCACCCACCCACCCACCTCGTCTTCAGCGGTTCAGTCGTTGTCCACCACCACGATGAGGGCGACAGCCGAGCACAAAAACTCAAGAGATGAGCCTCGAAGGCGGGGTGAGAGAGACCGAGAGATCAAATTTTGTGCAGAAAGTCCCGCACCTGCGTCAACCCCAAACCACGGTGCCGACTGGGCCCACGATGAAAACAAAAAGATTTAAAAAAAAAAAACCTAACGAACGAAAATCGAACAGATGGCGCAACGAACTGAAACCGAAGAAAATATTCTGAAAAGGAATAAAAAAAAAACTCAAACAAAAACTGCTTCTCCGAACCGCTGCTGCCGTCCACGGGGGCTGAACACCCGTCAGATGCTCCCACGGCGGCGCTTCCTGGACTTGACGACGAACGCGGAACGGAATCCGGACCGGTTGTTTGTTTTTTTTGTCAAGAGGGGAGAGGGGAGAGGGGAGAGGGGGCGGCCGGAGGATCGTGCGATTACGTAATCCTCCGGAATAACGCTCACTCCATCACACGCGACAGGAATGCCGGCCCGAGCCCCCGCGACTACTCCCACACCACTCAGCCAGGATCTCTCAACTACAACAACGCAACGCCGCCGTTCACTTTCCACCCACAACTTTACTTCTCAACTTCGTTTTGTTGTCGCTGCCGCCGCCGCCACCGCCACCACCACCACCGCCACCACAGCTATTCCGCTCGCAGGCTTGAAACCCGCCCGTGCGGTAGGGGCGTCAAAATAAAAGAAATACCGCCCGTAGCGCCGCTCGTAGCACCGCGGTCACTCTTGCCGAATCGATTTCCCCAACGCCGCAGAGTGAGTGGCAGCAGCGTTGGGCTGCCACGCAGGCCGACCCCAGCCACCCCACCCCCCCCCAACTACCCCCCCCCCTTACCCCCCATCACAGCACTCACCGTGGCCTCTTTCACCCTCACAGCCCAGACACACCACCCGCACGCAGGGCACGCCCTGCTGCACCCACTGCTGCACCCACTCCAGGCCGACCAATATCGCACCACCACCACTGCCACCACCACATTGTCCGACCAACACCCCAGTACCACAACCACCACTGCCCCATCGCCACCGCAACCAACGCCCCAGCACCCCACCCCACCGCAGCCACTCCCTGATAAGAGACACACTGCTAGAGGCACTGCTGCTGCTGCTGCTGGTGCCACCACGACAAAAAAAACCACACACAAAACATTTGCCGCATTATTTCTGAGCGTCGTAAGGATTAGGCCAATTATTTCGCGTAGAAATCCAACTGCATAGACTGCGTGCGCATGTCATCAAGAGGAATCGTCAATAGGGGCCATCCATTTAGTACGTACGCATGGAGGGGGGAGGCGGGGGTAACCCAAATGCGTACGCTTGTGTATGGGGGGTCTACTGACAATGTACGTACGCATAGGAAGCGGGGGGGGTGAAGCCTCGATAATAATGTTTCTACATTGGCCTTCAAATGAGTTAGATAGTCCGGTGGTGGACTGTTTGCTTAAACACGTTAATATTATTAATCCTTGATCGTTTCTGCGTGGATTCAATATCGGCCGTTCTATAGGATTTGGGAGGGGGGGGATGCGTCAAGCGTACGTAGGCAGCTGGGGGGGGGTGTGTAAAAAGTACACGTGCGTACATGAGGGGGGGGGAGGGGTAAAGTTTACAGATTTTTCCGTACGTACTAAATGGATGGCCCCATATTTAACTCAATTAACTGATGCGTCGTTACACAGTTCCTCAAGTTCTCCCACGGATAGCATAGGCCTCGGCCATAGGAATGTGGACTTTCCACTACTGGCTTGCATGTATATGAATCGATACGAGGTTCGTTGAGTTAGATTGCATAAATGTTGTGGCTTTAATCTCCAATGCACCGGTGTGCTATACCAATAACTAATTGGCATGTTCTGTTTACGTGATAAACCTTATTCACTGACTGTGTTGGGTGGTGGCGGGTTTAGCGACGCATTTGTATTTTCGCGATCTAACGCAAAAAAGCCTCTACGGTGGGTGTGTATGAATACAGACCCATGGAGATATTGTGCGTCTCTGCGCCACCTAAATACCAAAGACATCGGATGTCAACGTGCGACATCTCAGCAGATGTGCGCGATACGTGAAGCTACGATGACAAGGATCATCTCAATAAGGTCAAGTCAAGGTCAAGAGTTCGTCACGGACGAACGACAAAGACGATGCCATTAGAGAGAAGAGAGCTGGGGGTGGGGGGCAAGGGTAGGCAGGAAACTAGAGAGGGCGTGAGAGTGGGGAGGAGGCTTGAGAGCGAGAGGGGGTGTTAGGGATTGGAGACTGACAGAGAGAGAGAGAGAGCGAGACGGAGAGTGAGGAGGAGGGCGAGCGATCCCCCCCATTGGCTCCCTAATTCACGCGGGCAATGCATCTCTGCGTTAATCGAGTCGGCCGGCACGGGTGATTTACCGCGCGTTACCGAATGCTTGACGCGACGTCGCGGATAGTGTGGCAACCCCCGTTCAAGGGTTCCACACCCTTTATTCGACGACTACGAGTCCGGGGGTGGAGGGTGGGAGGAGACCTGCCCATTATACACCCCTCTGGTGTGTTGCCCGTCTCTGGTTGCCGAGTGGATTCATCGCCGCAGCGCCTCCCTTGCGCGAGAGAGAGAGAGAGCGCCTTCCGAGTCGGGGTGCGAGCGACGCAAAAACACGTCGACCCTCGGTACGCGCGCCGACTCCACGCGAACTAGTCCCACCCCCCCCTCCCCCCAACGCCAAACTGGAGGAGCGTTGCAGAAAGTGCACACGTCGGGGCCGCGTGCGAAAGCTTTCCCCGCGACCAAGCCGAAGCGTCTCCCCGAGCGTGTCCCGAGCGTGTCGCGTGCGCGGCTGTTTTTAGTATCCGTCCAGCAAGCTCCGCCCCCCACCCACTCCAACCGTGGCCTCTTGACCCCCACCGCTGACCTTAACCCCGAGCCACCATGACGCCAACCCCCTCAACCCCGCATGGCACAGCGGCTCCCCGCTGCCACGCTAAGCCCCCACTCGCCGGAGGCCGCTCCCTGCGCGTTTGACGAGGCTAAGTGGGCTCATTACGAAGGTTTGGTGGTCAGAACACGCCACCGCAACCCTAACCTTAGCTCTAACCCTACGGCTGCCGTTAGCCGATTCATGATTCACGATCCCCCCCCTCCCGGCACACCCCTGCAATGCCCACTGCCATGATACCCATTTACGTCCAAGCGTCGCCGGTTCCCCTTCGTTGCCTTCCCAACGCCGTGCCAAATCTGCCGCCGGCAACGTCGTGAGATCTCTTCTGCCGACCGAGTTTACCCCCCCCCCCCCCCCCCGCCGCGAGACGTTTCGCAACGGCCTCTCGAAATCCAGTCGCACGCGGCATCTTTATCCCGCACGCGCAGCAGCGGGGCGGACAGCGGTTTCCTCACGACAGCCCCAGCTTGTGAGACGGCTTGCTCACACGGCACATCGCAATTATTAACGTCAGTGTCGGATCCAGGCTTTGCGCGCTGCCTTCGGCGACCGTTGCCGAAAACCCGAAGGCGCCGCCTTTCCGTTACACCTCGAGACAATTCCGGTTTAATCACCACGGGGGCCCGGCTGAAACCGAGATTCCAAATCCGGGCTTCTGAAGCAGTTCCGGCTGAGTGCGCCGACCGCTCTAAAGCCACTTGGGGCCACGTCCAACGTCGAAAAAAGTCATCCGTTTAATGAAATCGACAAGCAGCTTTTCGCAAAGCCCATTTCTGGAAGTTTCTTGCCGGGGGGGGGGGGGGGGGGGGGGGCCCCCCCCCCCCCCGGCCGCACAGGGAAGCCTGCGTTGAAGGCATCCACTCCAGCACCGGTCGGTCAGCCCCCGCTTACCAGCTTCAACCGTTCCGACCACCCGGCCCAGCCGCTCCTAACCATACCCCCCCCCACCCGAACGCAAATACCCACTCATCAGCCACACCGCAACCACTTTGGCGGCTGCATTAGCGGCGGGCCCCGACTGCGCGGGCCGCGTTCCTAAATCGCCGCGCGTGAATATTTGATGCGAGCGAGGAGCCTCGCCATGGCGAAGCACTCTGACAGACGCAGCTCCCTCACCCCCCCTCACCCCTGCCCCCCCACTCTGGATGACGGGAGGCCATTAGGCTCATTATCAGCGCAGGCCCACGGGGGCCGGGGCCCTATGGCAGCTCCCAGGCGGCGCGGCAACGTCAAAACCCTCCGCCGCTACTTTCCCAGAACCTGCGATGGTGCAGTCTCGCCGGTTTTTTTTTTTCTGGAGGGTTGTTCCCATGGGGGAGCGTTTTTTGTTGTTGTCGCGGTTTGCGTTTGGTCGGGCGACGCGGGGAAAACCAGAGAGCCACTACTTTCTCGGGCCTGTGCACGTCAACCAACGAGAGGGGCAACTTCGGACCTGCGAACGATTTGTCCGCGACTCGCTGCGAGTGAGAAACCCTCGTGATACGCCGCCGTGTCGGGCGTACTCGGACCACGAGGGGGTTGGACGCTTAGTCAGCCTGTCGAACCGCTGACTTATGACAAAGATGAGCCATACTTTCTCAACGGACAGTTAACTACGGCACCTCCAAACTTGACACCCGCTCTGTGCAGTACTCGCCGTCAGCCGAGCCCACGGAGTAATATCGTGACGCTGCTACTGCCGCTGCCGTTGGCAGTGGCGCACAGGCACAATCAACAGAGAACAAACGCAACACATTCGTCAATAACTCCGAGCGTGTGGCCTTGAAAGAAAAAATATTTAACAGGTGACGTTTCGGGCAATGCTCCTTCTTCATAGCACAAGCCATCAAGCGTATTTTGACTTGGAAGTGCCCCAGAGCAACGTTACTCACTTGCGCCAGTTTCCCTGCAATCTTGTCACGTCACTTAAAACAATCTCACCCTCTTATCCTCGCGCGCGCGTAGGCGGCAGCAATACGTTCAGCCTCCCGGTGCCAATGTCGAGGTCATGCTGCTGATGGCCACGAGGAGAGGACTTCAGCAGAGAGAGTTCATGTCGTGTCGCTGTTCCACCTCCGGTAAAGGAGCGCAGACTGCGGTGGTTGACTGTGTGGGTCCATAGTTTGGGGCGCCACGGTGGTGAGATGTTAACTATCTCGCCTTGACAGTCCACCTCGCCCGGCTGCCGTCAGCCGATTCAGGATTCACGATCCCCCCCCCACCCCACGGCACCCCCCTGCAATGCTCACTACCATGATACCGATTAGCGTCCAAGCGTCGCCGGTTCTCCCTTGGTTGCCTTTCCCAACGCCGTGCCAAATCTGCTGCCGGCATCGTCGTGGAGAAAGACCCCCCCCGGCCCCTGCGGCGGGCTCTTCCGCCGACCGATTCTCCCCCCCCAACCAACGACCCCCCCCCCCCCCCCACCCACACCGCGAAACGCATCGCAAGAACTCTCAAAATCCATTCGTATGCGGCGGGTTCCATCCCGACCCTGACGCCAGTAGATTTTGAGTTTGCATGTTCGCCCCGTGGTCGCATGGATGATTTTTCTCCAGGTCCTCCGTTTTTTACCTCCACATTTAGAAACATGCGTTTAGATTATTTGGCTGCGATATATTTCCACACATCATGCCACTTCGTTGAGCTATTATTTGTGGTCACGTTGCTTTTGGAAAAAAAGCTTTATAACTCAGAGGGCCTTACCTGGTAGTTTAGTTTTGTTTTCATGGCTTTGCTGTATGGTTACATGGTTTGGTTTGCTTGGCCACAATTGCACGACTGTGGCTTGTCTTTCATTTTCCGTTTACGAAGGAGATGTGGGATGTGGCGGAGGGTAGAGCGCGTCGGCGAGGTGCGGTGTGGCGCCGTCAACGGCGTCGGCCGTGATGACCTCTTGACCTTAGTCTGTAACAATTCAGCACCCCCCTGTTGTATTTATGCCCCACCCGTATCCCAATTTGCTCACGAGATTTTATGAGATCAGGCACATTCAGGGTGCTGTTGGGGCCGCTCCTGCTGCTGCTGCTAACGGCGATGCTGCCGATGACAGCAGCCCTGCAGGTCGTTGTGATGGGGCTCACACCAGTGTCATTGCTAATGCCGACAAAGATGCCGCCACTGCTGATGACACTGCTGGCCGAAAACGATAACGCTCCCCCCACTCACGATGTTGTCGATGCTGCTGCTGCTGTTAATGACGACGCTGACGATTGCTAATGCTGGCAATGACACTGTTGCCCAAGGTAAAATGCCAATTACGTGAATGCAGAGCGTGGTGATAACGATTATTATGACGACAATGTTGATGACGAGCATATCATAAGTCTTTTGATGCCGATGATAGTTTTGATGACGACCACACGGGGACAACAACCTCGCTGTGATTTACGGAAGTCCCAGATATCGATGGCCACGATGCCCTCTGACCCCACGCCGAAATCCTCTCTCAGCGCCGCGACTCCCCTCTCCGTTATAATCACACCATCAACTGCTGGGAGTATTTCGACGACTCTCGCAAACCGTTTCAACCGCGATCGCGCACGCACCGACGGGGGCTCCCCCACCCCACTAGCCCCCCCCCCCATCCTACACCCCCCCACACCCCGAGCACCCGCAACAGAGTGGACACGCGGAAGGGGGCAATCTCAGTTATTACCGTGTCACGCGGCGCCATCTGTCAGCAATGCGCAACAGGCGTCACGCGCGTTCGGAGGATCACGGAAAAACGCTGCGCGATGTGTCGACGAGGGGGGAAGGAGGGGTGGGGGGGGTGAGGCGGCCGGGTGGGTGTGGGGGGTCAGGGCCCCGAGCTGGCAGCGCCGACACGCTGGGTTCACGTCTGGGTTGTACCCGCGCCCGTGACCACGCTGGCGTTCTCTCAAGAGAGAGCAGCGCCGCCGTGGCGACGTTCTCAGCCTCGTCACCAACGACTGCACAAATCAAAGCGCGTAAATATCCGCCGTCGCGAATTAGGTTTGGCTTCACTGCCGTGCGACGGACTATTAGAGGCGGGCGAGCGGGAATGTGCCAGAGCCCCAAATGTGGATAAAAGGTCACTCCGAGGGGCTGTGGAATCTCTTGCAGCGGGTCACTCTGCAACAGAAGAGGCCATGATGATGCACTGCTCTGTGCGAGTGTTCCAAATAGATTCTCTGTCTCATGACACGAGGCTGATCGCGAATGGGGGGGGGGGGCCGAAGGGGGGGGTATGGAGAGGGAACTTGAACCATGAACGTGCCCTCGGGTGGAGACTGCTGGCAAAACAATTTATAACAACTTAGAATTATAACGCCGCCGCCGCCACTGCCACCGCCCCCGCCATCGCACGGTATTCCGCTCGCTCTTGGGCCGGAATGGCTCGCAGGTGCGAGAAGGAACCACGGCCGAGCAGCCAAGGCAGCGAGGCGGTGAGCCGGCGCTGCGTGGAGGGGAGCGCCCGGTCGTGCCGACTTTGCCGCCCGTATTTATAGCGGCGCCCCGGTGGCACGCGGCAACCGCCGGGGCCCGGCACACTCCGTATTATTCGTGAGCGTAACCCAACGCCGCCACCGCCGCCGCCGCAGCAGCAGCACGCCGCACGCTGTTGTTTGGACAAGCGGCCATCAACAACGCCGCGATTGTGCGTGTTATTGCCACTGTAGTTTGGTGCTGTCGTGCACTGTGCCGCCTGCTGGTCGGCCAGAAGCAGCCGTGTGAGTACGAGGAAGTATTCTTGGTTCTTTCGGTAAAGTCACGTAGAATGGAAATAATAAAATAATTAGTATTTTTGCTTTTCTTATTTTATTATTTCCATTCTACGTGACTTTACCGAAAGAACCAAGAAGATGAATCCCTGCAGTCACGAAAGCTTTAAATCGAAATTTACGAGGAAGTCGTCAGAAAACAATTGCGCACAGTCCCCCCCCCCACCCCAATACGCGAGTTCACATTTTTTGAGAGGACGGCGATCCGACCTCGGCGAGCAGACACGCGGCACATTCAAGGTCTCATATTGTAGCTGCTCAGCCCGAGCTATAAATGCCCCGATAGTGGCGTTGTCTTTGTGCTGTTCACCCTTTGGCGTCCTCTGGTCTCACACTGCTTGAGACGAGGCTCTCAAGAAAGCTGTCTCTGGTGTGGAACAATCAGTTTCAAAGGCAATGCATCATATACTACCAGAGCATGCCTTATGTTGCATGTTCACCACAAGTACGTGTAGTTAATGCAGACAGGATTCCTTGCACAAGGTTTCTGTTTGTTGTTTTAACATCTTAACACAACGGAAATGGTAAAAACCTATTCTTATATTCTTATTCGTAGCACATTTAACTGAAGTGCAGGCCCCTGTCGCTTGCCCCAGACAGCTGGGGCTGCACGGATGAATAACGGTATTTCTCAAACCAATGAACGGGGTGACGTGACGCTCACACGACACTAACCCCCGACCCTCGCCACTCAAGGCAAAGTCGTGGGAATCCCCCGTTGAGATCCAGTGGCTCCCCCCGCCATCCGATCCGCGTCCTATCCGTTGTATCATTTTGAAACTGGGCAGCCGGAGATCATTTTGTTATTCGAAGTGATAGAGTGGATAAGCAGCACCGGCGCCCATAAGCCTAATTCATTATCAGGCCAACGAGGTGCGGTTAGCGAGCACCTATTAAGGCTGGCGTGCTACACGATGGGGTGATGTGCTCAGCACCAGGGGCTGGCCGCATTCACTCGCCCCGATATGTTTAGACAACACACCGAGTGCTCCTTTACGTTTGAATCGACCTAAGGAACGGCACGGACAATCGTCACCGATGAGGCTGGGAATCCCAGCTCCGGTCGCCGGTGGGGGGGGGGGGGTCTTCGTGCAGTGCGCTAAACATTACACGACCGCTCCCCGACGACAAACTGTCCCCCATGCAGCCTTCAACATGCTGGCCGGGGAAAGTGTTGCGAGCACTGGAGAGGATGGGTGGCCAATACCACATCCCCGCCACCTTTTGTCTCACCACCACCACCAGTGCTGATGTTTACACGCCACACCAGGCACTCATTTTAGGCCGAGCCGACCTACAACTAGGAGGAGGACCAGGACTCGTTCCACATATTTGTTGGTCGTGAGGGGGGAAGGGGGGGGGGGAATC
Organism: Entosphenus tridentatus; assembly: GCA_014621495.2. Lineage (NCBI taxonomy): Eukaryota > Metazoa > Chordata > Hyperoartia > Petromyzontiformes > Petromyzontidae > Entosphenus > Entosphenus tridentatus. The sequence goes on along the minus strand of CM025648.2, from coordinate 3,253,180 downwards.
AAACTCGGGGAGATTCGGTTCGTTGCGCAGCGTGCGAAGCACTACACCGCCGTTCCCGACATACAAACCGCACGTGCGGACACGCAACCATACAAAGACATGGCTGTACACAGCTGTACACACACTGCACACAGACATTAGGGGGCACTGGGGGCGGTGGGAGAGGGGGGGGAGTGCACATGGGGGCAGGTTGAGAAAAGAAACCCACCACACGCCACGCGGGGCCCCCTGGAGGATTGCAGAGCTGCGGTGTTTACAGTAACGGAGAGAGGGCCCCCCCCTGCTCCCCCCCCGACGCTCCACCAGGCCTAACGCCGACAGATTTAGGTGGCGCGAGCCCTTCCTGCCGCAGTCAGCCACCGCTGCAGATGCGCGGGGTGGTATAGCTCTGTGCTATACCGCGTTTCCGTGGATATTCTACTCGGCAATTTCTTGTGGTCGGATGTTGGGGGCGCTACGATGACCCTACGAAACAGCTTTTGATCCCGGCTCGCTCGCTCTCCTTATCACGTGGCCGGCATCGGTGACGCGCGATGGCGAGGACGGGGAGACCACGGCCCGTTTGAACACCCGATTCCCATGATCGCACACACGTGGGAAGAGGCCCATAGTGCTACACCTGGGTACACCTTGGGGATGTGTTCATGGGTGTGGCCCGTTATACCACCTGGGTACACTTTGCATATGGGCTCACAGGAGTGGCTGCACCAGTACAGCTTGGGGACACTCTATAACGGTGTTCAATGGAGTGGCAGTTATACCACGTGGGTGCACTCTGTAAACGTGTTCATGGATATGACCCTTAGACCACGTGGGTACACTTTGGAAATGTACTGACGGGCGTGGCGGCAACAACGTGGCACAAGTTGATCTCAATTTACTTCCCCGAGAGGAGCGACGCCGATGGCAATGACGGAGGGCCAGGTCAACAGCAACCGGCTTTCAAACTTGTGACCCGGTTGGTCGTGACGCTTTGCTCAAAGCTCTCAGCGCTATCTTGAGCACGCTGAGCAGAGCGCGCGAGCGTGTAAACGCCCACCGCGTACATTTCAGGACGCGCACGCACGCGGGCGGGCGGGCGCTTATTTTTCGTACGAGGACACCCACTGTGGTGTTCTTAGCGACGCCGTTTGAGGTTCGGCAATGGCGCGGACGTGGCCTGGTGCTTCCACAATGGCCGTATCGGAGCACGCGGTGTTTCAATTTGGAGGGATAGCCACTGGTGATGAGTTGAACTCGGGGGTCACGTGGTTCGCAGCGTAGTGAACTAACAGCTGCGTCACAAATCTATCAACTTTATCGTATATATATATACACACACAAATAGATGCTTCAATCAGTTGGCAAACGCGCAATATGATATGCGTATCGCGAGCTTAACAATCAAGTTGAACGAATTAATCGATCGTTCTGCGAATGAATGGGTAACGGAAGTCTGTAGCAGTGACCCTAAAAGTATTGTTTAGATCGCATTCCCCGATACTCTACAACTTAATGATAAGTTCAACTTGTAACGATCAGGGAAGGCAGTAGCTAAATTACCCCCCACCCCACAACCATCCAAGCTCTGCAGTTCTCTATATATTAAAAGGTGTTATCGCCCAAATAACGATTGCTGATGCGAGTGGGAGGAAATCGGAGCACCTGGAGAAAACCGACACGTGAGAGGGAGCAACGCTCTATCCCATACGTAGGGAACAGGTGGAGTCCACATTTGCTGTACGGGCTTCCCCTGGCAACCCTCCTCCTTCACGCCCACGGGAATGGGGTTTCACAACAGAATGCGGTACAGCGAGTGGACTAATCGCCATCCGTTCCCATCCGCACGGGGATGGAGAGTTGCCCCATTGTGCACGCGGATTTTCTCCGGGTGCTCCGGTTTCCTCCCACGTGTAAAATAAATGCCCGCCGTTAATTTGGCTGAAAACATCTTAGAATAAAAACCAAATATGGAAGGGAACCTCGTGAAAAAGAGTAAAAAAAACTCATCATGGGCTCCCCTGGATAAATAGATATGGAAAACAAGTTGTTTTTCTCCATCTATGCCATGTACACTAGAAAATAGTTTTCATATTCGGTTGAGCAGCCAGTAAATATCAAGGGATTGTTGATCAACTCAAAATTGGCTTCAGGTTAACAGCAACCGAATACAACCAAGGAGGAGGTGACCTTTAAAATAACAAAGTTGAATAATGAGTGGCACGATAATGATTTCTGCGATGACGAACCCTTCAAAACCAGTAGGAACTATGAACACCTGTCTTGCTTGTCGTGGTAACGGTCTGACGTGCCCCTACTGGACATCTGAGGAAGAGCTTTATCGCTCATCGGATTCCTCCAGTATAAATAAATACTCATTCTACCATGGTTACCACCACTTTCAAATACGTCTTCATGGTCGTGCCATGAAGTATCCAGTTTAAAACAACGTCCAGTGCACACGCAGACTTGTTATAAAGAATACAAACTAATTGGAGAAATGTGGACAAAATGTACAAGAGGAAATCAAAAAAGAGTGAGCACAAAGTGATAAAAGTTGGGGATTATTTAAACAACAGGCCACGACAAAACAGGTGGAGAGGACCCATCTGTCACGGTCCTTACGAGTCTGTGGAAAGAATAGATATCGGCTGTAAGAATAGAACTCACGCAAAGCATCTTCGCAATCTCGATGAAATATGTGTGCTCTGTGTTGTGTGGTGTGTGTGGTGTGTGTGTGCAGTGTGTGCGTGGTGTGTGTGGTGTGTGTGGTGTGTGTGTGTGGTGTGTGTGGTGTGTGCTGTGTGTGTGCTGTGTGTGTGCTGTGTGTGTGCGGTGTGTGTGCGGTGTGTGTGCTGTGTGTGTGCGGTGTGTGTGGTGTGTGTGTGTGGTGTGTGTGTGTGGTGTGGTGTGTGTGCAGTGTGTGTGCAGTGTGTGTGCAGTGTGTGTGCAGTGTGTGTGCTGTGTGTGTGTGGTGTGTGTGGTGTGTGTGGTGTGTGTGTGCAGTGTGTGTGCAGTGTGTGTGCACAGTGTGTGCACAGTGTGTGCACAGTGTGTGTGCTGTGTGTGTACGGTGTGTGTGGTGTGTGTGTGCAGTGTGTGTGTGTGGTGTGTGCAAAGTGTGTGTACAATGTGTGTACAGTGTGTGTGGTGTGTGCAGTGTGTGTGTGGTGTGTGCGCAGTGTGTGCACAGTGTGTGCAGTGTGTGCAGTGTGTGCACAGTGTGTGTGCGTGTGTGAGGTGCGTGTGCGGTGTGTGTGGTGCTCTGCGTGTGTGGTTTGATCTGCAGTGTGTGTGGTGCTCTGTGTGTGGTGCTCTGCGTGTGTGTGGTGTGTGTGGTATGTGCGGTGTGTGTGGTGTGTGTGGTGCTCTGCGTGTGGTGCTCTGCGTGTGTGGTGTGTGTGGTATGTGTGGTGTGTGTGGTGTGTGTGGTGCTCTGTGCGGTGTGTGTGGTGCTCTGCGTGTGTGTGGTGTTCTGCGTGTGTGGTGTGATCTGCGGTGTGTGTGGTGTCGCAACACACCGCATTACACAAATTGGAGTGCGGCACAACGCTTCAGCAATGTGGAGTGGCGGCGCGGTGGCGGTTAGAGCCATGTGGTCTCAACGCCAGGCACTGCAAGAACCCTCCACCCCACTCGGGTATGTTGACAACCTCGCCTGGTATGCAGGAGGTCGTGGGTTTGATCCCGACCCTTACGCCTGCATATTTTAAGTTTGCATGTTCTCCGCGTGGTCGTGTGAATTTTCTCCGGTTTTTCCTTCAACATTTCGAATCAACACCACGCATTTAGAGTATTTGGCCGCTATAAATTTCCACGTGATAAGCCACTTCGTTCAGCTGTCATTTGTGGCCAGGTCACTTCTGATAAAGAGCTACATAGCTCAGGTGGGCCCTAACTGGTAAAATAAAAAGTTTAGTTTTAGCGTTCTGCGAATTACGACCAGAAGCTGGGCGAAGTGTGCAGTGACTTCCTAATGCGTACGGACAGAAAGAAGCGGTACAATCCCGAAAAGGTGGACTCATCGTGGAGGGCCGTGTCACCAATTGGCAACTCGGAAAATATTTTCCGTCACTCGGCACACCACATCCGGTATTACCTCTCACGACGGATGTCGCGGAGTCCACGTGGTCTGCCCGATGAACATTTGACGGCGAGGAATTAAGCCGTGTGTGGCCACAACCGCCCACCGCCCTCCCCACCACGAACGTTGGCTTCAACGTCAGCTCCGGACTCGACAACGGCTGCAGCCCCCGAAACGGCAGCCCCCAAAACGATGGGGCGTGCATCCGTCACCTCCAGAACTCACCGCACGCACTTACCGCACGCACTCACCGCACGCACTCACCGCACGCACTCACCGCACG
>CM025648.2:3226511-3237198 GCA_014621495.2 Entosphenus tridentatus | reverse complement strand
CCCTGACACCTGCTGTATATTTGGAGTTTGCGTGTCTCTCATCATCACGGTGGCTAGGTGATGTTAACTACCTCGCCTGGTATACAGGTCGTGGGTTCGATCCCAACCCTGACGTCGCCTATATATTTGGAATTACTCAATTGAGATTACAACGTACCAAAATAGCTCCCTGCTGGTTGACAATGTGAAACAGAGCGAAATTCGTACTAGCCATGCGCAATAAGAACGGCGGGAATATCAAATGTACGAAACTATCATGATTACTATTATTATCAAATCATCAACTTCTGAACTCTGCGGTCAGACAATCGTTAGTCTAGCCCATTAAGCCCCTCTCAATAAACATTATACCTCCATCTTCACACAGCTGTTTAATCCCTATACGGTCATTATCATAAAACACGCACACGCATGCGCCACATATAGAACGGCACATATAGCCAATCCCATTATAGCCTTTTAAGGTCTGCTCTCAAAGCACTTAATAGCAGAAATTATGTGCGTGACGCAAGTGGCATTAAGCTAGTTGGATTCCCACTCACAGCCAGCAGCAACAGTGACGATCATCTGAACCGGTACCGGGCATCCACGAGGTCGACTCAGCCTCAAATGAGTACCCGGTGCGGTGTGTAAACGTCGCCACTGGGGAGACGAAGGTGACCATGCTTGGTGCTGAACATCCAACCCCTCGTGTACCGTGCTCGCCATCATAGGTGCTGCGCCACCATTCCAATATGGGGGAATGGTGGCGCAGTGGTTTGCGCTGCACGGCGCTACGAACCCGGCGACCCGAGTTCCACACCCGTTCAGGGCCAACACCGGTGCCGATTATCTGGACCAGTCCTCGACCTCCCCTGTGGAGCCAAAGGCCCCCTGTGTGTGCTGTACCGGCCCTAATAGGCACTCGCTAATAGGACTTGCTCTAACAGCTAGTTCAAGGCTACATCTCTGCTTATTAACAACTAGATTTACTATCCGGCTTTGCCCGGGACTTGGATTCACCACGCCCCCAGTGGCGATGTTCACACACCACACCAGTTACTCGTTTGAGGCTGAGTCGACCTAAGGAAGGCCCAGGACCGGTTCAAATAATCGTCACCGGTGGTGGCCGTGAGCGAGAATCGAACTCAGGTCGCCGGGTTCGTAGCGCAGCGTAGTGCTAACCACTACACTACCGCTCCACACACACACGCACACGCGCACGTCCATAGGTGCACATACACGCGCTTGCTGCAGACACACAACTTGCAGGCTTGCGTACGGCAGTAAACGACTGAAATAATAAAGCAATGCTGCGCTAAGAACGCCTTAGACCTGCAACACATTTGTATGGCACTTTACTCGTGGAGGGTTGGGGAGGGGTGCGTGACGTCAGCAGGCACACTGCGTGACGCTTCCGCATGTGGGTGTCATCACAGATGTGACGTCACAGCTCACTCGCTGTGCAAAATATATCCATTATTGCGCCGCCCCCCCCCCAAAAAACAAAAGTCTATTTGAATAATTTTTGAATGGTGTACAGTCTGGAAAGTACCCACATGCCATATTTCAAGTTTGTTGCATGTCGGGAAGTATGCGAAACATTTCGAACAGACACACATTCACAACTTTCCCTTTTATCTACATAGATTGAATGTTAAGCAAAATAAGGGGGCCTGGGTGGGGCGCGTCGTGAGAGGGTGACGATCGTGGCCAGTGGTCGAGGCTAACGATGGAGTGGCAGCTAAAGGAGGGAACACGTCTGAGAGGAGATATTACCTCCCTCGCCTGGTATGCAGGAGGTCGTGGGTTCTATCCGGACCCCGACGCCTGCTGTATATATTTAGAGAGTTTGCCCATTCTCCCTGTGGTCGCATGCATTTTTCTCCGGGTCCTCCGGTTTTTCCCTCCACATGTAGAATTAACGTACATTCAGAGTCTTTGGCCGCTACACATTTCCATGTGATAATCCACTTCGTTGAGCTGTCCATCGTAGCCAGGTCGCTTTTGAAAAAGAGCAAATAGCTCCGTGGGCCCAACCTGGAAAAATACAAATAGCTTAAGTTGTTGTTTTTATATGGAGTGACGAACTCAGCACTGGGGGGAGGTCTGCATCCAGCAGCGGACGGACCATGGCTGACGACGACGATAATGATGAAGTGTGTAAGACTGACGTCACCCCTGTAGCCACGACCATTCCACCCCTCGTGTATGACGACCCCGTGCGTACATGTGTACGGAACTGGAAGCTGTTATTGGAGACCTGGCCTGGGACTCCCTCACGTCAACATGGCCTAAAACGAGCGGCGCCTGGTGTAGGCGGCGGTGGTGGTGGTGGTGAGCAACACATCCGCATGGGAGAGACAAAGGCGGTCGGGCAAGCACGCGTGGAAGCCAGGCCGCCGACTGGCAAGCCGCCTCGTGTGTCGTGCCGACTTGCGACGGGCGCTCGCCAACAAAGTTCAAAGTTAATTTATTAGGTATAGCCCTGTGAGCCATTTGGCTCTTGAATCGGGTGCAACCGCAACAAACAAAAAACAAAAACATGAACAAGAAAACATCTTAAAGTGACTATGTGCAAACAAAAAATCCAAGAAAAGACAGCAAAATATTGCAGAAAAATCACCGTACACCAACACTGTGCAAAAATCCCAGTGGGATGAAAGTCAAACAACAACAACCACAATACAACTTAGATTAAGGCCATCAGTCTAACTCTGTACTACAACAAACAAACAAACATGGCCAAACCAAAAAACTTTTCGAAAATCACCAAAATAAAGCCATAAAAGCAATGAAACAGTGCAGGTCATAGGAACTGTGACCGAATTTTCACAATAAACGACGTAAACAACATGTACTACCAAACTCTGCAGCCATAGCTGGCTGCATGAGTCACTCCACAGCAGCAGGAGCATCAGTCGGAGTATCAACATTTTTCAATGCACCTTTAAGATCAGCGCACTAAATCAACAACACTTCGCCTTGAGACGACGAGACGCCGGAAGAGACCGCGGGGACCACGGTCTTGATGCGCATGTGTCGAGGCCTCTCTCGCTCTCTCATCCCACTGCTGGATGAAGACCTCCGCCCACGCCGTTTGTCACGGGCGCCGATTGACCACACCTCACCAGACTGGTGCGAGTTGGAAAAAGGTGGGCAGGGGGGGGCGGCGGGAAGGGCATCACCGGTTCAGAGGTCACGCGCCACCTTGCCCGTGCTGCGCAGTGGCTATCGCACCCCGCGACGAACCTCCGGCAACCTGCATTCAATCTCCGAGCACGGCTGACTTCGGTGCCGAGCGATATACCCGGCCGAACAAAGTAAACATGAAACTGGAACAAGTAACTCGTTCCCCAAGGCTCGATTCTGCACGTGAAACCTTGAACGATTTATTTATTCCCCAGCGAGTCGCTACTTGCCAATAGCTCGCACATGTTGCAGTGACGGTGTGGTCGGCACCACGCACAGATGCACTTGTCCGTCTCCTAAGTGCAGATCTGAAACATCACACCGCTCGCTAAATTTAGGCCGAGTTGACCGAGAAGAAGCCCAGGGCAAGATCAGATACCATCAATTGACCCAATGATGTCAGAAGGTAGGGACGACAAATAACACACTGATTGCTGGAATTATACCCATCACGCCTTTCGAAAAACTGGACCTCCCAAAAATGGTTTTGGTAAACAATTATTCTCCTGATCATCAGTTCGTTTTACGCGACCGATCGGATAACACGAACACAGCTGGGAAAACAAAGTCTCACCACCCCCTGTTCCCACGTGTACTACTGGACGGGAGGCGATGGGCGGGGGCAGCTTGGTGACATCATCGGCATCATCAGCCGGCGTCACGATGGGTGTGGCTCAGAGGGGGTTTCCCGCCTTCGGGAGGAAGTGTATGGGGGTGGCCACTGTTTTGATCGGGTCCCGGGTAATCGACCACAAGAAAAATTGTAGATTACACATTTTTCATCACTTTATCGACTCAACGAATTGTCCCTGCACTACTCCTTACAAAGATCTCCTGTGTATCATATCTCTCACTTGATACAGCTATCGTGCTGTGACGGTTCCACCTGAAGACGGAAGCTTGTGTTGCCTCCGAAACGTCGTGATTTTTATTTTATTTTTATTTTACTTTTATTAATTTTAATTTTTTACCTACGTGACTTTACCGGAAAAAACCCAAGAATATCTCCTGTGTAGCCTTAACAGACCGTTGGGACAAGTCCTGTTAGCGAGCACCTATGAAGGCCAGAATGGCACACGAGGGAGTGAGTGGCCAGCACCACGGCCCGGCCGTCTGTCTCCGGAGTAGCAAGAATTTGTACACATCGCACTAGGTATTAATTTGAGGCGGAGTCGACCTAAGGGAGGCCCAGGTCCAGTTGGGATATTCGCCACAAACGTTGGCCGTGAGCAGGAATCGAATCCGCTCCCCATACCTTACTCCTTATGCACTCACTCACACGCACACAATGCTGAAAGCCCTCTAAGCAGCCTTACACATTGCTAGCGAGCAACTATGAAGTTGAGCGCGACAAATCGAAATTCTACCCTGTTCTTGCGCATGGTCAAGACAAGACGCTCAGGAGCCCAATGCCAATGTCGAGGTCCTGCTGCTGGCCACGACGAGAGGGCTTCAGCAGAGAGAGGGAGTTCGTGTCGTGTCGCGGTTCCTCCTCCATTGAAGGAGCGCAGACTCCAGTTGTTTACCACATGGCACATAGCCACGATCTATGCACTATTTATTCTACCAAGAAACAATGCATTTAGCTCCTCCGCACAATCCGATTTCATCGCTCCATATCCGTAGTGGATGTCCGCTCCTGCACGCTCCCCCGTGTGGTTGCCGCTCCGTCGATAGATCTCGTCCGCCGGCCATCGCATCCCTCCTGGCGGCGCGTCCCGCCAAAACCCCGCTTTGCTTTTCTTACTACATTACTTTTTTACTGTTTTTATTTTACCAGGCAAGGCCCATCGAGCATCCCACAACGAACCACAACCGTCCACCAACCACACTCGCCCACCACTCCCCGCTGACCACAACCACCTCCGGCACCCACGTCTCGCACACTACTGAACGAGTAAATTATTTTTGTTTTGCCAGGTAAGGCCCACTGAGCTATTATAGGTGGAAATTTACGAACAGCCAAATACTCTTGACGAGTGATGTTGATTCTCATTGTGGAGGGAAAACCCGGAGGACCCGGGGAAAAATCAGCGCGACTCCTGGGGTAGAGCGAGACACGCAACCTCCAAATATACAGGTGTCAGGATTGGGATCGAACCCACGACCTCCTGCATATCAGACAAACATTTCGCCACCGCGGTGCCCCTACCAATGTGTAGAGGACCCCCTCGTACCTGGTTAAGCGATCGACGCCGTCGACGCGTCCGTTGCGTCTGAAACGGTGCGGGCCGTTTCGCCTCAAACGACGCCAACTCCGTTCCCATGGCAGAGTTGCGGCCATAAAAGTGTTCCCACAGCCATAAAACGACACGGCAAGCCGGGCGGGTCGGCACGGGCCCGGTTTCTCCCGCGGCAGTTTTTCGGTACGGTCGCCTCGGTTTGTCCAATCATTAGAGCCTCTTGGACAGAGTGTCAAACAGCGCGCAGAGCAACGCGGCCCTCTGTGCGCGATGCAAAAAGCCGCCAGCGGTGCTTGAAGAACCCCATCGTTGTCCTCTTGCCTTAGGTCACCGTCAAAATAGTGTCGAGCAAATGTGACCGACCGACAGGCAGCGGTGGAAACGATGCAGAGAGAGAAACAGCTGTGGACGAGTCTCATCCTTCTAGATTTGAAGTTTTCGTGACTGCAAGGATCCATACTCTTTGGTTTTTTCGGTAAAGTCACGTAGGTTAATTTTGTTTTTAAATCACGACGTTTCGGAGGCAACACAAGCTTCCGTCTTCAGGTGGAACCGTCACAGCAAAATCACTTTTTTTTTTACCTACGTGACTTTACCGAAAAAACCAAAGAGTATAGAGTCCCATCCTCATTAGGATTCACCAGCAGAGTATAGTCACCAGTGGTCACTGCTGCAGTCAGCTCCTGGAAACCATACCTACGTGGAATCTGTGACAAAGAGCCTCACATATGTTCACCAGATTCCTCCACTATAAATATCATGATTCCACACTTCCACACGACAGGGCCCATTCGCTTCGCCAATGCCAACAACGACGACAAACCCAGTAGCTATCATTCTTCTACGATGGGTTTTTTTCCCCTCGCCGATGACCGATCGTCGGATTCCACCTCCGCTCGACAACGACGCGACACGACGAGAGCGGGCGGTGTCCGCGTCGCACGGCTGACAATGGCCTCCCCCGAGCGTCCGCGACTTTGGGGCCGGCTACCTATCGAGCGAAAAAACCATCAGCGGCGGGACCCGGGATGGGGAGACTTGCAGGGGTGAGAGGGGTCCTCCTATGACGATGGCACAAGGGGCTGTCCGGTCCAGTGCGCAAGCGCTCGTCTATAAACCGGCGTAATTAGTGCTACGATTGAGCGACGGTTGTTCAAGATAAAAACATATCATTTGACGCGAACTACAACCGGGTCAACGGCCTGGTTTGATTGGCGAGATGTTAACTGCCTCGCCTGGTATACAGGAGGTCGTGGATTCGATCCCAAACCTGACGCCTGCCGTATATTTGGAGTTTGCGTGTCTCTCTCTCCCCACGATCGCTTCGATTTTTCCTCCGGGTCCTCCAGTTTTTCCCTCCACATTTAGACTCAACATGATGCGTTTAAAAGTATTTGGCTGCGGTAAATTTCCACGTGATAAGCCACTTCGTCGAGCTATTATTTGTGGCCAGGTCACTTCTGAAAAAGAGCAACATTGCTCAGTTGGCCTTACCTGGCAAAATAAAAAATAGTTTACAGGTCTATTTGGAATGCAATTAATGCAGTGGTTCTCCACGCCAATCGAGACCACGCGTCTGCCCGCCGCTCTCCTCCTCCTAGGATTTGACGGGTTTATTAATTTGGTTCGGCTCCTCCGAGCATGGGCCACTTTAAATGTACTGCCAATGAACGCTTACGAATACAGGGGCGTGTTTGGAGGGCGTTATCAGCCGGTGCTCGGTGGTGGCCATGCACGTGGCCTGTAATCCAGCACTGTGGAGGTGAAGAGGGAGGGTTGGTGGATCGCTCGACTGTTGCGCAATCCCGTTCCCGATGGGCGTCGAGGTGCCATACCCTGGGCTCGCAAGGCGAAGGCGGTTGTCCCTTTTGTGTGGGTATAGAGCGTTTCCCCCTCGCACGCGTGGGCTTTCTCCGGGTGCTCCGGTTTCCTCCCACGCGTTTGAACACAATTGGCTTCATATACAGAGAGCATGGACAATTGCTGGTAGCACTGGCTCACCGCGTGGCTGCCTTCCAGCTCGTGTGCACTTGCGGAGCGATGTGCGAGAGATGCAATTTGCATGAAGGACGACACTCTACGGAACTGATCACTATAATTGCGATTGCAAAACCGCATGTTCGTATGACCGAATTACAAATCGACGGCCGAGCAATTGTGTCGTTCAGGACCGGCGAGGTCACAAAGCGCCAATCGAGAATTCCCACGGTCCGCAGGCGCGTGCTGCCGACGCTGCCGCGCCAGCGAAGGGCACTGGGTGGCGAGCGACATCGCAGGATCGCTTCAAAGCCGGCGTGGGGATCAATGGGGTCCCCTCTCCTCGGGCCGGCGCCGCCAAAAACGGTGAGAGAACTGGAAACGGCGTGAGTTCGTGAGACGATTTATGGCGGACACCGCCGTGCCGGCCCGGCGGGTTCGCTCCCAGTGAGCTCCGCACGCCAGAGGTCGCAAACGGGTTTTGATTCCTTACCCGTACCCATACTCAGCCGCACCAGGGTCGCAAATGGCTACCCGTACCCGGCCGGGTACGGGTAGCCGGGTATCGGGTAGGGTACGGGTATCAGGTACACGGTTGCGACCTCTGCCGCACGCCAGCGGAGGCCGAGCCCGTCAAATTAACAGTCGGAGGCGGGGGGGTTTGCGGGGGGGGGACAGGGGAATCCTACACAGTCTGTAGGGAGGGCTCACTGCACGTCAGTCGTGGCACACATGCAGATACCACAGCTCTCAAAGGCTGGCGTGGGCCCAATTCGGTCAGACACTAAACATCTGTATGTTACGCGTGTACGTACATTGAGCTTCTTTCGCACCACCGTGCTAATCGCAGACGCGGGGGAAGGACAATAGGCTGGTGCTGTGTGTTTTAGGCAGTTGCGAGTGACTGGGTTGAAATCCGTCACTTAGCTATACATGAGTAGAAAAGAAAATTCAAGTCCATTTCAATTTCAGTCCTTTGTTCATTCGCCGCTGGGAGGCTTTCCCTCCCGACGACGCGTCGGTCACGGGGGTTTTCTTGACCATACTTCACCCCACGCTGGTTATGTGAAGGGAAAAGCGGGCGGGTGCCTAGTACCGTCTCACATAGCACGTCACTCGCCGCCGATGTTAGCCGTGGCCGGGCATCGAACTTAGGCCAACGGACAAACTCACGGCGTAGTGCGCAAGCCGCTGTCGCCACCGCCTTGATCCATTATTTAGTTTTTCCCCGACTGTGTATCAAACCCCCCGGGGCAAACCCTGGCTCAAGCCGCCCAAGGAATGAGCTTTATAGAACAAAGGCATTCACTGCCGCATATCGCACATTTGTGTCTTTGAAGTGGAATGTGTGCACGATGGCAAATATGATGAAGACAAAATCTGGAAATTAGGTTAATGGGTGGGTAAAAATGCTCATAATGGCCATGTCACATCTCTCATAAGAACAATAATAATAAGCCAGCAGAGCTGAACAGCCTGAGTTGTACCCCCATTCATTTAGATGGCGAGTCGCCGTTGAAGAGAATCGGATTCTCTCACGGATATAATTGGCGTCCCGGACACAGCGGCACACCGGTGCTGACGGATGTGCGAACACCGCTCAAGGCATCGTTTATTTTAAGGCAGAGTCAAACTAGGGGAAGCCCAGAGCCAAGTTGAGATGTCGATTGAAATGAAAAAACAACACGAGTCACGGGGGACGCAGACCAATTCAAAAACCGCGGCACGGCCGCTACGCGCGCCCCGTCACACATGCACACACACAGGACACACACACAGACACGGAGCCACACACATGGCCCGTCACACGCACGCTCACTCACTCACTCGCTCACCAACGCTCTCACACCGCATCACATTTCGCTGTTACACTACCACTCCCCGAGCTGCCCCATAGATGCTCACAGGCTTATTCGCTTTCGTTGCTCACATGCTGCAACTCTCGTCAGAGTTCCCTACCAGCCATACGAGCTCTCCCCATGCCCACAGACACACGTTCACACTCACACCTTCACACCTCTAATTAGCACGGTTGGCTACGTACGGTGCGAAAGAAGTTCTACAAAAGTACGGAGGCTCTCCTAGCTCTCAGACAAAGCAAGTCAACGGCTAAGTCACAACTGATTCTCTAAGCGTTCCTCAGCACAAGCCATACAGAAGAAAGACTCACAGCTCGTCACGCACGTGCACAACCCGCTCGCTCGCTCGCCCACTTGCTCACTCACCCGCCGTCCAACCGCAAGCTCACCCATTCATCCAAACCCTCGCTCGCTTGCCCACCCACTCACTCGTTCGCCCGCCCACCTGCTCACCCCCTCACCCGCTCGCGCCGAATTGTTCAACGACGCCGCGTGAATGTAAACTGCTCGCTGGCGCTGTCGCTGGCGCGCCGGGGCACGGGGCGTCGGCGACGCACTTCACCTGATTGGGCTGCGGCGAGCGCGGAGGGGCGGCCGCCGCTTGCGTCTCGGCCGCTGCACGCTGGCGGCGGAGGGAGAATGCGTACGTTGGATCGTCGGTGGCGGCTCCCAAGGAAACAAAAAACATTTCTAAGAGGGGTAAAACGGCGGTGACGGGAGGGAGGGAGGGAGGCAGCGAAGGGAGGAGGGAGGCAGCGTTGGCGTCGTCGCAACGAACTGTGGGAGGAGCAGACAAAGATGCTCTCTGTTGCACTCTCCTCTCCCCCCACCCATCACCACCCCGCGGAGAGCTTGGCGCTCACACGGCTGTCAATAGCGGGAGGAGAAGGAGTGTGTGGAGGACGTGGAATGGGGAGGAGGAGGAGGAGGAGGAGAGGATGGAGTGAAAGGAGGACGGTGAGAAGGAGGAATGAGCAGGGAAGGGTGAGGACAAGGAGCAGGATAAGGTTGAATAGGATGAATTCGAGTCGAAGAGAGACGAAAATGAATGGGGAGACCTTGCTCCACGTGGCAGAGCAGCGGGGAAGAGAGAGAGAGGAGACGGGGGCGGCGAGGAGGGAGAGGAGGAGGGGGAGGAGGGGGCACGTCAAAGGGAAGAGAAAACAAGGGGAAGAATAGGAGGTTAAGGGAGGAAGAGGGTGAATAGGTTTAGTTTTAGGATGATGATGAGGAGAGGAGGAGTATGAGGAGGCCGAGATGGATGACAATGCATCGGACGATGAGGAAGACGATGACGAGTCATGATGATGTTGATGGGGATCATGAAAGTGATGAGAATGATGATGATGTCGATGAGGATGATGAAAGTGATGAGAGTGATGAATCTGTTGATGAGGATTATGAGAGTAATGATTCTAGTGATGATGGTGATGAGGACGATGAGAGTAGCGATTCGAGTGATGATGATGGTGATGAGGATGATGAGAGTGATGATGG
>CM025648.2:3182490-3204689 GCA_014621495.2 Entosphenus tridentatus | reverse complement strand
AAAAAATCACGACGTTTCGGAGGCAACAGCTATCGTGCTGTGACGGTTCCACCTGAAGACGGAAGCTTGTGTTGCCTCCGAAACGTCGTGATTTGTTTTAATTATTTTACTTTTATTAATTTATTTATTTTACCTACGTGACTTTACCGAAAAAACCTAAGAATAAGGATGCCATCATTGTCAACTCATGCCTGGAATCTTCTCCAGGTGGTCGGTCTCCAGAGCCCGGAGGCATATTTCTTGTGGCATTTTTGCAAATTCTCAGAAGTGTTAAAAACATTTTTGACGCACCCTGTATTATTGCCCCCAATTGTACAATCGTCGTCACCTCGTGAGACGAATAATCCAGTCGAGTATCGCTGAGCATCTCACAGAGCCGTGCAAAACCTTCGCCGTTCACGTTAAGAGGAGCGGTCCCCCCGCTACTTGTGAGAGCCTTTCAAAATGACCTTTCAGTGGCCGCTGCTGCTCACATCTCGGGTTAGCACTTTCTCGCCCACTCAGCCGCGGAGAGTAATGTTCATCGCATGACAGTCGACCTGATATTATTTCTCAGACGTGGAATTTCGTCAAAATTAAGAGCAAGACGGAGGGAAGTAGAAACAAATGACGAGATGCACAGTAGATACCCATGGGCTATCTGCCCATGGATTGTGATCATGATGACGAAGCGCCAAACCAAATTGAATGTGTTTTGTTGTTGTTGTTGTGTGTGCAGTCCATTGGTGTCTGGGCTGAGACCATCAGCCCACGACACCTTGAGAACATGGTTTGATCACAATTGGCCGTCTGGATTGGAACGCAGGAAATTTCAGCGGTGTCTGCTCTCATATTCTTAGGTTTTTTTTCGGTAAAGTCACGTAGGTAAAACATTTCGGAGGCAACACAAGCATCCGCACCTAGTTTACACAACAAAGGCTCATTCCTAACAGCGTGCTTCAGCCGCATCGAACCTCACAAAAATAATATTCAGGGCCTACCTTGGCTCCTACCACCCTCAACCAGTATATATACAAGGACTGTTTTCTTGGAATTTCTCTCACTTGATACAGCAATCGTGCTGTGACGGTTCCACCTGAAGACGGAAGCTTGTGTTGCCTCCGAAACGTCATGATTTTTATTTTATTTTTATTTTTTACCTACGTGACTTTACCGAAAAAAACCTAAGAATATGAATACTTGCAGTCACGAAAGCTTCAAATCTAGTCTGCTCTCATCTCTGTGACACCAGGCCACCTCTTCCATTCACAGACATTGAGAAACAAAGAAACCTTCTTGGTTCTTTCGGTAAAGTCACGTAGAAGGAAATAATAAAATAAATAAAATAAAACACAATAAAATAATTCTCACGACGTTTCGGCCACAACGCATTATTGTTTTATTTTTATTATTTTCTTATTTCCCTTCTACGTGACTTTACCGAAAGAACCAAGAAGATGAATCCCTGCAGTCACGAAAGCTTTCAATCGAAACAAAGAAACCTCAAAGTGCAGCCAGATCCAATCCCTCGATGCCGTTCTGCAACTCCATATGAACATACGTTAAAGTAAATTTACGTAAACGTTTCAATCCCCCGCCATAGTTTAGTCCATCAGCAGGGTCACGTATGGTGGTGTAAAGTGTGGGTACTCGCATCTCTTCCAAGACGTCTGGCGTGGGTGGAAGAGTAACGCAGAGGGGCTCTCTACAGCTCCCTCCAGTGGAGATTTGTCTACCAGAAGTGGTGTGAGCGAGCAATTGCAGGGCTGCACCTTTACCAGTTTGTGATTTCCCAGTAACGCAGTAGCCGTTACTGGGAATTTTTTTTTGTCATTTAAAGTTGTCACACGTGAACGCAAACAAATTACGGCTCTTTAAATGAGCAGTGCGAGGCCTTCTGTGAGTGCAGTGTCGGGTCCGTGGCTCGCTGATGAGCACCAAGAGTGCGGCATCAATCGAACATCCGTCGTGCTCTGCAAGTTTCTAACGGAGAACATGTTCTTCTTGGTTCTTTCGGTAAAGAACAGGTCTGTCAAGACGACCTGTTCTTCACCTGAGGACGGCTGCTTGTGTTGTGGCCGAAACGTCGTGAGAATTATTTAATAATATTTTATTTTTATTATTTCCATTCTACGTGACTTTACCGAAAGAACCAAGAAGATGAATCCCTGCAGTCACGAAAGCTTTAAATCGAAGAACATGTTGCCTTGAACAATTCCAGATCGCCCCCTCCGTTCCATGAGCACGCACGCGTCGCAAACGCGTTCCCCGTCTCATTTTCGTAATGCACTCGCGCCGCCTGGCTGAGGCTGCAGTTTGTGCTAATGACTCTCAATATGAGGTCAAGTAGTTGTAAATAATACACGAGGCTGTGGTGCACTCAACACACAAATGGGTGCTCTTTATTTGCTCCGGACAGCATTGTTCATGTCGTTGCTTACATAAAAAGGGAAAGGTGTATTGATCATAGCCAGCATAAATAATGATCATAAATAATCAAGTAATACGCCTCACGGAGTCTCAAGATTATTTTTCAAGACGGTCCTTTTAGGTGTTTAAACGTTGGCTTAACACGTAGGCTTTCGCGACCAATATAATCCATAATAGAGGTTTTTGGTTCGATTGTGTAAATATGAATGTGTCGTTAAACCCGCCACCACCCGACACAGCTAACTGGTAAGGGTTGTCACGTAAACAGAACGTGCCAATTCGTCACTGGTACAGCACACCGGTGTGTTGGAGAGCCAAGCCACAACATTTACAATCTGAGCACGACGTTTCGCCAGTAATTACAACTAGCTTCATCAGGCGACAGCCAGATTTGTGGAGAAGTGTTTCGTTCCTTATATCGAGGCGTAGATGTGGTGGCCATGCTTCTGCGCTCTTTATTTAACCAGTATATTTGGCAACGGCTCCACTGCGGATGCCTCCCCGCTCCTACGGGACATCTGTACGAAAACGCTTCATAGCTCATCGGATTTCTCGAGGGTAGAGAATTACTCTGAGATGGTCCGCACCCTGGGCTTGCAATCCAGAGGTCGCCGGCTCCATTAAATCTCCAGGCGCGGCAGTTAAAACAACGGTGGTAGCATTCAAGAAAGAACGGTGGTCGAGACAATGGATTGAGTGGCAGCCAAGGATCAGTGAAATTAGCTCGCGTGTAGATGCTAGAGGGATTTTATTTTTTTGCAATGCAAGACCATGCGTGATGGTGACGGCTTGGGGAGGAGGCCTTTATCATTTTATGAACGAAATTGGTTTTGCATCCTAATGCTGATCATTCACGAATATGAGTCGTGAAACACACGTAGAATTATCTGAGTAGATAAGGAATTACTTTTTTTAAATAAAAAAAATCAGGTCGGCACGCGCCGAAGCATTGGCTTACAAAATTGCAAAATAAAATGACCTGTCAATGATATTACGTGAAAATTAATTTAAGCAAAACGATTAATTTCTTAGGCACCCAGGCCTCACTTGCAAGACGCACACGCGGATGGGAATAATTCACTTGGCTATAAATACAGGAATTCATTAGCGCCTACGGGGTGAGTGCCAAACACAGAGGCACACCGAGATCCCAACGTGTCATTGTCGTGGAACACTGCCGTTGATTAGGGCACCTTCTGCACACACTGTACTTGTATAAATAGCATATACACAAATACGCGATGCTGCCATGGTAACGGTTATCACACCGGACTTACAAAGCAGCCGTCACCGGTTCGATTTGATTTGTCCCGACACTTCGCTCCACGTGCTCGTAGCTTCTTCAGGAATTGAAGCTCCCAGCTGCCAAGCAGCACGCGGTAAAACCCGAAGCAAGCATCGCAGGAACTGGGGACGCATCTCGTTGAAGGCAGTGGAAGCAAGAGGACGTCCGTGCGAACGGTGAAACCGATGGTGTCATTCTGGAGGCAGCGGAAATAAGGGTGACACGTCCGCAAAGCCAAGAGTTTAGACGGAGGACTTTACGGCCTGTAGCCACGTGGAACCCAGCGGCCTCCGTAGAGGCCAGAAGGGAGAGCGGAAAGACGGGGAGAAACGTGGCCGCACCTCAAGACGCTCCACAAATGAGGTGGGGCTTAGGGGCAGAAGAAATGTTTTTTGAGCGATTTGTGGAGGCAGTTAATGGGCTTCATGACAGACAGACCAAAGGTGGTACCAGTGATAAAAGCATGGTTGTGACATCGTCCTCGGGCAAGGAAAAGAATGGGGGACCCCCTCCTTTGTCAAATGTTCACATCTCAGCATAGCCCGGAGCCTGAACCCCTCTGGCATGAGGGTCCTTGTGTAGTGACACCACCTGGCACGGGGCCCCTGTGAAAGATGGAAGCATGTCATGCGGACCAGACAAAAGGCAGCTCTCCGATGTGTTTTCGAGTTGTACCGCGTGTTGCTCACAACGATGTCCAACAATTTTCCTCCACGCACGAGGAGCTTCTTCCTATGAAGCTAAACATTTTTTTTATCTTACCAGGTAAGGCCCCACCGAGCTACGTAGCTCTTTTTCGGCAGCAGCCTGGCCGTTAATGATAGCTTAACGAGGTGGTTTATCACGTGGACATTTATAGCAGCCAAATACTCTAAACGCGTGTGTTGATTCTAATTGTGGAGGGAAAACCTGGAGAACCTGGACCAAAAATCCACGCGACCACGGGGGGAGAGACATGCAAACTCCAAATACAGGCGTTCGGGTTAGGGTCGGGATCGAACCCACGACCTTCTGTATACCAGGCGAGGTAGTTAACATCTCCTAGCCACCGCGGCGACCAAATTCAAATCAGTTGCTAAAGAGGCTACCAGCGCGCCAAGCGAAACGTCGGACATCGTGCCGAACAACACGCGGAGACGAACTGAAAATGCAGCGGTGAGCTACGCGTCA
Organism: Entosphenus tridentatus; assembly: GCA_014621495.2. NCBI lineage: Eukaryota > Metazoa > Chordata > Hyperoartia > Petromyzontiformes > Petromyzontidae > Entosphenus > Entosphenus tridentatus. The sequence goes on along the minus strand of CM025648.2, from coordinate 3,199,825 downwards.
CAACTGCAGCAAGCCAGACAAGTCGGCCGCCCTGACGGGAGAAAACGTTGCAAGCACTCTCCGTCTGCAAACCCCAGTTCTCTGCTGCAATGCAGCAACATAAACAGCGTGCGCCGTGCATTACGATGGGCACAGCGGAGGCACCCTCCCCCCCCTAGTCCCACCACGTTCACAACACGCGAGTGAGTTTACGCTTCGAGTGGATGCCGCAAGATGAACGTGGCTCTATGCGGCATCGCCAGGATTTACGAGCGAGACATCCTAGGATAGCCCCCCCCTCCCCCCACGTGTCTGCCTTGAGATCCACGGCTGAGAGAATTTGCACGTCACAAACGAGCCCATCCCCTCGTGAAAAGGGAACTCTCTCAACTATCCGCGGACGGATTATCCAGGATATAACCGTGACTCGCGAACGAATAAATGAGATGTCTTTACGAGCACTCCGTTTCAGCTGTTCGCGGCTCCTCACTCGTCGAGGGTCGGTAATATTCTGTGTCCATGGCCATGACAACACGTCGGAAAGTAACGTTTTTAAAAGACGCAGCAATGAAAACAGTCGGCGCAATCGAATGACCCCGTTCCACGTAGCCAAATACGTTCGTACCAAAATTCACGTGAATTTGGCAATGATCTGTGTTTATGTTTCATCCAACCTCTTCCCTCATTACCCCAGATTATGGAGAGTTGACTGTCATCAAACGTTCTGCAGCAGGACTCTCCTGAGGGAGTCTTAAGGGCCCGGTAAGATTCTCCTGGGTAAAGACTTGAATTATATTATTTATTGATGCAATAACTGGGAGCTTGGGGTACACTCTGAGCAAATGGATGCATGTTTGCATCTCGACTGCCATTGATTTTTATAGATTTCCATATGGGTTTTATGCCAAAGCCAGGACAGCAGTTAAGGATGTAAAAAAATACAGAAAGCGCTGATGTTGCCTAACAAATATAATTGAACTGTTCACTATACTAGCGATTCCTCTAAATGTTTTGTAAAAGTTCTCACGTATGAATGTAGGTAGAATGCAGAGGTCGCAAACGGGTTTTGATTCCTTACCCGTACCCGGCCGCACCAGGGTCGCAAATGGCTACCCGTACCCGGCCGGGTACGGGTACCCGTTCCCTACCCGTACCCATGCCCTATCCGAAATGAGTGACAAACGGTTACTCACCAGTGACTCACGGCCTACCCGTACCCGTACCCGGCCGCACCAGGGTCGCAAACAGGTACCCGTACCTGGCCGGGTACGGGTATCGGGTAGGGTACGGGTATCGGGTACCCGGTTGCGACCTCTGGTAGAACGTCTTTCGCACCGTACATAGCCAACCGTGCTAACACGCCCCTGCTGGACATCTGGTCACAGTTGGCGCACAGTTTATTCTAATGTAAGAAAATATTTAAAAAAAGGCAAGTAGTTTTTGTTGTTGTTTCTGCACGACTCTTTTAATTCGGCTCAGTTTTGCTCAGCCAGGAAGACTTCCGGACTCGTCGGACAACAGTTGCTGTGGGCTTTCACGAACATCTCCGTGCGATTTATTTTATTTTTATTAAATACGTATACGGGTGTACAGTGGGTGTTTTCAACACATTTAATTTCTAAACTTGTTTGTCATTTTCACACAGAGCCAGGATCACATCGTGAAGCCAAAAGCCAAATAAAAACCTTTTGGCTATTTGCCCCATTCTCGATGATAGGCACAAAAGCAAGTACCTTAACCAAAAACAAGTACTACGTTCGGGGACCTTTCGCCGACGCGCAAATCTGGAGCTTGGTGTCACTCTGAAAGCCAAAGGGGATGGCTTTCCATGATCATTAACAGTTCACTAAATATTTGTGTCGGTTATCCAACATTTTTATAACCACACATCTCTTTTGAAAGCCATTACCTCGCGCCCCCCCCCCACCCCGTGGGACGCGGGGTGGCGGGGGGGCAAAACCCTAGCGTATATATTTATATCACATTCATTGTTCATTTTAGTGCAATTTGAGGAAGTTTCACGACAGTACCTGTGGATATCGATCGTATCATGTATGACAGTGGAATTGCTGGTGAAAGCATCGGGATTTCAGAGGCGCTCATAAAGCATTCATAACAACTAAACTGGAATATCGCTGATAACAGTGCTTCACGATTTACGATGTCAAAACATTTCTTTGGATTGCCGATATCAGAGAGCGATTTGTAAAATAAAAGACAACATCACGTTCGCCCATAACGATCCAATATCTTGCTCAAGTCGTGAATCAGTGGAATCACAATGTGGTTATCTTCATGGTTAAATCAACAGTACGACCAATCTTGGATTATTTATTGATGTGCTACTACTACGGGTGATACAGCCGCGATATCTGTGAGATGTGCATACAGCCACCGGATAAACATGCCTGTGGGTGCTAAACGTGTCTGTGCCACGCACAGTTGTACATTTTTTTTACTCGTTCCGGCTAATGAACCTTTTGACTCGTCAATGCGCCATAGCAAGCGCAGGCCATACCTCACTCATGCGGAATGGGGGGAAAAAATTACCGTTCACGAAAGGTACTCCCGCTGTTTTATGTTTACTTGGTACTCCAGTAAAGCGTTTTGAGAAGCTATATTTTTTTAAATTGTTTATTACATGATTGTATCAATCCGCTGCTGGATGAAGGCCCAGGACCGGTTCAGATATCGCTCGCCACTGATGTTAACGTCGGCCGGCAATCGAACTGGGGTGATCGGGCGTAGGGCGCACAATGGCAACGTACGGTGCGAAAGAAGTTGCACGTATATACCAGCATACAATGCGTTTACCACTGTATTTATATTGCAGAATTTATACTCCAGGTAAGTTGCATTTATTGTTGAAAAATCGGCAGGAATAATTTGTTTGCAATTTAGTACTCATACAAACAAATGTCTGAGAATTTAATTATTTATTATAAGTGGCATGTTTACCTTTCCCATAAGTACATTGAACTTCTGTATTGTTGGAACTTTCTGACCCACCCCCTACTGGACATCTCCAAAAAAGAGCTTCATGGCTCATCGGATTCCTCCTAACAGTCTAAATAAAGATTCTGATTGCGATTCTGAAGTTAAAATGCTATTGCTGCTGCTGCTGCGGTTGATATCTACTTTCTACCGACACACTGTGATCCCGATCACCACCAGCCTCGGTAAAACTGAAGTCGCCGCCGCTGTTGTTGTGGTCGTTGTTGTTACCGACATCACAGCTGCTCGTCACCACCAGGCAACGGCATCGCCCCGTACCGCCAGCCCGCCAGCCCGCCAGCCCGCCAGCCTCGGCTCTCTCCTCCCGCCCGCCCGACGATGCTCGGCCCGGCGCCGCCGCGAGCCTCCGGCTCTAATCCTTGAGGACGAGCGGCGCCTTCACGGCGCTGGCGGCGTCGGCGCCCAGCAGCGCCTCGACGATGAAGAGCGCAAACTCGAAGCTGGTGCCGGGCCCGCGGCTCGTGATCACGTTGCCGTCGCGCTCCACGCGCGCCTCCGAGTACACGTAGTGGCCTGCAGGACGAGAGGCCCCCCCCCCCACCATTCAGGTCTTTGATTCTATTGTGTTTACTATCGGACCATTTCTTTTTTTCCCCGGTATCCCACGATTGTGCGTGAGAACCGATTAGTTATATGAATAAGTTTAACACGGAGGCTTTCGCGTCCAATATCATCCATAATGTTTTTTTTGGTTCGAATGTGTAAATATGAATGTGTCGTTAAACCCGCCACCACCCGACACAGCCAACTAGTAAGGGTTGTCACGGAAACAGAACGTGCCAATTCGTCACTAGTACAGCACACCGGTGTGTGTTGGAGAGCAAAGCTACAACATTTTCAATCTGAGTACGACGTTTAGCCAGTAATTACAACTAGCTCCATCAGGTGACAGCTAGTTGTAATGACTGGTGAAATGTCAAACTCAGATTATAAATGTTGTGGATTAATCTCCAACACACCGGTGTGCTGTACTCGTAACGAATTGGCACGTTCTGTTTATGTAACGAACCTTACTAATTGGGCTGTGGGGTGGTGGTGGGTTTAATGACACATTTATATTGACGCAATCTAACCAAAAAAAACAAACTATATTATATATAAATTAGATTATAATTTTTGTAAATTATGTGCAACTCATATGCAATGCTACTTTCAGGCTGATGGCACAGACAATAACGGTTTGGAGACAAACCAAAAACAAGATACAAATATGATGACGAAAACCAATACAAATAGGAATTCTGAAATCAAATCATGAGCCCGAATCATAACAATTCATCCAATATCTGCGGGGAGTGGCTCATTACACACACACAAATAATAACCATTATTATACACATTGGGTTTTCACTTTAACCAGCGCAGCCCAGCTCTAAACGCTACAATGTGTGCACGTGTGGCCACTCTTGCGGGGGCATTGCGGGTCTCCATCTCGTGCCGAGCGATACATTACTCACGCACTGGGCTGACTCCACAAGTAACTACACATGGTGCATAATCATTTCATTCACAGCTCCTTTGCGAAATCACTGATAAGCGAGCGTTTCTCCACACCACTTTGGCCGTCAGGGTTGTTTGACCGTACTTCACCGTGCTGGTCAAAGGGGGGGGAAGGGGGGGGGCGGGCAACGAGAGGCAGAGCCAGTACAGCAGGAGATATCACTCGGCCGCTGGGTTCATAATGCAGTGCGCGCCACCCATCCTCACCGACACACAGTGCAGGTATCATGTTTATTCACTTCTAGATGAGAGTTCAAGGAGACAATACTTAATAATTGTACAACCCTGCTGGATGAAGACCTCCCCAATGCGGTGTACGTTTTAAGCGCTGTTTGACCATATTTCACCACACAAAATTGTGACTCATGATTCACTCCCCCCCCCCCCTCGTTATTAATATAAATATTATGACGCAGGATTGCGACGATTCAGTGGAGTATTTTACGTGTGCGTTTTTGCTGTGCAGAATGTAGCAGTCTATAGTGGTTTCACGCAAGCCCATTCTATGCAAGGTGAAATGATCGTAAAAAAATCGACTCTTACACAGGCGGTTTGGTTTCACATATCTATCGTGAGAATCCATTTGAAAGCAATAAAATAAAATAAAAATTTCGACAGATATTTTTACTCCTGGACCCCATTATGCATTGCAAAAGAATCCTCTGTGCTCCAAACTTCTAGGGGCCATTCCCCAAACTGCGAGTCGATGTCTCACAGACGCAGGAAATTCCCTTCAAGCACCTCCTGAACACGACGTGAATCTCACGGCAGTTCAATCGCGACGCAATCGGCGACAGAAATCAAATTGTACCTCCATGTATATTTACATATTCTTGGCTGCCTTTGTCTCCCTAGTGACGATGTTTACACACCGCAGCCAGGTACTCATTTGAGGTCGAGGTGATCTAGAGGAGGCCCAAGACCGGTTCAAATAATCGTCGCTGGCGTTGGCCGTGAGCGGTAAACGAACTCGGGACGCTAGCTTCGCAGCGCAGCGCGCTTACCGGTGTCTCACAGAGGCAGGAAATTCCCTTCAAGCACCTTCCGCTCTCGACATAAATCTCACGACAGTTCAATCGCCACGTAATCGGCGATAAAAATCAAATTGTACCTCGATGTATATTTGCACGTAACAAAATGTTTGGGGGGTGGGTAACAAAATCCAACTCACTGTACGAGCATATTATAAGTGAAAAGACGTAAGAGACTGTGTCAATTTTTATCAGCTTGGCTGCTTCGGAGACAAACGATCAAATCTGTAGGAAGTGGAGCGTGAAGTACGCACACGTGCACACACACGCTCACGTCGCCCCCACACTCACCACCCTCCATCATCTTGTCCTTGGCGAGCGGGTGAGTGGTCACCTTGCTTCCAAACGCGATGCCGTGTGCTTTTAGTGCTGTGGGGCCTGCGGAGACACACAGGAGGAGCACCCCCCCCCCCCCCACCAAGGCAAAAACACTTCACTCGCACACAAAGACAAACAAAGATTCCCCACGTAGCCTTTGGGCAAGTGCTGTTAGTGAGCACCTAGGAAGGCTGGCACAGCACACGAGGGAGACTGGTGAGTGGCAAACACCCCACGCCCGGGCCGCCTTTGTCTCCCTAGTGGCGATGTTTACATACCGCACCCAGGTACTCATTTGAGGCTGAGTCGACCTAGGGGAGGCCCAGGACTGGTTCAGACATTCATCACTGGTGTTGGCCGTGAGCGGGAATCTAACCCGGGTCGCCAGGTTCATAGCGCAGCGCGCTAACCGCTACACTACCGCTCCCCACACGAACACACACACACGATCACACACGCACCTCGCCAGCTATGTGAACCAAGCCATCGGGTAGCACACACACACACTCACACGCAATGTGTGGCTGTTTCTAATGGCTATCCTGTCAAGTTACCATGTTCTAAGGGTTATAATAATTATTTCATTCGAGCAATACTTAAAATTCCTCAGCAACTCAAAGCATCTTCCATCAGGTCTCATTTCAAACATTCAAAGTGCAACAACCTCAGTGGCAACTCACCCGGTGCAGCACGAGGCGACCCAGCACCGGCCTGCAAGTGGGCCTTCGTTTGCTAGGACGGTGCAACGACTGCTACCTCTAATCCCAATCGAGAATTTTGCGGTGAATTTTTTCTCATGATATAATCATTGAATTTTATATAGCGTCACTCATGCTAACTGCATCCACGCAAAAATTTCGCCCCCACAACGGATTTGGCAAAAATGTGGACCATGACACCAGCACACGATGGCCAACTCATTTCGAATGGTGTCACGGGATCTATAAGGGTCACCGTGAAGCAGTACCCTGTTAATACACACCGCAGTATTAACCAGGGTGACCTGCCGGATTCAAACGTCCGCATAAAGCGGTGAATGCGCTGCTGCCGGGGCCACGTCGCCGCAAATCTCCGCAAGCGGTCTCTCTCTCCCAACACCGGGCCGCACTCCATCACGGCCTTTGTAAAGAGTGGTCTACTGGACGTCAGTCATGCGAAATGGGGCTCGGCACATTTATAAATGTTAGCCCTCTGGGAAGTGGCCGGGTGGCTTAGAGGTCAGAGCACCGAGATGCAGGGCGGCCGCCTGTGATTTGACGGTCTCAGCCCGATCGGCAAAATTAGCGAACACCCAAGAAGAATCGCATTAAATTTTGTTCTGCAATTTAGCGAAATTCCAGCTCTGCTAATTAAAAATAATGTTTTTTTTCTGTCATGCGGCGAACATTATTCTCAAATGCAGAGCCGGTGGGAAAGTACTGTCGAGTGCTGTGTAATGGGGTGTCAGAAGCAGCCCTATGGCACCTGCTTCCGCGGGCCAATCTCTTAACATGGAGGGGTTTCGTCGCTGCTATGCGGGAAATCTGAGCGGACACTATGTCCCGTGACGTGACACCAATCATAAAAAAATTGAAAACAGGAAAAGTAGAAATGTAGCCCCCCCCCCCCTCTGTGCTGGACAAGGTCGATTTAGGGAAAAGTAGAAATGTGTGATTTATGTGAGTGGTCAGTCAAGACCGACTAAGACCCTTCTCTGGAGAACCCGGTTTAATTATGGGTGACTGCTCATTTGGGCGACTGCCAAATTCAATCCCAGGATCTTAATGTGCTGATTCGGTGCTCCTACAAGGCCACGGTCAGCCCCTGGAGCCACACAGTCGCTTGCATCCAATTACTTTAAAAGCCGCTACAGGACGCACAATTTCAAAGTGGTTTAGTTAATCACAGCGTTGCTCTGTGTTGTGTGGCTGCAGCTGAGATAGGGATAGAGCGATGAGACATAAGAAGAGAGGCAGGTGTCAAACTCATCAGCTCTGTACTTGCTGTTAGGGCAATTGATTATCTTGTGATCAACAACTGTCAATCAGTGGAGAGTAGCACTCAACCCGAGTGCTAAACATCAACAGGAATAATATGAAAAATAAAGACATCTATTCATCTTTCTGCATTAATAAATATATATTAGTTATGTTCATCAGCCCATGCGCGCCTTCCAAACCAACGTTAAGCAGCGGCATGTGTTTAAACAAGCCGACTGTGAATGGAATTTTCTCACAAACTATTTTGCCCAAACATCATCCAGATCTTAGAATTTGGTATCAGTAAGCCATGCGCTCAGGATTGTAGAGGTTTATATCAGCATTTTATAGTAAGACATCTTCGGATGGATGGACACAAAAACAAGAGATATTTCCCAAACAAATTAATAAGTAGTCTTAAACATATACTCCACAGTGTAACACTCAAGTCACTGCTGGATGAAGGCCTCCCCACACACCATGTCAGTCATGGGGGGCTGATTGACCATAGTTCCCCACGCCGGCCGGTGCAGGCTGATCAATGGACACACGGGACTTTTTCAGATATTGCTCGCCACTGTAGGTTAGCCGTGGCCTGGAATTAAACCCAGGTCACAGAGTTAAAAGCCGAACGAGCTCACCGCCGGTCACCGGGTTTATTTTATGTGATGAAATACCCAGTGGCTTTAAACTAAAAAACTAAACTATTTTTTATTTGAACAGGTAAGGCCCACTGAGCTATATAGCTCTTTTTCAGTAGTGACTTGGCCACAAATGACAGCTCAACGAAGTGGCTCATCACGTGTAAGTTTATAGCAGCAAAGTACTCTGCAACACGCATTGTTGAATCTAAATATGGAGGGAAAAACCGAAGAAAAATACATTCGACCATGGGGGGTAAACACGCAAACTTCAAACATACAGCAGCAGGCATCTGGGTCGGGATGAAACCACGACCTCCTGTATACCAGGCGAGGTAGTTAACATATCCTAGCCACCACGGCACCCCTTTAAAAAATCATGTCACCATGAGACACTGCAGCCAAACTTAAGTCCAAGCCATTGAGAACCGTGGACATCAGGCCTGCATGACTATCTCGCCAAGCTTTATAATTATTTTGGCTCCAACAAACATTTCCATTACAAGCTGCCTTGGTAATTCCCAGCTTGGCAAGTACCATGGCGCCTTCAGCCAGCTGCCAAAAATATTTTTCCGTAATGCTTTCACTGCAATATTTTTTACATTCTGCTGCGTATACTTAGCCAAAATTAATTCTTGTGCGTTCCAGATGGTGTAATGGTTAGCGCAACAAAAACTTGCATTCCAAAGGTCACCGGTTCTATCTCCCAGTGAGGCAGCTGAAACAACGGGCAGATTATTTACATCTCCCCCCCCCGCCTCTGTCCACCCAGAGGTCGCACGTAGGAAGGGTAAAGTTTGGGTAATCCCACGTCTTCCGAGAAGTCTCGCTTGCTAATGGAAGAGTAGGCCAAGATACCGTCTGGAGGGGCTCTCGAAGAGCTGTTCCTAGCGGAGGCGCCTCCACCAGCAGTGGCTTGGGCAAGAAATTGCAGGGCTGCGCCTTTATATTTAATCGAGTGTGCACACGACAAAAGCCATGCTGCTAGCATGCAAGCACCTAGATAATATTTATTTCATTTATTTATATACATTTTTTATATTGGCAGCAAACACAAGATGGTGCAGCCCGCACCATGCATGCTCAGCCGCTCTTGTTTGCCCGATGTTGATTTTGGCTACACGGTTACCAGCTACTCATTTGAAGTTGAGTTGACGGATGAGAAGCCCACGCCAGGTTCTGACACAAAATTTGTGAAAGGATTGTGCTTCGTGGCACATGGTGCCAACCCAGGATCTTGGCAGAATACACAGGACCACAATGTGGCCCACTTCAGTTTAATTACGTTCATACACAAAGATAAAGATCACCAGTGTAGCTTTCAACAGCCTGGGTGCCGCGGTGGGAGATGTTAACTACCTCGCTTGATATACAGGAGGGCGTGCGTTCGATCCCGACACCTGACGCCTGTATATTTAGAGTTTGCGTGTTCTCTCCGTGGTCGCGTGGATTTTTCTCCAGGTCCTCCGGTTTTTCCCTCCACATTGAGCGCTGAGAGTATTTGGCTGCTATAAATGTCCACATGGTGATAAGCCACTTCGTTGGGCTATCAATTGTGGCTAGGTTGCTTCTGACAAAAAAAAAGCTCTATATAGCTCAGTGGGCTTTACCTGGTAAAATTATTTTTGTTTTTGTTTAATAGTTTAGACTGTTGGGGCAGTACCATTAGCGAGCAGCAAACAAGGCCGGCGCGGCGCACAAGGGGGTTGTGGTGTGTTGCTGGACCCACATCCAACAGCCCGCCTCCCGAGTCCTGATGCTTACACACCGCAGCAGGTACTTGATAAAATGCCGAGTCGACCTACGGGAGGCTCGGGATGAGTTCAGCTTTCATTTGCCACTGAAATGTTAAGCAAATAATTTTGTGACACTGCATTGGCAGTGGTGCATAAGCAGAGGGAAAAAAGACAAAAATAATCGACGCATTTTGTTCACAACTTTGGCCTTAACAGGAAAAATATATATTATATGGGACGTTTCCATCCATGGCCCTTCTTCAAAGCACATAGAGGGCTGAGAGGTTGGCATCTTTGAGCTTATTGCAATGTTATTTGTGGCTGACAATTAATTACACCAAGGTCGCCGGTTTTCATAGCACAGCACGCTAACCGTTGCTCCACTGGTCCCCATGCATTCACACTCGCACACGCGCAGACACTCAGCACATGCATAGCGTGTGTGTGAGCGTGTGTGTGGCCCAGCCGGAGCGAGACGTCATTACCTGCACAGATGGCAGCGATAAGTCCCTTCCTGTCCATCTGGGCTTGCAGAACTGATTTAACCGCCGCCGACTGCACACCACAAACTTAGTTTGCATCAACTCTCATCACCACCACCGCTGCCGCCATCATCATCATCAATGTCACCGTCATGATTGTCACCATCATTGCCCAATCACATAAGACCACTTGCCAACCTCAGCCACCCTTGGGAACAACCCAACTTCAACATTAAATCGATTTGTTTATTCCACCATGACAGGGTGGAGAGGTGGCTGGGTTGGTGGGGATGAGAGAGGACATCAGACGTTGGTTCTTGAAGCAATTCACACCACTCCCACAGTCCAAGACCCTGTGCTCGTCAATCAACGTGGAGTGAGCACATAGGTGAGTGTGGAGAGAGTAAAAAAAAAAACTGGAATTTGGGAACCGCTCCACGGCCGCTCCCATTGGAGGGGATAATTTAGAGTCCTCTTGTCAATCCACTTCTGGATAAAGGCCTCCCTATGGGTGTTGTTTGACCATACTTCAACGCCCTGGTCATTGCGGGTTGGTGAAGGTGGGAAATGGCCCAGGACCGGTTCACATACCACTCACGCTGATGTCAGCCATTGCCGTCAATCGAACACTGGTTGCCGGGTTCATTGCACATCGTGCTAACCACTGGTAGCTCATTAGCGCAACCATTATATTTGCAGTGCAGTATCAGGTCCACAGGTCCACAACTATTATTAACATCAGCGTGACACAACACGCGCGTGTGGTGGGCTGCTTAGGCACCCTGTGGACTCACCCTGGTCTCCCTGGCGCTACACCACTGCCCAGTGGCTCCTGCACTGCACTGCGAGTCCCAGTGGCGTCATGGATTTGCTTACCGGCAACGGTTGCGCTACACCAGAGCAAAGTGGGAAATCCACTTTCCGTGGGGCTCATCGAGAAATTGCTCAATGTAAACTCTGTAGGCAGTCGGCATGTAACAATGCACGATTCATCGATTGACATCGATTTCTCACACTCAAATCGTGCATATAAAACTCAATTATACTGGTAGGAACCCACTGGTTCCACCAGCCCACAGGAGATTATTGTGTCCGTCCGTCCGTCGTGCAGGGAGGGGCTGGGTGGGGAGGGGAGGGTGGGGAGGGGCTGCGTGGGGAGGGTGGGGCTGGGTGGGGAGGGTGGGGAGGGGCTGGGTGGGGAGGGTGGGGAGGGGCTGGGTGGGGAGGGTGGGGCTGGGTGGGGGGGTGGGAGGGGTGGGGCTGGGTGGGGGGTGAGAGGGGTGGGGCTGGGTGGGGAGGGGCTGGTCACCCTGTGGTGCCCTTATAAAACTCAACGTTTAACCGACTCACGCTGGCTTGTGCCCGCCCTCACAGTCGGGCATATTTGCGGAATACACCACGCCGCCATTGACCCTGGCCATTGACCGAGCAACCCAACGTTCCTAGCAGCTCCCTCCACAGGAATGTGTTATTAAACGTGTAAGCGATTGCTTCGTAACATTGCATCTGTGTTGGGCATCAACCCTCCATTATGAGGATGACACGAGATGGAAAAAATTGGTTCATGTGACCTCGCCCCCCCCACCGTCCCCGCAACAACTATAATTTCTCCCATTTACTACAATTAATATAAAGAATACATTTTCGAATAAAATCGTAGCACTATAATTGGGACAATTAATCAAACCGTCGCGGGCGGGGGGAAAATCGTTACATGGCTCGTGCGGTGTGCAAAGATTTTGCAACGGGAGAGACAACAAGCGAAAATGAGGCGCATGCAAGCGGTTGTTTGACTCCCGTCGCTCCCTCTCACCTCGGCGAGATTCTGAGCGCCCAGGTTTCCCCCCGGCAGCACCACGACGTCATAGGGACCCTGCGGCAGCACAGCGACACAGAAACAACGGGCGGGTGACGACAGCCCATCGGGACGTCTGTGCAACAACATCTCATTCGAGCGAGACGCACTCACACCAATGATCAAAATCAGAAGTTTATTTCCCGAGTGAAGCCAATTTGAGCTGAGAAGTTATTTTTCAAGGGCGACTTGGCCGTAGAGACATCAAAGCATGAAACAACCTAATTATGTTGTGAAATGACATTCGCACATACAATTTTTGTGATTTTAATGGAGTCGGGTTAAATGAAGACAGAGATGGCAGTATGGAGATGCCAAGAGATGAAACTAGGCGGTTCCAAATCTTTGGGCCAGCCACATTATATTCCTGTGGTTCCACCAGCATGATGAGATGAAGACATTTGCATTTTTGACTTTCATAAAAATAAAAGTACACCACCCTGTGTAAAAAAAAACGGCCATGGAAGACGCCTTCACAGAACTACTTCTGAAGGCACTTCCAATGAATATCTTTATCCACACGAGGGGGCACGCATTATACATGCCCAACAAAGAGTGTTTGTATTCTTGGTTCTTTCGGTCAAGTCACGTAGAAGGGAAATAATAAAATAATAAAAATAAAACATAAGAAAATTCTCACGACGTTTTGGCCACAACGCAAGCAGCCGTCCTCAGGTGAAGAACAGAGCTGTCGCAAAGACAGCATCCTAATGAATACTGCTAAGCTTGGCAGCGTATTTTAATAACATAGATTTTTTTTTTTGGGTCAGATCGCGTTATTTATAAATGTGTCGTAACCCTCCACCGGTGTGCTGAAGAGAGAATCAACAGCATTTTAGAATTTGAGTACGACGTTTCGCTGATAATTACAATCAGCGATCTGACCCAAAAAAAACCTATATTATGAATAATATTGGTCGCGAAAGCCTACGTGTTAAAGCGTATTTTAAGCTGGGTGGGAGGAGGAAAGCGCCTTGACAAAGGAGTTTACATATCAACAAAGGAATTTAGCATGTTGATGACAAATGCAGAAAATGCAGAAAAAAAAGAGTGTTTGCCGCGTGATTTTGAGGGTGTTCCAGACTACAGGGACAGTAGAGTAGTAGGCACTGCCTTCCATTGAGCACGTATGAAAATATGTGTACAGTCGAGTAAAATGGAGAAGGGAGAGGTAGGAAGGGGCGGTTCAAATTGAGGAATCACAACCAATCTGGCCAGATTTAGGCTATCCCAGTCGTCGGCAACCAAAATAAGAATAGCGGTTTTTAAGAAAATTTGGTAATATTTCAAGAGCCGCCAATGCATGTGAATGAGACGGTCCTTAATAAATAAATTCCTCTGCACCGCCAATTAACACGTTTGGCTACGTACGGTGCGAAAGAAGTTCAACATATGTTACGAAGCGGTCCTTGGAGAGCTGCGTGCGGCTCTGGAGCTGCAGGTTACTGACCCCTGGGCAATCTGATTCTTTAAGTAATCGAATATTCTCCAATGATTACTCAACGAAATTGGATAAAATTCAACGTTGGAAAATAAACGTTTCACCTCTGTTCCCACGTGTGCTGCTGGATGGGAGGTGACGGACGGTGCTTGGTGACATCGCCGGCATAAATAGCCGCGTCACGCTGGGCGGAACTTATGAGGGGGTTTCCCACCTTCAACGGGGCAGGATGTGGGGGCGGCCATCATTTGTCTAAGGGGCCCAATTAACAGACCACAACCTTTGTATTGATAAAGCATCGCAAATCGACTCATCGTTCCAGCTCGACAGCTAGCGCACCGGCCGACACGGCCCGGGCTTGCGTGGCCCTCCCAACGGAAGGCCACGGGTGACGGTGGAAATCAAGTGAAGGACATCGTGGGAACAGAGAGACAGCACCTCGGCCGTTGCCTTCTCCAGACTGGTGTCCGGACAGATGACGACATCACGGCTGCACTGCACTGGCTCGGGCCCCGTCAGCCCGGCCAGCGTTACCTTAATCTGACACAAAGGGGAGGGGGGGAGAGGAAAGTGTTATGGTCGATCATCGATTATCCGGCGAGCAATTATCCAGTTTCCAACATTATCCGGCGGTCCCGGGCTGATCTGGCGAAACCAGCAAAAACGCTCCGAAGGCTGTACCAGTGCGGCGATCGCCAGAACACGTGTTGTTGAAACAAGAGCGTAGCACGTACATCACCCCATGTAGAGTCTTTGATATTGCAGTGGTAAGTACGGTACAGTAAATACAGTAACTTTTTACAGTAGGATACGTTTTCGTCTATTTGTATCTTTATTTATATCAATTTCACACAGCAAACAAATTTTAAACACGAAAAACCATATACACGTCTAAAAACATAATGCTACGCAAGAATGTGCAAACATTTTCTATTTTAAATAATTATGTGATCATCCGCCGTTTTTGAAAATCTGGCGGCCCCTTCACCCCCGAAGCTGCCGGATAATATAATCGGTGGTCTACTGTAATTTGATCATTTTTCGTTTCAGTCGTAGTCTTAAGTCTTGTTGACGACATCCTGTGGAATTTCACTCACGTCTTAAAGTCTGCGTGTTTCATTTTAAAGGGATCAAAAAAGTTTGTTGAACAAACCTTGATTATTAAACGTTAGCGTTAATTGCCAAGGAATATCTTCCCCACACCTTCGATTAGCACGATTGGCTACGTATGGATGCGAAACAAGTTCAACACACATACATACAACAATGTACCAGGTCAACCAATGAGTGAACTCAGTGAAGCATGTTATATGCATATGTAGCCAATTACCAGGTTTGGTTTCCTGCAGCTTCCAATAGCCCGTTACTCGTTAACCTCACCTTGTCACAGTCTTACTTTGGTTTAAGGTGGGTAGTCGTAGTCATCGTCGCACTCGATGATTTTTATTCACTCAAATTCACCGTTGAAAAAAATGCAGAACGCTTAGTTAACAAATATTTTCCTCATCAAATTGGTTTACGTAATTAACAGTAGCGAGGGGAGGGAAGAGGGTCAAGGGGGGAGAAGAGCGGAGGAGGGCACGTGAGGGCAGTGGCATTCCGCTGGCGCTCAGAATAACACACGTCAGCGCTGAGCTGGCTCCACCGACCTCATGACAGCGTGCTGCTTGGAGAATGAATTCCTACTTTGAGTGCGGCGCTAGTGGCGGCGATGGAACCTAATTTTAGTCAGCGGGGTGCGAGCGAGGTCTTGTAAGAGGCGGAAGCATTGAGCAAGGAAGAGCGTAGCAAGCGGATTTTTTTCAGGAAGCAAATGCATTTCAGGAGAAATGTTGAGCTTTTTTTAAAATTGTCACTTTTCCCACAATTTTATCCAGACTGCATGAGACAAAGTCTCGATGCGGATCTCACGCAAAGCTGGGCAACCCTTCATGTCAGAGAACAGCCGCGGAAGCGGATATCACAGAGCTACCTCCGAAATCCCTTCAGGTGCCCTCTGGTCCGCACAGAAGATAGCAGGAAGACTTTTCCACCCGCTCTGCATATGCGAGTGAGGTTCGCCACATGTCAAATGTATATTTAATTCCCTGAGAAGGAATTTAGTCAAATTAAGTGCAGATGTAAATGCTAAGTGTTGGTTTTTGGGGCAGGCATGAGTAACTTCAGAGCTGTAGGTTCCCGACCCTGATGCCTCTATATTTGGAGTTTGCATGTCTCTCCCCATGGTAGTGTGGATTTTTTCCCGGGTCCTCCAGTTTTTAGAAACATGCGTTTACATCATTTAAATGATTTTGCTGCTATACATTTCCACTTGATAAGCCACTTCTTTGAGCTATCATTTGTGGCCAGGTAGCTTATGAAAAAGAAGCCAATAGCTCAGTGGGCTTTACCTCGTAAGTTTAGTTTTATTTGACCCACCCATACCGGACATCTGTGAAAAAGAGCTTCATAGCTCATCGGATTCCTCCAGTTTAAATAAGGATTTTGATTTGTCCTCTACTTTGCACTCTCATCGTGTTTTTGCACTATTTGTCGTTGTAACGTTCTGACCTGTCCCAACTGGACATCTGTGAAAAAGAGCTTTATAGCTCATCGGATTTATCCAGGGTAAATAAATATTCGGATCCCGATTTTGAGATGATTGCCCAGCCCACGTCTCTCGAATCTCTCTCCCTCCCTCCCTCCACCGCCTCTCTCGTCGTCACTCGGCTAGCTCACGCCACCCACTGGCCACCCACACGCATTTCCCAACTCCCGACCAGAGATCCGCGAAGGATTTCAAAATGTTTTGGGGGGGGGCGAGGGCATTGGACCGGCTAAATGTCACAGCCATATCGTCTCGGGGGTTTTTTTTTTGTACGTGTATATAAAAATAGCACTTACATCGCTCTAAAAATATAGCGTAGAGTTGGCTGCGCAGTGTGGGCGAGGAGTCCTTGAACCCCTTGACCAACTATCCTATCCTATATATGCAAGTATATATACAAGGAATTTCTCTTTACTTGATACAGCAGTCGTGCTGTGACGGTTCCACCTGAAGACGGAAGCTTGTGTTGCCTCCGAAACGTCGTGATTTTTATTTTACTTTTATTAATTTTCATTTAATGTTTTACCTACGTGACTTTACCGAAAAAACCTAAGAGTATGAATCCTTGCAGTCACGAAAGCTTCAAATCTAGATATATCCTAAACTAAAATCCTGCTTTTTATTTTACCAGGCACTGCCCCATTGGGTAACACTGTAAAAGCTCTTTTTCAGAAGCGCCCTGGCTCTCACAAATGATAGCTCAACGAAATGGCTTATCATCACGTGGAAATGTATAGCAGCCAAACACTCTTAAAAACGCGTGATGTTGGTGATAAATGTGGAGGGAAAAAA
>CM025648.2:3154578-3165843 GCA_014621495.2 Entosphenus tridentatus | reverse complement strand
GCGGTGCGGCGTGGTGTGACGCAGTGAAGAGTATTGTGACGCAGAGTAGTGTGACGCGGTGTGGCGTGGTGTGACGTGGTACGGAGTGCTGTGACGCGGTGCGGCGTGGTGTGACGTGGCGCGGAGTGAGCGTGGCATCGCACCCTCGCGGAAGGCCGTGTATGCGGAGCGGGACTTGAGCTCGCACCACTTGAGGCGGTAGTCCTCCCTCGTGCGGTCCGACGTCCTCTCCCAGCCTCGCCTCAAGCAGTACTCGCTCACCCTGCCCCACGCACACAAAGACAAAGGCTCTTCCGTGTGGCCTTTACCAGCCTATTGCGGCAAGTGCTGTTAGCGAGCGGCACCCACGAAGGCTGGTGGAGCATTAGGGGACGGGTGGCCAGCACCACGCTTATGTTTACACACCGCACTAGGTATTCATTTAAGGGCCAGATTCAAATATTTACCACTGTTATTGGCCGTGAGCGGGTATTCAAATTCAGGTCGCCGGGTTTGTAGCGCAACCAGTGCCGGATTAAGCTAGTGCGGGGCCTGTAGCTAATGTTATAAAGGGGCCCTAAATATAAAAAAAAAACATAAATATTAAAATACGAATGTTTTACTTGCATAATAAGTAATTGTATTTTTTCATTTGCAATACAGCCAGATAATAGGACAAATCGCTAACCTTAAACAACCAGTCGTTCATAAAAGTTGAAGACAGTATAGTACTATAGTAATAGAGCAAGTGCAGAATCACTGAACCGGAATTGATAGCTTGAAAGCATTTAGCGCGGGGCCCTTGAACGTGCGAGGCCCGTAGCAGTTGTAGCAACTTTTGCTACTACGATAATCCAGCAGTGAATGCAACGCGCTAACCACTGAAGCAACGTTTCCCACCCTCCTCCGCGCACACACACGCTCACCACTTCAGGCTGAGTCTACCTAGGGGAGGTTCTCACTGGGTGCTCATCACGTCAGGCTTAGCTCTCCTAGGCGAGTGGCTTGCTCGATTCGTGCTATAGACTTAAGTTCGAATTAGGGGACAGCGTGAGGTTAGGACTCGGGTTAAGGTGAGGATAGGGTTGCCAACTGTTCAGGTTTGACCTGCTACACTCCAGGAATCGGCATTTGCGTTCGGGTGGCAGCAGGGATAGACTTGGACCGAGAGCTGACACCGGTGCTGCTGTGTTGAACTTTGTTACATTTCACTGCACAGTGATCGCAGACCTAGTGCTGACTGAGAGATGTATGTATGTTGAGCTTCTTTCGCAACCGTACGTAGCCGATCGTGTTAATCGGAGGTGCGAGATATGTCCGGATTGGTGTTAACAGTGGAAAAGCTGACAACTCTAGGTTGGGGCGGCAGGCGTTAGGGGTTCACTCATGGTCAGGGTTAAGAGTGTTAGGGCCAGATTAGAAAGAGCATCGGGGTTAGGCTTAGAGTTATCAGCATGACTAATACGAGTGCTCAGGTCAGGGCCAGTGTCCGTGGTAACGGAAGTGGCACGTGCTCACAAGGCCGCTCCGTTGTTCCCTCCGATGTAGAAGAAGGGCCCGGAGCTCCGCGTCTCTCCCAGGCGACCAGGGCGGCCCCCCTCGCCTCCCTGACGGCCCCCCTTTCCTCCTCCCTGACTCCCTCCCTTCCCCCCCTGACTTCCTCCTTCGCCACCCTGGCGGGTCCCCTTCCCTCCTTGAGCCCCTTCGTTGTCTCCCTGTTTCTCTCCCTCTCCTGCTTGATCAGTCCCCTGTTCTCCAGGAGTGCCCTCTCCTCCAAGAGTCCCCTCTCCCCCACGGCCTCCTCCTCCTGCAAGAAGAATTCCCTCCACCGCTGCTCGCCGAAGCCTCTTCTCTCCTCCCCGCGGGCCCCTCCGTGCCCCAGGGTGTACCGGTCCCCACGTGGGCCCCTCCCCACACGGGCCGCCTCCCAGCGAGCCCCCGTCGTGGGCGCCGACCTCCGCCACGCGACGAGCTTCGACCACGGCGCCACCTGATCCCGTGCGACGCACAGACACACGCGGGCGGCCTTACAATACGGATGCACAACTGCACAGGCGTCGAAGATCTCTTTTTTTCCACTGCACAACCGAGCTGCGCCAGGGCAGGCAGCGCCGCGGCAGCCTTCCGAGGCAGCCTGGTGCGGCTCAGGAGGTGTCGGTTTGTTTTTTCCACTGCAGAAGCCGCTCGCAATTGAACGAGTCGGGACGCGGCAATGCCGTGTCCTCACGGCGTACTGACTGATGACAAACAAAGCGAACAAGTCATTAGACCCGCTGCTGGCCTTGCTTGGCCCCCGAGCCAGATTAAGTCGTCTTGTTAGGCGAGAGTATCATGGTTTGGTTCTGGCTCAGTATGACAAATAGCAATGGAAAATCGCCCGGACCGTGACGTCCCCATGCTGGCTCTGTTGTGGTCATGCCAGTGGAGGAGCGTAAAAGTGACCGCTTCTGAAGATGTCGTTTCACACTCCTTAACGGCCACAAACCAAGCGTCGGCATCGCACTAATCGGCTCCCCGGGGGGAACATTTTCAACCTGACAACAAAACACTGCGCACGTACTCTTATTTATTTTGCGCGCTCCGTCACGTGCGCACACCACCAGACAGCTTACACAGGAAGCAGCCTATGAGGCCACGGTCTGCTCGGACGATTCCAGGTGCAATCAATGCCGGCAATCACCGGCAATGCATCGACCATGAGCGCCGATGGTAACTTGGGTGGGTTAACGGAATGGAGAGACAGAATTCTCTCTGGGCAATCAAAGTAAACATGGATGAAAAGTGTGTATGTATGCTGACCAACGATTGGTCTACAGGTTGTATATGAACCAGGTAATTCGGGATAGGATAGGCCTAGTACTAGTTGCTAGGTGATTAGGGATGGGGCAGGCCTCGTTGCTAGGTGATTAGGGATGGGGCAGGCCTCGTTGCTAGGTGATTAGGGATGGGGTAGGCCTAGTACTAGTTGCTAGGTGATTAGGGGTGGGGTAGTTCTAGTACTATTTGCTAGGCGATTAGGGGTGGGGTAGGTCTAGTACAAGTGACTATTTAGGTAATAGACATTCCTTTATGCAGGCCATTACCAGCCAGTTTGCCTGTCACCCACTCAATACAATACAACATATTACTTATTAGAAAATCAATCAGAATGTCTTCTGTTGCGTTTGTCCAGATCCCACTCATGAATGGATTTTGAAGCAGCCATGTTTTTCAGGTGCAGAAAGGAGTGACGTGGTCAGGCAGCACAGTCACGATCTGATTGGAAGTTACCTCCCCCGTTGCCCACTAGGAGGCAGCACTAGAGGGCAGCTTGAATGAGGATTCTTCAGATTTGGGTGAACAATGAAGATTGCCGGTGAAGGTTGCTATCAAATTGCCATCGTGCATCATGGCCTGAGCTACTCACCTGCCACCAACTCTTATGCCCTGATCATGTCCAAACACTTACGAGACATACAACAAAGACAAAGGCCCGTGGCTCCGGAGAGCTTATGAACCTCCGATTAGCATGGCTGGCTATGTCCGATGCGAAATAAGTTCAGCATAAATACAGTAGCAGACTCTTGAGGCAAGTGCTGTTAGCGAGCACCTATTAAGGCCGGCATTGGCACACGAGAGGGTGGGTGGCCAGTACCACGCCTGGCTGCCTTTGTCTCCTTAGAGGCGATGTTTACACCCCTCACCAGGCATTCATTTGAGGCTGAGTAGACCCAGGAAAGGCGCAGGATCAGTTAAGATAATCATCACTGGTGTTGGCCGTGAACGGGAATCGAACTCGGGTCGACGGGCTCGTAACGTGGCGCAGCGCTAACCGCTACACTACCGCTCTCCACCAGACATACAAACACATGCACACACGTGCACACGCTAATCCAGGGATTCTGAACTCCTGGGCCGCAAAATCTTTTCACGGATGGCACAGACTGCGGCATGGATACCGTGCAGGAAAAATGTTAACTGCACGCGTGGAATGTAAGTGCCACGCGAAACTAAAAAACCTTACTAACACAAAACACCATTACACTAGAAAAATATATTTTTTATTTTACCAGATAAGGCCCACTGAGATATGTCGCTCTTTTTCAGAAGCGACCTGGCCATTACAAATGATAGCTCACTGCTCATCGTGTGGAATTTTATAGTAGCCAAAATTCTCTACAACGTGGAACAACGTGGGAAGCGAATACCATTACAGTAAAACCTTGGATTGGGAGTAACTTGGTCTGCGAGTGTTTTGCAAGACGAGCAAATTTTTAAAATAAATATTAATTTGATAAACGAGCGAGGTCTTGCAATACGAATAGTACATGTATACGCTTTGTCTGCCGAGCGTCACGTGATCACAACTGATATACGAGTGCTTTGATATACGAGTGCTTTGGATTAAAACACGTTTCTGAAACGAATTATGCTCGCAATCCAAGGTTTTACTGTACTAACACCACGTTGGCTAGAGGCATGGCTAGAGGCGATCCTTGTCTCTGGCGTAGCTTTAGTAACCTGGAGAGGGTGGGGGTGGGGGGTGGTGAGTGGTGGGGGGCACGAGGGGCTTGGGGGGGACTCGTCACTGGGAGGGATGATGACCGATGGTCAATAATATAAAATGGAGTGGGCAGCTGAGAAACGGGACGCTTCCGAGAGATAACGTCCACCGAAGAGATGGCGCAATGAAATCAGTTCGTGTCCAGGTGCTCAGTTGGATTAAAACATCGCAGGATCGTGATAGGAGGCGGTGTCTTAGGGAAGGCCTTCATCCAGCAGCGGTTTGACCATGGCTGATGGTGAGGCTTTACCCTTTCTGGCATAAATACGGGAGGTGTTAAGATGTTCAAACATCCAAATTGACACCTATTACAAGGTATCAAAGTCTGCATGAACCACACATAATTGTGGTAAAAAACAATTATGCTTTGATCATGTCCGCATTGTCCGTGAAACCGATTGGCTCTGTCTCACCGGCGCTAGAGAGCAAAGGCCGCCAAACGGCGAACAGAACAAGGACAATGCCATCGCCGTAGGATTAATGGCTCGGGTTAAGCGGTTACATCTGTGGGACCCTTTTGCCAGTGTCAACATAGTGACTGATAAAAAGCACGACTATTGTTATGTTGTGTACGAGGAAATAAGTCTTAAACAAATACAAAAATAAGCAGTTTTTTTCACAATTTAACTAGTTACTCTACACATGAACGAATATCATTGTAGATCCAAACGTGAAAAATACTGCGAATTAAAAACAGGAGCCAGCGTGGGTTTCTTTACGTTTATTGAAATTTTACAAACGTACTACGGACGTCAGCACGTAGCGTGTGTAATAGCGAGATTCCGCTAGTCGTCGAGTGGATGACATTGTTATTATGATTATTTTAGCGTTTGACTCTTTTCAACTTTTGGATCTACAATGGGTCGCTTAAATGTTACGCAGACAGCTCGCACACTCGGCCTCCGGTTGTAACCTCGCTGCACACGTGCACACAACTGCCGGTGAATTCCCACAAGCAGTACGGCCTCACGAGTTGACGCTGGACGGATGACGATTGATGGTGATGATTACGATGGTCATGATGATGGTGGTGATGGTTATGATAGTGATGATTACGATGGTGATGGTTATGATAGTGATGATTACGATGCTTATGATAATTACGATAATTACGATGTTGACGGTGAAGATGGCGCTGTGTGGTGGATGCTGGCCAGGCTAAGAACTCTCAGTATAACTAACCGGTAGCCGTGCTGCTGTGCAACATCAACCGAACCCGCCGACTCGCTTAAAAGGGCGCTTAGATTCATCGATGCTAGTTCCACGTGGCGCGCCATTGTTGTCTGTGACGTCAGGATCTCACCAACGAGAACAATGCATCTCTCTCTCGCCCTCTTTATCAAGCCGAGCCACATCACGCAGCTCCAAACACCAAGAAACTATCGATTCTGAATTATTTTTCTGCAAAATTGATTGGAAGCTCATCAGACAGAAAAGTGCATGTAGGCTGGATACGAACACGAGTAATATAACAATAATACAACGATGCAAAAACTGACTCATAGGTAGGTTGCCACCTGTCTGGGTATTTACTTGGGTATGGCGTGGGTTTGTATGTATGTTGAACATCTTTCCCACCGTACGTAGCCAACCATGTGGACAGCCCAGGAATAGGCGTCCGTATTTTTGTGGCGGCAGGGATTCATTTGGTGCCGGTACTGCATTGAACTTGATTGCAGTTTCATTGCAGAGTGCTGATAATAGACCAGATTCTGGCTGGGAAAAATGTCCACGTTTTGGCCTACGTACGTATATGTACGTTCAACTTCTTTCGCACCGTACGTCGCCAACCGTGCTAATCGGAGGTGCGGGTGGGGGTAGGGGAGAAAAGGTGGTGACTGTGCAGCAAGAGGCGTGGTGCGTGTGGCCGCGGGACCGGCCCTCCCATCCCGCCTTGCGCCGCCACGTGACGTCGCGCACGTGGCGTCGCTCACACCGCCGACTCAATAAAGAGAGCCACGGTCGCGTTCGGCGGCGACGTCACAACGCCGTGCGGATGCGAGGACCGAGCCGATGGCCGTCGCGCACCGCTTGACGGCCCGTCTCGAGACCGCCGCTCCTGCGCGTCGCGACCAACGATCGTCCCTCGGGCCACGCGGCCCGCGGTCACAAAACGACGAAGAGCAGAACGACGAGCGCCTCGAGCGTCAACGCCACGGCCAGCGTGACCGTGGCCAATCCGAACTCGTCACCTGGGAGCCCCGTGCGGCCGCCCCCTGGGGCCTTCGCGGCCCCCTGCGGCCACCCCGGCGTCTCGCCCTCCTCCTCTGCCGCACGCGACCCTCCGCCCACCGCCGCCACGGCCGCCACCACCTCCCACGTTCGCCGGCCCGCGCGGACCCCCCGCGCGTCCCGCCGGCTCCGCGTCGACGATTCTCTGCCACCGCCGCCGCCGTCGACGTCGTCGCCGCCGCCGCCTTCACCGGCGGCGGCGTGCCGAACGGGCGCCGGCGCCGCGGACGGCTCGCAGGTTGATGGCCGCCGATGCCGCCGCCGTCTCTCCCGTGAGGACCCCACCAACGTCTGCTGCTTCTCCGCGGAGACTTCCTGGAGCGGCAGCAGAGCGGAGGAAGAATGCTGGAAGCCGGAGGAGGATTCCTCCTCCTCGTCGTTGCCGTTGTTGTTGTTGTTGCCGTGCGGCGGAGAGTCCGCTGGTTTCGTCGTGACGAGCCACTGGTCATGCGACGGTGGTGGCGGTGGTGAATTCTCGACCCCGCGATGTTGTTGTTGATGTTGTTTTTGTTGTGGCCCTGTCTGTGCCACGTGGCCCGCGTTCTCGCGCTCCGCGCCATCGTCTGGACAGAAGATCGACTTGGGGCCAGGAAAGTCTCGGCGGCAGCGACCCCACGCGTGCTCGCTGCAGTGGCTGCAAGACCAACGGCATAAACAAACAACAACGACAATGACACTGGTTTGTCATTTATATGCATTCATGAATCGCCCCCCACTTTGCGCAAAAAGGGCACACAAGTGACGTCATCACATCTATCTATTTAAGGAACGAAACGGGAGGATTTCTCCACAAATCTGGCTGCTGCTTGATGAAGCAAGTTGTAATTACCGGCGAAACGTCGTACTCAGATGGTAAATGTTGTGGCTTGGCTCTCCAACACACCAGTGTGCTGTCCTAGTGTAACGGGTGTATGTGACGTAGAAGAAGTTGATGGAGGTAACACGTATTTATTATAATTAAATTCAGTACAACAGAGTAACGACTCTAACACTTTAAGAGGTATCGGCCTCTTCACCCGCTCTATTAGAGCAAGTGTTCCCCAGCTAACGCTCCCCGTTAACTCCCTACTTCCCTCTATCCCAGACCTTCCCCAAATGTAGGCTAGCTAACCTGGCCCAGCTTCGGCGCAGATTCCGACCCTCAGGCACACGAGTCTGGCCCTTACAAGGACATCGGACCTCGCTGCTTTGAGGTCGCCACTGGCTTGCCCTGCTCGGATCTTACAGGAACAGCGAGTCAGGGTAGTTTCAGGTCTAGCTAGCTGGCCTTCAGTCTTCACTGGCTCTTCATCTTGATCTGTACCCAACGACTGCCTCGAGCTCTCTGTGTGGGATCCCAGCCTCTCCCCCACACAGCCCCCCATGGTGGTAACCGTTTGCGGACGTGGATGTAGTGGTGAGTGTACTAGTGGTGAGTGTAGTGGTGAGTGTAGTAGTGGTGAGTGTACTAGTGGTTTGTTTCTCCCTTGTGATGGGACTTTGTATGATGCACGTTGAGCTTTATAAGGGCACGGGGTGTGTGTGTGTGTAATCAGGTCGGTAGCACTGATAAGTGGTCGACAGCGAACACATCAGCCCACGCCCACCAACACAAACAATTCGGTGGGGATAGCTGGTGGGGGAGGGGGTAGCCGCCTCCCCCCCCCTTGTGACGCGCACCTGACGCACACTCCCTGCAGCCACGTGCTGATGGAGCGGAAGTGATAGCGCACGTCGCCGTACGCCGCCGAGTCGAAGCGGTAGGAGGGGAACTCCTGCACGCGGCCGCGGCGCCAGCGGGCAGCCACTGTCCGCTCGCCGTCGCCCGCCCACACCTCCACGTGCACCACGCCGTGCGGGTGCCGCTTGGCTGCACACGCACAAAGACAAAGATCCCCCGTGTAGCCTCAACAGACTGTTGGGGGCAAGCGCTGTTAGCGAGCACCTATGAAGGCCGGCACGGCGCGCGAGGGGGTGGGTGCGCCAGCAGCCACGTCCGGCCGCCTTTGTCTCCCCAGTGGCGATGTTTACACACCGCACCCAGGTACTCATTCGAGGCTGAGTCGACCTAGGGGAGGCCCAGGACCGGTTCGGATAATCGTCACCGGTGTTGGCCTCGAGCGGGAATCGAACTCGGGTCGCCGGGTTCGTTTCGCGCAGCGCTGACCGCCAGACAAACATCCGCACACGCTGATCCAGCGAATTTCAACACGCGCGCGCACAAAGACAAAGATCCCCCCCCCATGTAGCCTCAGCAGACTGTCCCCCTATAGTCCCGGGTCCGCTAGTCCCGGCACCCCCGTACCCTTGGGGTCGAAGTAGGTGGCGGTGGTGAAGACGAGGTCCCCGGGCTGCATGTCGGCGGCGCCGCTCACGTCGAGGGGCAGCGTGTCGTACAGGTAGGCCTGGTTCCACGGCCCCACCGAGAAGCCCAGCTCGGTGCGAAGGTCCATCAGCGCCCTCCGCACCAGCCCGCAGCAGTCGAGGAAGAGCGGCGACTCGAACTCGGGACCTGGAGTGGTACGGAGGGGCGCGGGGGCAGCGAGCGGCACTCGAGGATGGCTTTTCGGCGGGTCGGGACGGTTTAAGTGAGGACAGAGAGACGTGGCAGAAATGCAGATGCCGAGAGACGCGAAACTTCGAGAGGGAAGGTCCCAAACACTCCGGGGCGGCGGCTTACGTCGAATGCTTTCAAGCCAAATTGTGCGCGAGAATCTTGGGAGAGCTGTTTTAGGGGCGCCGCGCGTTTCTTTTAGCACGAACGCGCGCATGCGTGAAATTACACTGCCATTATACTGGTAGGAACCTCCTGCTTACACCAGCCCACAGGGGATTATTGTGTCCGTCGTGCAGGGAGGGGCTGGGTGGGGAGGGGAGGGTGGGGAGGGGCTGGGTGGCGAGGGGCTGGTCACCCCGTGGTGCCCTTATAAAACTCAACGTTTAACCTACTCACGCCGGCTTGTGCCCGCCCTCACAGTCGGCCATATTTGCGGAATACACCACGCCGCCGTTGACCCTGGCCATTGACTGAGCAACCCAACGTTCCTACCAGCTCTCTCCGCAGGAATGTGTTATATATATATACACCCGGGTCACCAGGTTCGTAGCGCAGCGCGCTAACCGCTACACTACCTCTCCCCACAACAACAACAACAACCGCCATTGCCACTAAGTGGCAGTGACGTCACCACGACGCTTGTGCCAGGCCAAGTGCATCTTGAGGCCACGTGACGTGTCGAACGCCCGCTGGCAGGTCACGGGGCAGACCCAGATGCCACGGGTCGACTGACCGAGATGACAACACACACATAAATTTCGATTGAAAGCTTTCGTGACTGCAGGGATTCATCTTCTTGGTTCTTTCGGTAAAGTCACGTAGAATGGAAATAATAAAATAATAAAAAATAAAACACTAACATAATAGAATAAAATAATAATATTATAAAATAAAATAATAAAATATGTCTCACTTATTTTATTATGTTTTATTTTATTATGTTTTACTTTCGTTATTTTATTATTTACATTCTACCTGACTTTACCGAAAGAACGAAGAAGATGAACACATACATACACACACACACACACGCGCGCGCGTGCGTGCGGGTTGGCCTGAGCGGGTACCCACTGCCGGGCCGGTGGTGCCTCTGCGCGTAGGGGGTGCCCGTGTAGGAGCGCACGCGCTGCACGAAGAGCGACCGCAGCCACGATTCGCGCTCGGGGTCCACGCACGATCCCGGGACCCCCTTGGGCATCGGCGCTCCCAGCAGACGCAGCTCTGCCTGCGTTGGGTTGGGGGGAGGTGATATTGAGAGAGGGGGGGGGGGGTGGCAGGAAGACAAAGGCGGTCGATCAGCGTTGTGAGTTCGCCGTTGCACAAACGCCGGTGTCGAATGTTCTCCTTTCGCACGTTCGTAAGTCGATTTGTTCGTAAGTGAAAGTCTCCTCGTGACGATTCCAAACACGTTGCGCATGGCGTGTACACTAAGCGCGGGGAACGGCTTTAACAAGTTGTATCATCTGTCGAAGAAGACGCCACTGGTCCTTGGTGTTCTGCAGATGTAGACGCCACTGGTCCTTCGTGTTCTGCAGATGTAGACGCCACTGGTTCTTCACGTGGCGTCGACATGACATGCGGGCAGGTTTGTTCGCGTCTCTGAAAGTTCGTACGTCGAATGTTCGTAAGTAGAGGGTAGGCCCTGTATGCCCAACTTCTTTCGCACCGTACGTCGCAAACCGTCACGGTATCTTGGCATCCGGACGAGGTCATGTCCCGAACAGGGGATGTTTAACGCTCGCATCTACATTGCACGGGTCTCCTCCCTTCGCGAATGGCTTTTCAATTCGTAATCTTTCAATTATTTTATAAATAAATATGTTTTTCGCCCCTTTCCCCCCCCCCATCACCATCACCGCCCCCACCACCACCGGCGTGGCTCCATTAGAGGTGCAGGGTGTGGGGGGCCATGCCAGCTTCTCACGGGGGGCGGGGCGGGGGGTGACACCGCCACGCGCGGTGATCACAGAACCCC
>CM025648.2:3108361-3130664 GCA_014621495.2 Entosphenus tridentatus | reverse complement strand
ACGTGGAGACAGAGAGACGCGTGGAGACGGAGAGACACGCGTAAAGACACACGCGGAGACAGAGGAGACACGAGCAGACGGAGAGAGACGGGGCGAGGAGAGGGCGCGCCACTGAGTGTGCCCTGGCCAGGTGAGCGCCGCCCGTTCACCTGCGAATTCCGCGACGCGGCGGCGAATGTCGGCAACGCCCCGCGCAAATATGCCCCGTAGCCTCCTCCTCCTCCTCGCTCTCCCTCTCTCCCCCTCGCCTTCACCTCCACCCATCTCAAGCCTATCCCCTTCTCTACTCCTCTCTCTCTCGCCGTGTCCCAAACTACTCCCCCCCCACACCCATCTCTCTTTCTTCACTCACCTGAACTACCCGACCTTAAAATGTAAGTGCCGTCATAGCTGAAACGCCACCCCCCCCCACGGTCACGAAATGTCAACCGACATCTTTTCAATTTCTCGGCTTTTGTTTAATTGTCTCGCCCACTCCCCTCCCCGTGCGTCTATTTATTTATTTATGGTCACTCGGCTCGGCCCCCCTCTCTCTCTCGAGTTTGTCGGAGTGTTTCGCAACACGCAACGCCGCGCCACGCCTCGACGGATTGTGCAAGCGTGGGCATAGGTGTGGTGACACACGTACACAGACAAAGGCACCCACACCCCCGGTATAGCTTTGACGTACTCGAGCGGCAAGTGCTATTAGGGAGTTATAGCAGCGTGCACCTATGAAGGTCGGCACGGCACACGAGGGGGTGGGATGGCCAGCAGCATGCCCGCACACGCAGATTGCGCACCACGTATACGCAATGGCAGGCACACACGACGCAACACACAATGCCACGTACTCACTCTTTGCATACAATGGACACACCCCGCAGGAAACAACCACACAAGAGCCTTAACAATCTCCAGCACCACGCCCGCCCGCCTTTGTCTCCCTAGTGGCGATGCTCACTGCACACCGCACCGGGTACTCATTCGAGGCCGAGTCGACACAAACGTACAAACACTACGACACACAACCAGCTCAGGCAGTCGGTGTGCCGTGCCCTTGTGGTTGACGGTCACGTCACTCTCGCAGTGACGTCTCACCACGGCAGTCACGCGAACGCGTTTCGCTCAAACTGCTTCTCCGTCCGACCACGCTCTCTGCAACGTTAACCATTTTCTCCTACGTTGCCATTCATTTTTTTTACAATTTCACAAAAAGTTTAGTTCACGATCAAACTTTGCCGTGGAAAGGTGGAGGTAGCCACAGCTCCCTCCCCCCCCCCCCCCCCCCCCCCCCAAGTCTGTCATCTTTCTCCGTGATTACAAAAACAGGCAACTACAAAGCTCAAAACGCAGCGTTTGTACTTTCAGATCGGCTCGGCCTGCGAGTCCAGGGCTGCGGTGCGACTTTTGAAAGCTTCGGCCAATGAGAAGAGGGGAAAAAGTCGCGGCGTCACAACGCCACGTGTGGCGTCACCCACCCCCCCCCCATTCGTCGTTTTCATTGGTCAAGCGAATGATAGGGGTGGGGACGTTTGTTCGACCGGCACTGCGTGCCCTCACCTCGTAAGCGCTTTATAGATTACGGGATTTAATTTTTGTTGAGTTACATGTTTTTGTATCCAGGACAAAGAGCACTTTAACAAAACAGCATTCTACAGGGTCACGCTCAGCGACGTCTGCCCTCGACTTTATAATGGAAAGGGTCGACGCAGCGACGTCACCCGCAGCGGCAACTCGGCACGATGTGGTCGCAATTCAATGCACGAGTGGATTATTACGTTTTTATTCTTGTCCTTTCTCAAAACTTGACGGATACAAAAAAATGTAGCGGCCTCTAGTGGCTGCAGGAGATCACGCGAAACCCAACGCGGACGAGAAGAATCAAAAGAGTAATCGATCAGTCGAGCGATATTTCTATCGCAGGGACAAAAACAAAATTCTGCCACTCATCTCGAAACTTTGCGAGTAAAATCTTGTGACCGTTCATGAATGTTTATCGAGATAAAATAAACTTTGCCAACTGTGCTCAAGTTTAGCGTCATGTTTCCCTCACCCCTTTTAACAAAAATGGAATGTTCCACGCCTTTCCACGTGGCACTGTTAACCAACCACCCCCCCCTCCCCTAGACGTTTCGATCTGAAACTTTCAACTCTCCCACACCCCCCTCCTCCTCCCACTTATCTCGATCTCCACCTCCATTGTCTCCCTTTAATCTCTTCCCACATCTCCCATCGCACGCGGCTTTCCCTCCACGTGTCTTCGCCCGTCTACCATTTTCTCTCTCTCTCGCGTCCTGTCCCACGTCCCGTAACTTGTAAACCACCTCGCGCCCCCATGGCTCCCATGGCCTCAATCTCTCAATTTCCATCGAAAGAAATGTCAAATCAAACAGGTTCTGTGTGCGCGTCTCCGCAGACGGCTTGCCGCGAACTTGCACCATACAACCGTCGTTCGCTGCCAGTTTGATTATTTGTTTATTACCTCCCCCTCCTCTCCTTTTACTCAAACATTAATAAACTTTACGACCACTCGTTGACCCGCTCCGAATGCGTTACCAAAGGCTGCCAAACCACCACCACCACCGGCAGTACCACACTTCAGAAAAACCTGACAGCGATGTCAGTTTTTTCGAAAGTAGATAAGCAGATATAATGTCATTCACATATAAATCTCGTCTCTCCACATACTTACAAAATGGCACGTGTAAAAATTCTTACACAACCCCATTACGACATTCTTTTCCAGGAGTGCACAACATCAGCAGCATTGATTTCATTACGAGCAAAACTCTGAATGCTCGGTTTCGACATACTGCGTCTTCATCAGAAGAGTCGGGCTTTGTTCAATACATTGCTGGTGGACTGCCAGATGCTTATAATAGGCAAACAGTTTTGGAAATTCACCGTCTCATCCGCAGTCAAGTTTTCTGGAATCAATTGCGAGTCAACTGTCACGTGGTTATAGGCACATGGGATCCCATTTCGACGCAAAGTCCCTTAAATACACAAAGTAAAAAAACCACTACACTATAAATTGCACAGTAGTAGCCATAGAAACGTGCGATACAACACAAATGTTCCACGCAAACGTCGCGTGGAAGCTGTGAAAGGCCCCGACATAGAGGCTCGTTTTGCAAATGGCGGAAACCCTTTGTTCTCGCGCCCACACAAAAGCAGCACGAGACTCCCATAGCAACCGCCGGCCAATCGCAGAGCTCCCCCTTCGCCATCGCGGCGAACGGGCTCCAGCCAATCGCGTGGCGGGGACAAAGGTTCGCGCGAGCCGTTCAAATCGTTCTGCCGTGTTGAGGCTCAACAAAAAAAGGGGACAAAGGCGCAGCGCCACTGCAATTTACTCATTCCAACGGCTCTTTCAAAAATGGAGGAAACTCCGAGAGCCTCCTCTCGGTGGACATTCGCCTCGAATCTTCTACAACGATTAAGCCCTCTCTCGTTTCTCTACCCCTTCCCTGCGTACCGAATGGCCCGGGGGCGTTCAGCAGCCCTGCGCGCCATTGTCGCGAGGGTTCTGCTGGCCACGAGAGGGCTTCACGGGAGACTCGGGAAAAAAAAGGTGGCAGATTGAGAATTTAAAATCAAAATGGCGAAGAACGCCACCCACCCCTCCCCCGTCACCATCTTTCTCTCTCCCCGTGACCATCCCTCCCCCCCCCTCCTCGGAGGCTCCCGACTAAAAATGGGACAGCGGGCTCCCTTTTACCTATAGGCTACTTCCCCACCACCACCACTTGTCAGATGGTACCGCTGCATAGGGGAGTATCCGGCGCAAATGGCGAGGTCGGATCGTACGAGTCTCGTGGCGCACGCTCTGTAAAAAAAACAGACCTGCGGCTGAGTTTAATTTTATTCGAATAAAATAATCAAAGCAATTAATTGTACGAAGAGGGGAAAATAAAAAGCATCTTACCCCCCCACACCCCCAGACTCCCTCCCGCCATTGCCGTTGGACATTCTTCCCAAGTGATTGTTGTAATCTCAGATTCACGTCTGTTCATTTCACGATCCGACATGCGGATCGCCTTTTTGTTTTACACCCACTGCGCACCTCTATGTCGTCGGCAAGGCCCACGGGCCTGTCAATCCAATGCCACTTGAGGGAGGAGGGCTTTGTCGCCAAAACTCTGGCGATGAGGCTTAATTATTGCGATTCGATTCAAGATCGGTCTGTTCCAGCGTGTCTCATTTTAACCGTCTCGTTTGTAATTGTCTTTTTAAAAAAGTCCAGTCTCGTTTTGTATACAGCCACTGGAATCTATGTAAAGTTAGAATAGCATTTGCGTACCGTTAGCACGTATCGCCAAAACACACACCCGTCGGTTCTTTCACACGTGATTCCATGTGTGTACTGCGAGCATTAAACATCGATTTTAACCCACGAACGATTGATCGATAAGAGCTCTACCACCAAACAATTTACCTGGGAAACCCTTCTGCAGATTAAATCGCCTGTGTTATAGAAGTGCTCAAACCAAAGTTGTTGCTTATTTGACTGGGACCATTACACATCAGAATATTTAACCCTGGCAGACCAAAAGCCCGTGAAGGAGACAGCTAATTAAGTCACGACATTAGCAATTTTAACAATGGGTTGCAACTGGGAGGGGGTCTCTGTTGCAACGTTCTTGAGTAGAAATGTCATAGCGAAAAACGCGAGGCCACGATTGGCAATGTGTGTTGGGAAAGGACGCGTGGTGCATAGGGAGAGATTGTTTATTCATCTTTTAGTCTCTCCCCCTGTAACTTGTCCAACGAGTGTAAAAAATCTGGTGCCACTGTACACAATATTTCCGTACGGATAGCACTGTACACGTCTGTAGACGGGTTGGCACGAAAAGACAAATCATTGTGGTAGTACAAAAAAAAACTAAGGCATTGAATGCAATTTGACCTCTACCAGGTGAAAACAAACTTTTTGAAACCAGACTTGACAAAATCTGGCACAAAAGCCAGGCAGCGGCTTGCTATAATAGCTGGTGGGGCTTTTGGCTCGTTCGGTGTGGAATGTTGTTTTCCAAACTAAACCAAACCTCGGCTACCGTGAGCCACGATCGATCCCGTTGCCGAAACCCAGGCCCCACCACGTGAGCCGTCACCATTCATCGGCTGTCACGCACACGCCACAATCCACGGAGCCCCCCATGAAGCGCTGGCAGACCAGATCCCTCCATTGCTGCATCTTTACAGTTGACGTGCGCTCTCGGGCGTGTTCTTCCCCTCCTAGAACTGCCACTCCCCCATCCTTAGTCTCAACTACCGTACCAGGATTCCCTGCTAGGTGATGTCCTACTTAATGCTCACCGAATTGTCGAGTCAACAGAACAACATATGGAGCTGTACTCTGATCAAAATCCCACAATGCAAGAGCAAATATGAATTTCTAAAAAACGGCTATCTTTCGATTTAAAGCTTTCGTGACTGCAGGGATTAATTTTCTTGGTTCTTTCGGTAAAGTCACGTGACTTTACCGAAAGAACCAAGAAGATGAAAACAGCTATCGCCTATTTCTGCTTTGTTGTTATTGAAACTGATATTCTATTGGAGGAATCGATTCACGGCTCTAATCCCAGGTGGTCCCGCGCACTGCGCTAAGAAGCCGGCAGCCTGGGTTCAGTTCGGTGACGAGCGACATCCGAACAAGCTCTGGGCCTCCATCCCCTGCCGCGTTCGCCAACCCGCCATTGACCGCCATGGTGAAAAGTGTACGCTCTAAACGACCACCACCACGACTAGACAAAGCTTGCGGTGCAAAGTCGCTCATCCAGCAGCGGATAGATTACAGGGCTATAAATCCGACAGATAGCCGTGTTTACGACTTATGGGAGGTATAAAAAAACAACCCTGGACGTTTCACGGCAATAATATGATGACCTCACGAACGCGAAAGATTGGGAGATCTACTTGTAAAGCCTTGGAGTGGTGCGTTCATCATAATAATCATCATCAGTACGTACCTGACAAAGCACCGGGAATTTTCAATGTCCCGGAAAAAAGACTTCAGAATTCCCAGAACAACCTCGACAAGAAAGACCATTTCAGGAAAACCAGGGATGGGTGTTAAACCGTTGCTCTGACCAAATTAAGTCAGTTCCCCCATCGCCGTACCACCTCGCAGCTACCCCCCCCCCTCCTTCTCCCATCCTCCCTACCTGCCATGACAAGGTGAGCCCATCGCCCCTAACGAGCCAAGCGAGGGTTCGTGTCCCGGGAGTCGCGCCCGTGACCTTTAACGGAGCGTAACTGCATTGCGAAAGAATGCGGCCGGGCAGAGTCGGCACAGTGGGCGAGGGTGGGGGCGGGAAGGGCAGGGGTGGGGGGCCGGATGGGGGATGGTGCTGGGTAGGGGGGGGGGTCCACCAGTGCAGGTATAGACACAGCAACCACCTTTGTGCTGCAAACCCCTAAAAATCTGGAGCCAGGAACCGCCCCATTCAGCTCAGGTGACGGCTTAAAATTGAGCGTTTTGTCTTACAGAGGACCTCAAACCCAGCCCCCCCCCACCACCACCACCAACCCTTTTCTCCACGTCCCTTTCTGCCGCATTCATCAGCCCTCTGCATCCACAAAGCTGGCATTGCGGTGGTTTAAAAAGTAAAAAAAAAGACGCATTTCTCTCTCGTGTCACACGGCCGCCGAGGTTTTGTGTTTGAAACAATTAGCTTTGGCAGAGGCTCGCTATTTGTAGTTCACCCACACCACGTGTTGTGCACCGTGAAAATGCGTACCGCACGTTACACATTACGTAATTAAATACAATTCGTGAATAATTAACTTACACTCCCTCCCCACCGCTCCTTATAAATCCACTGCTGGATGAAGGCCTCCCCCCATAGTGACTGCCGTGACGGCCAGAATCGAACGCAGATCGCGAGCAAACGTCAAAATATAAAGATCCCCCGTATAGCCTCAACGGACTGACGGGGCAAATGCTGTTAGCGAGCACCTATTTAGGCCGGTACGGCCCACGAGGGGGGGGGGGGGGCAGCACCACGCCAGGCCGTCTGTCAAAGCGACGATGCTTACACACCGCACCAGGTACTCATTTGAGGCCGAGTCGACCTAGGGGAGGCCCAAAACCGGTGCAGATGATCGTCACTGAGCGTTGGTTGTGAGCGGGAATCGAACTCGGGTGGCTGGGTTCGTAGCACAGCGCGCTAACCGCTACACTACCGCTCCCCACAGCCAGTAACACACACAAACACACCACACACATACACACCCACACCTATATATATATTTTCTCGTTGCTTCCACCTGCCCGCTCACCCCCACCACCCCACAATCAAACAGCCCCCAACTCAACTGCCCCCAACCCATAAAAGGTGATTGCACAAGAGTCTGAAATGGCAGCGGCAGTCAATAAAGTTGTGATTTAGGGTCCCGGCTTTTATGGTGTCCCGACCGCGCAAAGTCCGAGGGCGATAATGCAGGCGGAGAGTGGAAAGGTGGAGAGAGAGAAAAGGGCATCGCACACCTCGGTGATAAGACGGGGGGAGGGGGGCGAGGGTCAGCTGACAGACACCCACCGGGACCCAACGGTTTTCCAAGCCGCACACACAAACAAACAAACAAAACCCCCCTGCGATTACTTTGCGGTTTGTCCTCGAGAAAACTAACATCCATTTTCATCGATTTAAATCGAGGACGCATGCAAGCCTGCCCCCCCCCTCTCTGCCTGAGAACTACGGCGGGGCGATGTGCACGATGATGTGCATTGCTCGATCGAAGCGACACACGTTTGCACGGGTCTCGTCCCGATTCACGTTTCTCTCATTTTTTAAATCCTTTATATTAAGTTCACTTGCGCGCTTATGACCGTGCAAATCTTTCGGTCGTTTTTTAACCCACTTCCCGTGATCCAATCGAGCTGACATTTTGCACACAGACTCGTTGTGCGTGACAATGTATTTTCGTGAAAAAAATCAAAAATTTTACACTATTTAGGCAATTTATTTTTATATTTAATTACCAATTGCTTAATGGTGGCAGGCAATCATCTGACCCATAGGTGGCAGCCATCTCAAGCCAGAGGACGAGAGGACTCTAGCCGCCACGCATATAAAGGATTTATAGTGAAAAACTTTGTTTTTATGGGTTAATTTTTTTTGTTCCGCTGCTGGCGCTGCCGTGCTTGGGCGCCACGGATTCTCCTCCCGTTGCAAAATAGCCGAGGCAGCAAGTCGCGACACCACGGGGAATCCGTCCCGTCGTCCGCCTAACAAAATAAATATTTTAAAAAAACCTCGAAACTCAAACAAACCGGGTGGCGACAGGAATGGACAACGAATGAACGTGGCGGTCTTTCGGCGCGGCGAGAGAAAAGCCGACGTTACATCTCAAAGTGCAAACGTCCTTTTCATTTCACCTCTCCGGCCGACTAATCACTATTCTGGGTCTCGAGTTCGTACGTAACGCGAGCTTTGCCGAATAACGATTATTTAACGTCAACATTCATTCAATCTCC
Organism: Entosphenus tridentatus; assembly: GCA_014621495.2. Lineage (NCBI taxonomy): Eukaryota > Metazoa > Chordata > Hyperoartia > Petromyzontiformes > Petromyzontidae > Entosphenus > Entosphenus tridentatus. The sequence continues at coordinate 3,122,200 of CM025648.2, read as the reverse complement.
TCCCCTGCCCCCCCCCGATATAAATGTGTTTAAACCGTATCGAAGCACATCGGTGGTGATGCTGCTGGTGGTGGTGGTGGGGCGCTGGAGTGTGACATAGCGAGAGAACATCCACGCGTACCCAACAGGCGTCCGTCGCCAGCGTCTTTGCGCCAACGCGGCCACGAAGGAAATCGCGGCCACCGTGTGCGGCATCGCGGGTGGCACCTCCTCTCGGCTGCGGGTTTTGTGGCATTTGCCGAAACCCCCACCGCCGCACAGCTCCCGGTGCGGAACGTCGGACGCCGGGCCGAACAATGCGCGGCGCTGGAGGTCGCTGCGCAGTAAAACCGCGACAACCTACGCATCATCATCATAATCGATTAGCCATGGTTAATGCACTGCTAGATGAAGACCTCCAAAACATAATCAAAGATCCCCACCGAATAGCCTCAACGGACTGACGGGGCAAGTGCTGTTAGAGAGTTGTGCCCACGATGGCCGGCACGGCACACGAGGGGGGGGTGGGCGGCCAGCCACCGCCTTCGCCTCGCCAGAGGCGATGTTTTACACCACACGCACCGGGTACTCATTGAAGGCTGAGTCAATGGAGCGGAGGGGCCCAGGACTCGTTCGAAATATTCTCCACGCCATCGCCGCCTCCTCCTCACACAGGCAGCGGACGTGGAGTTGTGCTTTCTGTTGTTGTTGCTGCTGCGGCTACCGCAAAGCAGATCCGGCAAAGAATAACAACATCTTCGTGTAGAAAAAAAACGCAGGACTGAGCGAATAAGTTGCTGTGGCAGGTGCATGCGAGGCGCGCTGGGCTGGTCGTTGTTGTTGTTGTTGTTGTCGATTGTTGTTGATGGGTGGGCGGCCACCATCATTACCAGGCAGTATTAGAATTCAGTTTGACCCAATACCACCAGGTAAGATGGCAGCAGCTCCCCTGGTTGGCCCCCCCCCCCCCCCCCCCCAGGTCGACGGCGAGCCACCCCACTCCTTACTCAAGTCGGAGGTGACAAATTCGTATAACCCCCCCACACACACCGAGGAAAAGGTGCAGGCCTGCAACAGCCACAAGGCAGGGCCGCTCCCCCAACTCGGAAGAGACGCGAAATGTACGCACGCACATATCTATATTAAAAAAAAAAAGATCCCCCGTATAGCCTTAACAGACTGTAGGGGAAAGTGCTGTTAGCGAGCACCTATGAAGGCCGGAACGGTACACGAGGGGGTGGGTGGCCAGCACCACGCCCGACCGCCTTTGTCTCCCCAGTGGCAATGTTTACACACCGCACCAGGTACTCATTTGAGGCTGAGTCGACCTAGGGGAGGACCGGTTTAGATAATCGTCACTGGTGTTGGCCGTGAGCGGGAATCGAACCCGTGTCGCCGGGTTCATAGCGCAGCGCGCTAACCGCTACACTATCGCTCCCCTAATCTATATGTACACACACACGCATCGACTGTCATCGCTCCGTCGCACGTATACGCTCACGTGCGCGCACACTTGGGCACGCATACGCACGCGCGCACACACTGGAGGTGGGAGCCCCCCACGATAGAACCCACCACACGCGAGCTGGCCGGGTGAATAACCGTGGTCCAACCCATTTATCCGGCTGGGTAGACACTAGCGAGGTGGAGGGGTAGGAGGGTGGGAGGAGGAGGAGGAGGGGTAGGAGGGATAACAAACTTGCCCCATTGTTTCGTCAACCGCCAAGAGCCAGGAGGTGGTGGGGGGAACTCAGACTCCCAAAGCTCACGGATACGTGGACACCTGGTTTCATCACAGGTCACAGCCACTTTTGACATTAACCCCCACGAGCCACCGGGCATCGACCTATCGACCTCTACCACCTTGCACGCGGGCTGACATCGGCTCACGCCAAGTACGACAGACGCGAGGGGTGGTGGTGGTGTGGGGGGAGATGGAGGCGTCTTCGTCAGTCCCCCGGGGTTTTGTAACTGGGCTTCGTTAGGGGGGTCCGGGGTCAGATGTGCACCGGTGATGGAACGGTCGCTAAGCATGCCCCCCGCACACCTTTATTTTATCATCTTGGGAAGAAGCGTTTTTTCCCCCCCTTCTCTCTTTCTTTAACCGGAAAAAAAAAATCTGGTTTATCAGCGACTCCTGGTTGTGCAAGGCGCCACTCAAGCAGTCAACGTCCCCCGTTTCACCGGGCGAGGGCCCACAGATGCCGTAGACACACGACTCGTTACGAACCTGGATACAATTTGGTTCAGGGTGCTTGGCTGTGTACATAAAGACATTTAGATAGCGTTTAATAACCCCACCGTGTCCTAACGTCCACCTGAAAAGCTAACGCTGGAATGAACGTTGCCATTCAAAGCTTGGGATTTTCTTTTTTCGATTTAAAGCTTTCGTGACTGCAGGGATTCATCGTCTTGGTTCTTTCGGTAAAGTCACGTAGAATGGAAACAATAAAATAATAAAATAAAACATAATAAAATAATTATCACGACGTTTCGGCCACAATGCAAGCAGCCGTCCTCAGGTGAAGACCAGGTCCGTCGGGGAGACAGCGTTTTATTATGTTTAATTTTATTATTTTATTATTTCCATTCTACGTGACTTTACCGAAAGAACCAATAAGATTTTCTTTTTTGTTTATTAATTCGCAACCTTCCCAACCGCAATTCTCCTGCCGCACTCGGCCTCCCATAAAACTTAAAAACGGAGGCAAATACGGTAAAAGCGGTAAAAGCTTTTGTGTTCCGTTTCTTGTCCTTTTCCCCGCACCTCTGCAAAAGAAGTTCAACATACAAATCTCATGCACGTTAACTTGCATGAGATTTGTTTGTTGAATCCAGACAGAGGAGGAGGGGTGCAACTTCCCACACCTCAAAGACGAAATGTTCACATCGTGGTCACCCAAAGGAAATTTCAAATTCTCAGATGGAAATTTGGCCAGGTTACTTGATAACCCCACATTTAACGCGATGGAGTGTTTTCTGTTTTGCATAGCCTAGTCATTTGGCGATTGGGCGGCTTAGACCATGAACTCACGAGAGAACCCGGCTTCAATTCATCCGAAACCTGGTTTAAAACATCACGATTTAGGCGGTGCCGTCTGAAGCCACCGCAGAACCAACTGGAGGTGGCAGCGGCCACCATCTCACGTTTACTCCTCTCACTCCGTAGCTACTCGCAGGACCCGCAGGGATCATGGGACACACGCAAGGGGTGGGAGGTGGGGGGGGGGTCGCAACGGGGGGGGGGGGGGTTCGGCGAGTAGGGGGCGGCTGGAGCCAGACACGGTCGCACTGTCGCTGGAATTTTGTTTAGTCGCCGACAGCGACTGCCTTGAGGTGGCCTTTACCAGATGCCAATCTCCAGCCTCACCTCACTCACACCCTACCCAGCCACACCTCACTCACACCCTACCCAGCCACACCTCACACCCTACCCCAGCCTCACACCCTCCCCACACCTCACACCCTGGCGTCCCAGATGCGTGGGCTGGGGGCGGCCTTGTGCGCCAGTGTCCCCATGCAATTTTAATGACCGACAAAATACAAGCACGCGCACATGGCTTTTCTTGTTCACAGGGTGGCCAAGTACAGGGCCCGAAGGACCAAACTGCCAAAGGACCAGCAATAAAACAGCACTGCTCAGGGTGTAGTTGACCAAGTGGTGTGGTGGGTGGGGAGGGGGTTAAAGTTTCATGAATTCAGCGAGGTGATAAGAACTTGAGAAAATGAGAGCACTGGCAGGCAGGAATGTCTGTGACCGACGTACGAAGCGCCGCCCGCGTCAGCTCGCCCGCATCGTTCGAGGCTATAAGGGGGAGGGGGGATGGAAGACCAAAGAAGGCAACTCGCCCGAGAGGACGTCGGCTTCGCGAAGGGTGCGGGGCTCAGGGAATGAGGTGGCATCGTTACGTCGCGAGACTGACGGACGGCAATGAGCATTTATCATCCAGCAGTGGAGAGACAATGGTTGGCGGTGACGATCTGACCTGTACAGTGCTAACTTTGAGGTATTTTTTTTTTAAGCAGTTGTGTTCGGAGTTTGTTATTTTACAACGCTTTGTGGCATAACTTCTGGCTTGTCGTGAGCATTTCTCGATGACGATGTCAACCATAAAAAAAATATTTTAGTCCAAAAATTTCACCCGCCAATTGTTTCGCCCCCAATAGTCACTCATCGGCCACACAACCACACAACCACACACACACAACTACACACCCACACGCAATTTTGCAAATGCGATGCAAAAATCTCGAAGACCTCGCCATCCCCGACCAATGGAGAATCGCCCGCATTAAAGTTGCATTTGAAACGTCAGTTGAGGCGGTAACACCTTGTTGCCCTTCCTACACCTCCCAACCCACCCTCCTCTTCCTCAACTCACCCCCCTCTCTGTCGCACCCCCCACCCTTCCCACAAGCAAGTGCGCGACTTGAGACGAGCCCAACCAAATTACGTGGGCGGGGGGGGGGAGACACGTGGCCAATGGCGAGGCTGCACGTGCAGGAGACGTGAGCCCGGAATGTTCCATTGTTCAAAGACGTGGAGAAGGGGGGGGGGGCAAGGTAAGAAGGGGGGATTTAGAGGTTGGGCTTACAAATATCTGGGGGGGGGGGGGGGCTATCTAACGATGCATCGATTAAAATAGATTCTTACGCTGACGAAACTATTAAACATTTTTTATTAATGTTTAGCAGGTAAGGCCCACGGAGCTTTATAGAGTTTTTTTTTTTATAAGCGACTTGGCCACAAAGTATGGCTTAACGAAGTGGCTCATCAAGTGGAAATGTAGAGCAGGAGCCAAATACCCGAAACGCACGTTTCGAAAATGTGGAGGGAAAACGGAGGACGTGGAGATAAAACAATCCATGTGACCACGGAGAGAGGAGAGAGAGACACGCGAACACAAAATACACAGCAAGCATCGTCAGGGTCGGGATCGAACCCACAACCTCATGTATACGAGGCGAGGTTATTAACATTTCGCGACATATATTATTCGATTCGTATATATGTAAATGTGTCCACGTGACACCCTCTGTAGCCACGACACCCAACTGCTTGCCACCGAACTAAGCGCAGTGTGGAATCGTGAGATACGGGTTTTCGTTGAGTATTGAATCGGTATTTCACGAAGTTTAACATTGGATTGTAATCCATTCAGGTTATCGGGCAAACATATCGTAATAATGCACACACACACACACGTGCACAATCGTTCTGACGCTGATATAGAAAAATTGGGACGTAATTTTCACTCTCTCTGGGGGGGCGGAGGGGGGGTCTGTAAAATCGGTACCACTCGGGAGAGGCCGCCACGACAGATAATCAATAACACGAGTACAGGAATAATCGACTTCTTATTCGAGTCGCATGCCGATCAAGATAACTGGTGGATGGTGTGGAATCGTTAATCATTAACCCACACAGCAGCAGACGTTCAGTACAGCAGTGGATAACGCCGATACGGCGTATTTCCATATAATTCGATCAATATTGGAGTGACATTCATATACATCGACAAAATATGGTGGTAATGTCGAGTTAAAACACGCAGAATTATGTCACACAAAGACAAAGATCCCCCCCCGTGTAGCCTTTACAGACTTTGGCGGCAAGTGCGATTAGCGAGTAGCTCCTACGACAGCCGGCAACGGCACACGAGGGTGTGGGTGGCCAGCACCACGCCCGGCCGCCTTCGTCCCCCCCCCCCCCCCCCGTGGCGATGTTTACTATGCACTGCGCCAGGTGCTCATCTTTTGAGGCCGAGTCAACCTAGGAGAGACCCAGGACCGGTTCAGACGAGCGTCACCGCCGGTGTTGGTGACCGTGAGCGAGAATCGAACTCGGGGGGGGGGGGTGGTCTCCGCCGGGTTCGTGGCGCAGCGCCGCGCTAACCGCTGCGCCACCGCTCCCCCCACGTGTTCCACCACGCACCAAGACAGAGGGGCTCCGATGGGCGCGATTTCACGGCACAATCTTGGCGTAGATTTTTTTTTGTGTTTGTCGGTTAAAAGTTTCGCGAGCAATCGCCTCCATCAAAAAGACAAAACTAACGGTTGTTTCTTTTATAAAAAAAACGTAAAGATTGATATATTCGTTTTAAACTCTTTCGCATCGTACGAATAAATCTTTCCCCGTCATGAATTTTTTTGATGTTCAAAAATCACGACGGCACCCACCCCACCCGCCCCTTCCGGGAGGTGAGCGCCACGAATCCCCGCGCTCCGCACGGGGGACCCTCAAGGACATTGTGCAACTGTTTTTTTCGAGAAGAACAGAAAAAAACCTCGCAAGATTAACTTTCCCACGGCCCTGCCCCCTCCTCCTCCATCTACTTACATCGGCCGAGCCCTCCCCTTCATCTCCTCCTCCACCCATCCATTGGCTGAGCCCTCCCCACCATCTCCCCTTCCAACCATCCATCGGCTGAGCCCTCCCTCAATCTCCTCCACCCATCCATCACCTGAGCCCTCAATCTCCTCCTCCTCCACCCATCCATCGGCTGTGCCCTCCTCTTCATCCCCTGCACGCATCCATCGTCTGGGACCTCCCTCTTCCTCCTCCTCCCTTCACCCACCCACCCACGCAAAACGTACCTCTGTGTGTCGGGCCCCCAAATGCAACAAACTGAAGAAAAAAATCGAGTCAATCCCGCTCAGGGATTGGTCCGAATCCGTGGCCAACCGGGAGCGCCGCGCCCATCACCTGCGCCGCGGGGACGCGCGCGTGCGCGCGCGCCCACACTCTCGCGCGCATTGGCTCCATTTTGTGAGCAGTGCAGGAAAAAAAAGTGGCCACCTTTGTGTTGCGTGTGGAGCCGAATTCTTGTAACCGATATGCTGCACAGACAGGACCCGCCGCCCCCACCTCGCTCTCTCCCGTGTGCCCCCCCCACCACCACGACCATTAACGGCCAAACCTCTGCGCTCAGACAGTGGCACGGGGACACATTGATACGACTACACGGGCTGCACCTTTTACCCAGAAAATGCCTCACCAGGGAGGGGTATCTGCTGTGACAGTTGGGATGTTTGAGCAGTCCCATTTTTGAGAAATGCTCATAAAAGCTGCTCTTGGGGAAGACATCCCCAAATACTCCCATACGAAACACATTCGTCAAAAGTCCAGATCACTGGATGGGTGATGGCCTTGCCTTGTCCCGACTTTACCCAACAATTCAAAGACTTGCAGGTTACACACTCCAAACCGTGAACCGCATAAACTTCGCATCAACTTTGAATGTGGAGAATATCTTCAATTCACCAAACTCTCAGACAGAGCGAGCGAATGGCTAAACCACAACAAGCGACTCTCCCAAACGGTTGCGCTGGCTAAGCCATTGAATTTGAAAAGACTCACACGGCACCTCGAAAAGACACGCGTGGCCCATGCAGGTAACTGGGTGGACTGGCCTTGCCCTTCACCCCAAGGAAGGCATCACAGTGTCACAAGGCACCTTTTACCCAGAAAATGCCTCACCAGCGAGGGATATTTGCTGTGACAGTTGGGATCCACCCCCCACCCCCATAGCTTTAACAGACTGTTGGGACAAGCGCTGTTAGCGACGACCTAGGAAGATCTGTATGGTACACGAGGAGGTGGGTGGCCAGCACCACGCCCGACCACCGCCTTTTGCGCTTGACACACCACACCAGGTTGTCATTTGAGGCCGAGTCGACCTAGGGACAGCACACATCGAGTCGAATCAATGATTGGCCCACTCCAGGGAACTGGTCCGTTCGTCCATTCGTCTAAACTGTAGTCTTAAGTAACAGACTCCTGATAGCAAGGTACGAATGACCTCTTCCTTTCAAGGTCAAAAACAAACCACGACTGGAAATGTTTGGGCTTTTCAGACATTTATGAATCATTCGATTGAAATGTATCTAAAAAAAATGTTTCGGTGTAAAACTTTGGGAGTCATTAGTTTCGTAAAAAAAAAAGGTAAAATAAGAAGCAAAACCAAGGTAACTCCCCTTGAATGTGTCCGGGCAACCAACTCGAGTCTCTGTTGGAAAAAAAAACTGGGAAAAGTTGCACGGGCCTTGTTCTGCTCAAGTTATACACATGGCAAGATGCTATAAATATGCATTAAACTTTTATTTCTAGTTTACCAGGTAAGGCCCACTGAGCTATAAGAGTTCTTTTTCAGAAGCAATCTGGCCACAATTGATAGCTCAACAAAGTGGCTTACCGTGCGGGACTTGAAAGCAGCCAAATACTCTAAACGCACGTTTCTACATATTTATACGCGGTATCGGACGTGTTTATATTGTACAAGGTTTAATTAATGCACTGCATCCTCCGTATGTGCTGTGGTTACCAACAGGTAAGGTTTACTAGCAAAAGAACCGCGCTAACCCCCCCACCCCACCAGCCAATCGTTATATGCAAATTAGGCAGCAGCAGCAGTGTTAGTCATAAAAGAAGTCGTCATAAAATGACGGAAATCAACCGAACCACCACCCCCACCCCGAAGAAAACCGTTAGTGAGACAACCCGAGGTCACCGGTTGACACCTGTGTGTGTGCGTGACACACACACAGGTGTGTGGGGTCCAAACTCCAAGCCCCCCCCAACCAACCCACCCCTTAATTAACCTTGCGACGTTCAATCCCTCGCCGCCTCTTTATCACAGCCCCCTCCCCCACCCCCTGGCTTATCTGCACCCATTGACCACCCAATCAGTGTGGGTGACGTGGTTGGTACCTGACCCGGGGCTAGGAGGGAGGGAGGGCATGGTGAGAAATTGGGTTACATTCCAGGACGGGTCACATCGATGGAACCGCCATGCTATGAAGAAGGGTCATTTGCCCGAAACGTGGGGAGCGGTAGTGTAGCGGTTAGCGCTACGAACCCGGCGACCCGAGTTAGATTCCTGCTCACGGGCTATTATCTGAACCGGTCATGGGCCTCCCCCCCCCTAGGTCGACTCAGCCTCAAATGAGTACCTGGTGCAATGTGTAAACATCGCCACTATGGAGACAAAGGCGGTCGGGCGTGGTGCTGGCCATCCACCCCTTCGTTTGGCGTTCCGGCCTTCATAGGGCCTACTCGATAACAGCACTTGCCCCTACAGTCTGTTAAAGGCTATACGGGAAATCTTTGTCTTGTCACGTATTATATATACGTGTGTATTTATTTCAAATCCACAGTGTTGTTGCCAAGTGCGTTAAGTCGTGTGTTCACGTTATATTATTACAGGCGGATGGCGAATCGTCGGTTGTTATTGGTTCTTACTCTCACGATAAACGACTGACAGTATTCTTATTGCTTATGGTGAACCATGCAAATTTGAATTATCTTGCGATGGCATCTCCGGTGGGGGGGGGGGTAACGCAGCGAACGATGCAGAATAATAAAAAGAGACTAAATGAACCAGGCAGTAAGCAAACCCCAGTGCATGCGAGTCGTAGAAAAAAAGTTTTTTAACGAGCAAAAAGAAACTCCAATTATCGATTTACGGCATCAAACCGCTGCGAGTCAGACTCAAATTAATCTACGGCCGTCGCTCACGGTATGCAAATGGGATCGTAGAATGGTAATGGAGCTGCATTGAGACAGAACCAACGGAACGGTGACGACGAGCCAGAGCCACCGAGATCGTACAAACTGAGGCCAAGCACCAACAGCAAAGCTCTCGAGTAACACCGCAGGCTTTCGCGACAAAATATCATCCATAATCTAGATTTGAAGTTTGCGTGACTGCAGGGATCCATACTCTTTCGGTAAAGTCACGTAGGTAGAAAATAAATATACCTACGTGACTTTACCGAAAGAACCAAAGAGTATCATCCACGATATATAGTTTCGTTGGGGTTAGATCGCGTAAATAGGAATGTGAAACGAATCGTCACGTTCCGTTTACGTGACAAACCTTACTAATTGGCTGTCGGGTGGTGGCGGGTTTAACGACACAGTTATATTTACGCGATCTAACCTCCCCCTATACATTATAGATATATGCATTCCGCCTGGCGAACACATCTATTACTGAAAATAAACCAAAAAAACTCAACGACATGCGTCCAATAAACAACCGTGGGCGTTACAAATAACATACATATACGCACGCGACGTTTCGGGCGGATGCCCATTCTTCGACAACTCGTTCAGCCACGCACGCAAGCAAGCACGTGGCCGAAGCGCGCCACGGAGTCGTCGTGACGGCGGCCTGACGCAGGCGGGCGTGACCAACCACCACCGCCCCCCGCCGACACGTGGCAGCCTCCGAGACGAGCGATTGACGTTTAATTTAGCGAGTGAGCGAGCTGCGACTCGCGTTGCCAACTTTGTACTTTTCCCCTCCTTAAATCGCAACCGCGGCGCAGCAGCAGCAGCATCATCATCATGAGGATGTCAATCGTGTTAACGCCGCGCCCAAGCAGAGATACTCTCTCGCACTCGCACTCTCTCGCTCTCCCAGGGCTCCCTCGCAAATAGAGCCAGCGCTGGCTTCTCTCAAGGGGATGCTTTATTGTTCACGTGGAGGGGGGGGGGATACAAGAATTGATAAATGAATGCATACACGCATGAGCCTTATGATTAATTCACTCAGAAATGCGCCCCCGATATCCGAACACATCTCGGAAGCTAAGCAGGGTTCAGAGTCAGTGCGTGGGTGGGTGATCGCCACCACCACCACGCAAAATGCAGGTGCTGTAGGATGCTGCTCCAACGTCTACAGAGTACTCACTCCCTGCCTTCGATCCACACCGACCAGAGTGATGTTTGATCAAATGACCTCCAACAAACGGCACATGCCATGGTGGAAGGCCTGCCTGCCTGCACCAGCGGGTTAACAAAAGAGCTGTACATGTACACACACAGGTACAAATGGATGAAATGAATGAATTAAATGAATGAATGGAGGGGATGTACCCGCTCGCTTATCCCGCATTGGTCTACCGACAACCACCTAAAAGGAGAACAAAAAAACCCGCCCGACACAAAACAAAAAGATTCCCAACGGTCGCCTCCAACTCAAAGGTGGGCCCCAGTTTAAATTCCTAGCAAATGGGTAGGTGGGTGGAGGAAGAATGGTGGTGGGGGGGGTGCGCGCGCGCTTCTGAACAGTATTATCTCCGCCCCCCCACCTCAACTACTACCCACCCGACCCTCCTCCCACCACTAACAGAGTAGGAGGCTGCTCTCCTAAATCTAGGCTACAGGTGTGCGCCACATCGATATACGTGGCGCACAGGAGGCAGTAAAACCGCAATGTCACGCCACCAAAAATACGTACGCAGAGCGAGCGAAACGAAGAGATCAGTAAAACTTGAGAGACCAGTAACAAAAAAAACGTAGGGAGTGCTTAACCAACCACACTACGAACCCACGGTGGTCAGAGTTTGATTCTCTTTGCCCCGCCACGGCTAACGTCAGTGGCGAGTGAGATCTGCACCGGTCCCAGATTCCTCCAGCGCCACGAAAACTACATTCAACGGGGCAATCGGCACTGACCGGCGTGGTGAAGTATGGTCAAAAACATAAAAAACCCCATCGCCGATGGGGAGGCCTTAATCCAGCAGTGCATTGACAACAGCTGTAGATTAGTGGTATTGCTATAATTATGCGATTTAAATTCTACACTCAAAAGTCGTTCAGATGGGAACCCTCCTCCCCTGCCCTGCCCCCACCACCAACCCGAGAGCAAATTGGCAGAAAAAATGCTGATGAGCAAGTTTTGCCTCCTTTGCTGCGAGCAACGCAGCCTCGCCCCGACTCTCACGACGCTCGCTTCCCGCCCCTGGAGCAGCCAGAATGTTTAATTATACTGGAGGAATCCGATGAGCTATAAAGCTCTTTCACAGACCTTCAGTAGTGGTAGGTCGCGACCAATATAATCCATGAGGTTTTTGGGTTAGATCGCGTGAATAAATAAATGTGTCGTTAAACCCGCCACCACCCGACACAGCTAACTGGTAAGGGTTGTCACGTAAACAGAACGTGCCAATTCGTCACTGGTACAGCACACCGGTGTGTTGGAGAGCCAAGCCACAACATTTACAATCCGAGTACGATGTTTCGCCAGTAATTACAACTAGCTTCATCAGGCGACAGATTTTGGCTTGTAAGACACCAGATTTTGGCCGTCGCCTGATGAAGATAGTTGTAGTTACTGGCGAAACGTCGTACTCAGATGGTAAATGTTGTGGCTTGGCTCTCCAACCGGTGGTGCTGTACCAGTGACGAATTGGCACGTTCTGTTTACGTGACAACCCTTACTAGTTTGCCGTATCGGGTGGTGTCGGGTTTTAATGACACATTTATATATTTACACGATCGAACCCAAAAACCTCTTATAGGAACGGTAAAGAAATAACTTGAATGTTTCTTCGTATGCCCAATGAGATATTAACTTCTTTTTAAGAAGCGACCTGGCCACAAATGACAGCTCAACGGAGTGTTTTACCAAGTGGAAATTTAATCGCAGCAAAATAATCGAGACGATCAGACCGGGTTCTCAATCCCAATCCCGTAATCATCATCAGCAGCATCATCACCGTCGGTGCGCGCAACACCAAATTGCACAATTCATCACAGAGTCCGAATTTTGAGACCAGAAATCCCGCTCGGGTCACGGTGGGAAGAAGAAGTCCTCCTCCACCGCTCCCGGCCCAAAACAGCCCCCATCTAAAAGGGGGAGGCGGCGGTCATACAACTCGACGTTCATCACCATCATCACCACCACCACCACCACCACGATCCATGGCCAGCTAGCCCGTAGGTGTCCACTGCACATTTCGCAAATAGTCCCGTGCCAATATGCTCGAGTAGTGAGCCACATCTTTCGGGCACCAATCTCTCACGATGTCGTGGTGGTGGTCAAGCCATGCGATCTTGCGAGGTCTTCTCGTTCCGGTTCCTTTCATTTCCCCCCCCCCCAAACAACAAACACTCTTAACAGTAATGTTGTTGTCCATCTTTACACGTGTGCCAGTTTCCTTCTCATCGCTGCCTGCAATCAGGTCTTCTACAACTCGCCGTTAAAGAATCGAAATCCTTGACTTCACTATTATAACTTAGAAAAGTGGAGGGAGGATAAGCCCCCTGCAGCTACAGAGCCGAGCCCAAATCTTATTGACGCAAGGGTTTTACTCGCTGGCTGGCTTTTGACGAGATTTTCCAGCCTCTTGTGCGTATCGAATGTTGCGCTCCAGTTGCTCTGCCTGCTTGTGTACCTATTTGCTTTCGTTAAATCCAGAGTCTACGTCGACCAAAAAAAAAATACGACGAGTGAAATAACCGAGTTAAAAATAAGAGAGCTGTGTCCGTCCGGTCTCTTATCACCTGGGTAAGAAAAAAACCGACAGGATATTTAAAATAAAATCACCTTACGGACCCCCCCCCCCTCCTCCTCCATTCACGAGAGATGGTGGGCGGATTAGGGAAAGAGGGTTTCATCCAGCAGTGGACCGATCATGGCTGATGATGATGATGGCGGTGATTGCCACCAAGTAACATGGTCGAGGTCGCGCCGTCCAGAAAGACGATGGCAGATTCTATTTTTTTGCAAAATAAAATAAACGGGAGTTGCAAGAAAAATGAGAAGCCATATTCGAATGAAAGCCCTGCGCAGTAACTCGGCAAACCCCGCGCACAAGTTAGACTCCTATAACCAGTAGACTTCTTTCTTTTTTTGTTTGATTTAAAGCCGTCAGCAGTGTTTTTCCGTTCTCTTTTTTTTCTCTCTCTCCTGATCGAGTTTAATTTAAGCGGCCAACCCCTAAAACAAATAATCGCTCTGTAGCGTGCGACAGAGCCGCCGCCTCTCCTCGTGGCCCCAAGGGAACTGTGATGTCACAGGGGCTGGGCGCAGGCAGGTAAAGGTTGCGGGAGGAGGAGGGGGGAGGGGG
>CM025648.2:3087542-3098361 GCA_014621495.2 Entosphenus tridentatus | reverse complement strand
TGTGCGTAAATGTTCCGTAAACCATACGTGGTAATGTGTGTGTATGTGTGTGTATGTCTTTGTGTGAGGAGCGGTGGTGGAGCGGTGGTGTAGCGGTTAGCGCGTTGCGCTACGAACCCAGCGACCCGGGTTAGATTCCCACTCACGGCCAACACCCAGTGACGATTATCTGAACCGGACCTGGGCCTCCCCTAGGTCGACTCAGCCTCAAATGAGTATAACGCCCGACCGCCTTTGGGGAGACAAAGGCAGCCAGGCGTGGTGCTGGCCACCCACCCCCCTCGTGTACCGTGCCGGCTTTCATAGGTGCTCGCTAACAGGACTTGCCCCCACAGTCTGTTAAGGCTACACGGGGGATCTTTGTCTGTATGTACGCGTATTTGTATATATACATATGAACATACGATGGAGCTGGATTATATTTAACAATAATATTCAGTAAAATATATAAATTATATCTATGTATGGCCACGTGTAAACAATGTGAAATGTAATCTATAGATAACGTTTTAAAACATTTAAAAATATTACGGGGGATACAGAGCTCTTCTGCAGTCAATACATATGTACGTATGAAGTTACACACACATGTGCGTACGTATTAAGGTACATCACACAAGATACAAAAAAATACATTGTACGTATAGACAACGCACGGCTATCAAAGTAATTTAAAATAATGTTATTACAATTATTATTTACGTTCATATATACACACACAAGTCATATAATGGGATAAATAACATTTTAGAAATTACCGTAACATAATGTATCATATATAACATAATTATTCATCATAACTTTAAACGTATAATTGGGACAAACGGTGCGCCTCATAACATCTAAACGCACCCGCCTCTAAAGTAATTTAACATTTTAAAATAAAACGATTATTTAATAGCATAGACGGATATTATTGGGCGATGTCAATTCTCAACCAATGTTCCCCAAGTCTCCTCTACCACAATTTAACGACGAGACATTTAAAACATTGCATTCACTACGAATGGTCGCGATGACCAAAATCGTTATTCTATAATTTCTATTGAAATTTCGATTTTATTTAGAGACGTGCAAAATTGACGAGACGTTGTATTCACAATCGGTCTAACTGCGTTGTTAATTGTTTCGAGTTAATTGTTCGACGGTTGAGAGCGCGGGGGGGGGGGCTCGTTCGCATTCCACTCCATAGAGTGCAGCGTGCGCAGAGTGCGAACGTCTACAGCGAGTGGAGGAGACTTCGCCTCCCACCTCTAGAGCAGGCAACACTGCTGACGCATCGTGAGTCACTTCTGTATGGACAGAGAAACACCGCGGCTCAGAGGGAACACTTCTCGAGTGGACCACGTGTCCATTGCGCACCCGTCCAGATGGCTACGTGCGAGTAGAGTGGGGAGGACCATCTACATCAAACGAAATGATTCATATCGCTGGTCTGCAACGAGTAAGGTCTACAGCACAGCGGAGGAAACGAGACTACAAGCACACGAGCCGTCTTCTATAGCGCAATGGTATAAACTACTAGCTAGGAGTACACAAGTCCTCATATTATATATATATATATCACGTAGTGCATAGGTTTAGACCGCGAGTCCATGATAAATATTGCTAACGGAATCAAGTTGCGCGCATGCGCCTATAGTAGACGGGCAGAGAGTAGCTGCGCCATGAGTATACGGGGCGAACGTAAGCACACAGGTCTGCATTACATAAGCATTCGGGCAGGCCTTCATCCAGCAGTGGATTGGCCATGTCTGACGATTCTGATAGCATCCCAGTATGCATGCAGATTGGTTGACATTCACACAGGCATCCCCATCTAGTGCACGACTGCAGCGCATACGACGGCATCTATACGCGAATACTTTACACGGGTCTAGAGTAAATTCGTCTAGTCTACATCCGTAGTACCTACAACTCGTACAGACGCATGTATTCAACAAACAGGTCTATAGAACTGGACTACACGAGCATCCACGTCTAGACCACACAAGTGTCACGTACACATATCTAGATCATACTAGTCGAATGTAAAGAGGTCTAGGTAATATAGGTACGCAAGCTTTCACACGCCTATAGAGTGCGGGAAAGCATTCACACACACGGTGCACATGTCTACACAGCGCACAGGTGGAAGTTGTTGATAGCGCATCGCTGTAGGTGATGTAAGCACACGGGTAGCTAATGCACAGGTGTATAGTACGAGTCTAGAGCACGGTGCTCGACCTCGCATCGTCCCGCAGGTGTGCGATGGTGCTTGCTGTGTGCGTCGTGGTGTGTGTGAGTGTGTGGCAGAGTGTTGTGGTGAGTGCTGTGCGCGTGTCTGTGCGTGTCGTGTTGTGTGTCGTGGTGAGTGCCGGGCGAGAGCCGAGAGAGATGGAGAGGCAGAGAGGTTTACCTGTGGCGATCGCTCACCTGCAAGTCCGCTTCAGTCGCAGCACCGCGAGCTGATCATTAACCACGACATGAAACGACAACAACAACCGCTCTCGCCCGCAAGCCCGTGGGACTGCAGCCGTTTACGAACCCCCCTTTCCAACAACTTAAAAAAAAACCCATCTAACCAAAGGAAAAAAAAAAACCAGACAAACCTCACCGCGGTAACGTTACCTTTGTTACCAACTTTTGTTGCTTACAAACAAACAAAAAACCAAACAACAAAAAAATATCTCTGCGTAAAAGTAACTATTTATTCTCTCTCTTCCTCTTCGCTCGGTCGTGTTTCTTTGTTCAGTCGATGCCACACCGAACATCTTCCAGCCGCACGCCCCCTGAGCAAGCGCCCGCCATTTCACGCACGCACCACACCACCCAATCCGCCCTTCACCTCTAACGCTATAGATATCTAACAAACAAAAAATCCTAAAATGCCACTGCGAACGGACACCATACCCGGAGGCGGGCATCTCGGTTCGAGTTCGGCTTTACGTGTCAGCCAGCCAAAGCCGAGCCAACCCGGCCCAGTCAAGGTGGGCCCTCTACCGATGTGGTCGGGGCCTTGAAACGTTCCGGTGCGGTCCGGTTCGGCTCTCAGCCCGGCCCGGTTCGGCTGGGTTCGACCACGCAACGCAGGCCGAGAGAGAGAGCGAGAGAGAGAGAGCGAGAAAGCTATGAACATTGCGGACAGGCGGACCCAGTGCTTCACGCAGAAAGCCCAGCTCTTTGTAAGCTTTTATCCGCTCCTCGAGGTGCACCGGGTGGGGCCAGGCCGCCCGTCATTGGCTGGCCTCACCTGTCAACGTCTACAGCGCTCATTGGGCGCGCGCCTCTAACGACGATGACGGTGGGAGCCGCTGCCGCTGTAGGTGCGGGGCAGGTAAGGTAGGTGAGGAAGGGGTAGCGACGGTGGAGTGGCGAGGGGAGGGGGGGGCAGTGGTGGTGGGTGTGGTAGTCAGATTGGCCCGCCTACCCGCACGTCTGCCCGGCTCAGAGCATGTGTGTCTGTGTGTGTGTGTGCGCGATGCACAATGCGAGCGGTGGTGCAGTGGTTAGCGCGCTTGCGCTGCGAACCTGGCGAGAAGAGTTCGATTCCCGCTCGCGGCCACCAACACCAGCGTGGCGGTTTATCTGGAGCGGTCCCGGGTGCTGGGGCCCTTCCCTAGGTCGACTCAGCCTTAAACGAGTGCCCGGTGCGCCGTGTATAAACATCGTCACGAGAGAGACAAAGGCGGCCGGGCGCGGTGCTGGCCACCCACCTCCTCGCGTGCCGGTGCCGGCCTTCGTAGATGCTACTCGCTAACAACACTCGCCCCTCCAGTCTAAGGCTAGCACGGGGGATCATTGTCTTTGTGTATAATAGGTTCGCGTGTGAGAGGTGTGGCGTGGGACATTCAAAAGGACAACGTTGGGTTTGCAATGAGACTTCAGGGCTTCGCAGGGTCATGAGGCCTAAATGGGTTTTTTATGGGGGGGGGGGGGACACACACATCTGTCGTGGTGCTTGTCATCGTTGTTTGTAAGAAGGAGACATTTTAAAATAACATCAAAATACGTTTATATAGCGCGAGCACGAGAAGCCGGGGGAACACAGCGAAATGAAGTTACGCCGTGGGCAAGTGAAACAATGAGGATGCCGCGACTGGGAAGAGTTGCCTCCAATGCAACGTTCTCGAGTTTAAAAGACCGCGGACAGAGAGACGCGTGGAAAGGAAGGCCGCAATCGACGACAGTGCCGCGACTCGTAACACAAAGAAAGACAACGATGATTTGTCGCAACCCGACAGCAAATGTCTCGCGTCTACCTCGAAGCGACGTCACCACAACGACGACACCGTGAGGCCGATACGAGCGCGGGCGAATGAAAATGCCGCTCACATCTCGCCTCGGAATCTCGAGAGCGTCAACTTCGCGACGGCCGATGTTGTGACCCTGCTGCTCGTTGACGTGATTTCGGGTCTCGCCCGGGGGCCGCGTGTATGTAGGTGGAACTTCTTTCGCACCGTACGTAGTCGACCGTGCTAACTGGAGGTGCCGGGGCGGGGGGGGGGGAAGGACAACAAACTAGACACACAAAAAGCAGTTCTAAAGAAGTGCATTCGTCAATCTAGATGTTTAAAAGTGCATGGTTACCGTGGCGTCCTAATATCGGAAGGAAGAGCGTTCCAGACGGCCGCAGAAGCGCATCTGAAAGCGCGCGACGCGGTGGCCACCGTGTTTGTTCGACGGCTGAGCCAAAATCCGCTGCTGCTGCGAGGATGACGGAGTGTCACGTGACGGTCAATGCTCCTTGACGAGATCAGCAAGGTATTGTTATTCATTTGATGTCCGACGTTTCGCTCCACGTGCCGGAAGCAACCGCTTCTTTAGGGACTGAGACCGAGCGGCGAAACCTACTCCCTCGAATTATATAGCGTTGCTGGCTGCTACTGGCTACTGCTGGCTGCTGCTGTTACTGCTGATGGTGGTGCTGTCTGTCTGCTGAAACGTCGAACATCAACAACGACCAGCACGCGGTGTACAACACGCCAGGCAGTCAGTGCGTACTGCACAACCGCAACAACCCACCAGGTACTGTAGCAAGCATTTGCTTCGAGGTGTTGCGCAGAACGTGAACATACGGAAATAAAATCAACATTTTCCTACCGCAGACAAAATTCTGTTCAATCCTATACAAGACAGGTGAGCACATTTCATTAATTTGATAACGTAAATTAACATCAACAACTCGTCGCTCTGTAGGCCCTATTCCGAATGAGTGCTCCCACGTGGCAATTGTTATTCAAGGGCAAACCCTGGCACCAGTTTCGACTCCGTTGAGTCTCATCGGCACGGCGTGGCCACGTAAATCAACAACCAACCACCTAGTATCCCACGCGCGTGTTACGTTCTTGCGAGCCTTGGAGTGGGTATTGACTTCACGGCGTCTCATCAGCATTGCTGCGGCGTCTAACTAAAGGGCACCAATGTTTGCGCAATGCCCGGTTTCGCTTAAACCGAGTGTCATCAGCGAGGCACGTAGTCTCCCACGAGCATGCCCCCACGAAAACGCCAATCGGCACGCGCCTCTTGTGCACTGGCTTTCACTTGACCGCGGCTCGTCAGCAAGGTGTGGCTCACAACCAACAATCCTGATGTGTTTTTTGTTGTTGTGTTGGCCGTGTTCGGACACGCGCATAAAGCCGTGTGAGCAAATGTTCCTATCGAGACTTTTCTGTGCAATTAAAAAGGGTCATAATATTAATAATAATACAATTCTTATACATCATTATAATGATTTAATTAATGTTATCATAAGCGTAAGCCATCGTGCACCGATGTGAGATTACGATTTTCTGCAATTTTCCAAATACACCCGCTACCAATTGTAATACAACACATATATATACAAAGTAAAGTGGTGGTGCACATGAAATATCCTGCACGTGAAAATGTATGGCTTGCACACTGCTGAAGGGAGAATGAATCTCACTCTTTACAACAAAAATATCGATAATCGAAACAAGGCGATGGTGAATATCAATGGTTCTCACGTGGTTAAATAAAGGTGAAATCATTTGAATAATTGGTGGGCGGGGTGGGAGGATAAGGGGTGGGGGGGGTCAGTGGCGAAGTATTTAGCGCAGTGCTGCTACAAACGCGGGCACCTGAGTTGTACTCTGGGTCATGGCTAACATCAGTGGCAAGAAAGCAATGTGTGACCCGGCCACCCACCCACCCCCATTCTCTCCGCCATGAATCATCGACGAGGTCTGCACGTGGTTGACTAAAGGACACGACGTTGAATCACGAAATAACGGGCCCTACACGGCACCGCACGCGCGGTCACGATGCAAAAAATAAAATAAAAAATTCACCCGTAAAAACAAAGTTTTTCACTATAAATCCTTTATATGCGTGGCGGCTAGAGTCCTCTCGTCCTCTGGCTTGAGATGGCTGCCACCTATGGGTCAGATGATTGCATGCCACCATAAAGCAATTGGTAATTAAATATAATATTTTTGTCCTAAAAAGTGTAAAATTTTGGAAAAAATTTTTCACGAACATTAATTGTCACGCACAACGAGTCTGTGTGGAAAATGTCAGCTCGATTGGATCACGGGAAGTGGGTTAAAAAACGACAGAAAGATTTGCACGGTCGTAAGCAATCAAGCAAGCAAGCGCGCAAGTGAACTTAATATAAAGGATTTAAAAATGGATTTGAAATGCACGCGATGGCAAATGCGTTCTTTGTGAGCTACAGTGACGATGTCCGTCCCGAGTCACGATTCGTCAAGTCGAAGCCAGTGCACAAGAGGCGCGTGCTGATTTGTGTTGTTTGTTGTTGGGGGCACGCTCGTGGGAGGCTACGCGCCTTGCTGATGACACTCGGTTTCAGCGAAACCGGGCAGAGAGTAATGCTGTGAACGTTGGTGCCCTTTAGTTGATCTCTCGAGCCGTGGCGCAGTGTGGCGCAGGGGTGGCGAGCGCCAATTTCGCTTACGGGCACAAATTGGACCTCCGATCTTCGATTTTTCCCAGACGCGGCGAACATCAGTAGCGAAGCGCCATCCGATTCGGTGAAGGCCCACCCATCCACCCATCCACCCAGCCCCCCATCCACCCAGCCCCCCACCGACCCCCACCGCCCCCCCTCCCAAATCACATTCCACCCACCGCCCAATTTTTTCATCCGTGAAAAAAGGGCTTCATAGCTCATCGGATTCCTCCAGTCTAAATAAACATTCTGATTCTGAAACCGAACTGACCAGCGTGGTGAAGTATGGTCAAACAATGCCCCGTACGACCAAGGCAGCGTGGGTGAAGGATTTCATCTCACAGTTGATCGATAAAGGATTATCCACGAACATTACTGAAACACGCGGGGATTTGTCTCAGTTAACATGACAAAACACACCTCTATATTTCACCGTATTCTCTCTGCCGCTCATTTGAATTAAACATATTTTTATCCACATTACGAATACGTAAATGCATACTTAAAGAGAACAAACAAAGTATTGCCGCTCGGGGCGAACACAAACAATTATTTACAAGCGCGGAATTATTTTTCTAATTGAACAAAATTAATGGCGCGGCGAGTGAAGCGAACACGGATTCATCGACGAGGATAGAAACGGTTTTTTTTGTCCCCTTTCTGGCAACGATGTGTTAAGATGTTCAAATACCAAATGTTAAGATGTTCAAATACCAAATGTTAAGATGTTCAAATACCAAATGGACACACCTATTGTAAGGCGTCGAGTCCGCATTAACCGTACATCACAGTTGTGGTCAAATTTGCAAACAAACGTCCTTCGATAAATGTGCTCACCGTCATTGAAATTGATTGGCCTACACACCAGAGACAGCCACCTGGAATGGCTTTGTCTCACCGGTGCTTGCGAGCAAAGGGTTTTTAAAGGCGAACGATGAAATGACGATGCAAACGCCGAAGCATCAATATATCGGGTTAAGTAGCTATATCTATGGGAACCATTTTATTGGCAGGAACCACCTGGTTCTACCATCCCACTGGGGATTATTGTGCCCGTCCGTCCGTCGTGCATCCAAAAATGGGAGGGGGGAGGGTGGGGAGGGGCTTGGTGGGGAGGGGAGGGTTGGGAGGGGCTGGGTGGGGAGGGTGACGAGGGGCTGGGGAGGGTGGGGCTGGGTGGGGTGGGGCTGGGTGGGGAGGGGCTGGTCACCCCGTGGTGCCCTTATAAAACTCAACGTTTAACCTACTCACGCCGGCTTGTGCCCACCCTCACAGTCGGCCATATTTGCGGAATACACCACGCCGCCGTTGACCCTGGCCATTGCCAGAGGAACCCAACGTTCCTATCAGCTCCCTCCGCAGGAATGTGTTTTTCCCCCAGTATCAAGATGATGGAAAAAGAAAAGGCAGGAATAATATTAATAACAACAACAAAACAGGAGATGTGGATAAGAGTCTAATGGTTGTCTTCGTGTGATTCCTGACGTTTCGCTACCCTGAGAAAGCCCTCACCGGCGAGGAGACTCAAGACCATTTTGCAGGAGGGCGATGGGGGGGGGGGTCAATTCCATTCATGAGTACCACACCCGGCCGCCTTTGTCTTCCGCAGTGCTGATTTGTACACACAGCACTGGGTACTCATTTAATGCTGAGTCGATCTAGGGGAGGCCCAGGACCGGTTCGGAGACAAAGGCGGCCGACCACCTATCAAGGCCGCAACGGTGCAACACCTTGACCCAAAATCCTGTTACGACTATACGGGGGATCTTTGCCTTTGTATGTGTGGAGCGGTGGCGCCGTGGTTAGCGCACCTTTGTCTTCCTCGTTTGACGATACATATGTACACACGCCTTCACACACGTATACATAACGTACACACATACAGACACACACGTATATGTGCCTATGCACACACGCCTTCACACACGTATACATAACGTACACACACACACACACGTATATGTACCTATGCACACACGAATTCACACACGTATACATAACGTACACACAGACACACATACACGTATATGTGCCTATGCACACACGAATTCACACACGTATACATAACGTACACACATACAGACACATACGTATATGTGCCTATGCACACACGAATTCACACACGTATACATAACGTACACACATACATTCAGACACGTATATGTGCCTATGCACACACGCCTTCACACACCTATACATAACGTACATACAGACACACGTATATGTGCGTATGCACACACACGCACGCGCACACGCAGAGACCCACCGTCTAGACCTTGCTGGCTGTTGGGGGCCCAAGTGCTTTTGAAGTGTTAGCGAGCACCTATTACTACTCCAATTAATGGTCGGCGCACGAGAGGGTGATGTTGACAGCGTCACACATGCGCACACGTGTATATATACACGCACACACAACACACATACATATATATAATACGTGACAAGACCAAGATCCCCCGTATAGCTTAACAGACTGTTGGGGAAAGTGCTGTTTGCGAACACCTATGAAGGCCGGAAAGGCACACGAGGGGGTGGTTAAATAGCACCACGCCCGGCCGCCTTTGTCTCCCCAGTGGCGATATCTTTACGCACCGCACCAGGTACTCATTTGAGGCTGAGTCGACCTAGGGGAGGCCCAGGACCGGTTCAGATAATCGTCACTGATATTGCCCGTGAGCGAGAATCGAATTCGGGTCGCCAGGTTCGTAACGCAGTGCGCTAGCCGCTACACTACCGCTCCCCACACACACGCAGGTCGAGCGCTGTTGGCGAGAACCTATTAATTTTCCACCCATGGGTGGAGCTTGTAGCCTCAAAGGCAAAGATCCCCCGTATAGCCTTCACAGACTGCTGGGGCAAGTGCTGTTAGCGAGTAGTAGCACCTATAAAGGTCGACACGGCACACGATGAGCGGGTGGGTGGGCGGAACCACGCCAGGGCCGCCTTTGTCTTCCCAGTGGCGATGTCTACACACCGCACCAGGTATACTCATTTGAGGCTGCGTCGACAAATGGGAGGCTCGGGACCGGTTCAGATCATCGCCACTGGTTTTGGTGGCCGCGAGCGGAAATCGAACTCACACAAAGATCCTCCAATTAGTTTCGGGACATGGAGATTGTTGGGGTTAGGGCTGAACGATTTGGGGAAAATATCAAATTGCAATTTTTTTGACAGATAATGCGATCGCGATTTGATTTGCGATAAAAAAAATTAAAAGTCAAGCTTCAGTTCAATATTCACTGTGTGATAGATTTAAAATATGTGATGGAGCATTACCATATGATACCATCAACATTTGAACTGCTCGATATATTATAATGCAAGGGTGAGAGCTTAAAATATATTAATTGCTTCCAACCTGTATTTATTAAAATGTTTTCATTGAACAATTGTTACGTTAAATAAAAAAAGTTATAATAATTAAACATTTAAAATTCCAATAAGAAAGCAATAAAACTTTTCAAATCGCAAAAAAATCGCAGCCTTTGCGATTTGCTAATCGCATTGTTTTAAATTGCGATTTCGATTTGAAATCGATTAATCGTTCAGCCCTAGTTGGGATCGTGTGCTGTGCGCGAGCACCCATCACACGATCGACATTTGAGTCAGAAGAGAAGCTTTTTGGCACAGTTTTCCAGCCCCAAGCCGGGGTGAGCAATCGTGGATCACTCAAAGGACAGTTAATTGTACTGCGTATATCTTTTAAACAGCCACACGTGAACCCGATCATATATAAACGCGAACAAATCAACAAAGCAATACCGTACAGGGACAAAAATAGAACGGCACTCATATTCCTGGTTCTTTCGGTAAAGTCACGTAGAAGGGAAATAATGAAAAAAAAATATAAAACAATCAAAATTCTCACGACGTTTCGACTGCAACACAAGCAATCATCATCAGGTG
>CM025648.2:3037656-3051341 GCA_014621495.2 Entosphenus tridentatus | reverse complement strand
CCCCCCCCCCCCCCCCCCCCCCCCCCCCCCCCCCCCCGCACAAAGGCTGTGTCCCGTGCCGTGCAAATGCGCGGGCAGTGCTCGCTTGTTCCAATCCTGGTCAGGATCATCTTGGCAGCATCATCATCATCATCACACACTCTGGGCTTTGTCCGATGAGGCCCCCAATTTGTCAGGTGCCAACCACTTGATGTCCACAATTAGCCGTTTGAATTGTGATGATTCCCTTGATATATTTATAAACCGAGAATGTTTGCGAAATATTCCAACGCACGTTTGTGTATCTGCACAGGAATTCCTCGCCGAGTCTCCGAGAGAAAAAAAACGGAAACCTTTTTTTATTTTACCAGGTAAGGCCCAATGAGCTCTATAGTTATTTTTCAGAAGAAACCCGGCCATCCAGAGATTTTCTTAAACATCAGGATTTGTTCTAGATTTGAAGTTTTCGTGACTGCAAGGATCCATACTCTTCATATGTGAAAAAATAAAATAAGAATACAAATAATTTAATTTAATTGAGAATGGATATGTTTTTTTTAATCCTTTATATTAAGTTCACTTGCGCGCTTGCTTGCTTGCTTACGACCGTGCAAATCTTTCGGTCGTTTTTTAACCCACTTCCCGTGATCCAATCGAGCTGACATTTTCCACACAGACTCGTTGTGCGTGCCAATTAATGTTCGTGAATTTTTTTTTCCAAAATGTTACACTTCTTAGGACAAAAATATTATATTTAATTACCAATTGCTTATAGATGGCATGCAATCATCTGACCCATAGGTGGCAGCCATTTCAAGCCAGAGGACGAGAGGACTCTAGCCGCCACGCATATAAAGGATTTATAGTGAAAAACTTTGTTTTTACGGGTTAATTTTTTATATCCCATTTGTACCACCGCGTATATGCATTTCCTTGTTTTCTCGCCCGTCTCGTTTGCACCGTGTGTTTTGCTCCACGAGCCCCATGCCGTGAGCGCATCGTTCCCAAATGTTCATGCAAATTTTACTTTGATGTCACATTGGCCCAAGAGCAACGTGGGCATACTATTTGCATGGAATTTGCACGACGTAAATCATCACGTCTTGTACGCACGATTCAATGTAAGTGGTGATTATATATTTTTTTAACCAGACCTTCAAGCGATGCGAATTTTTACTCACGTCCCAACTGTGCTCAATCCGCTGCTGAATGAAGGACTAACTCCCAAATCCGCAGCTCCATCTCTTATGACACTGCAACGTAATGATCAACCTAGCACCTACACACAAGCTGACCTTTGCCTTACATGTATATGAAATGTGTGGTGCAAGCAGATACGGACGAATATATAAATGGGTTTGACCCTATATGCTTATATAGTTATCTTCATGAAGAAACAATTACAAGCGACTTCCAGGTTAATTGCAAACGTGGACTGCTTGGAAAATATCGATACTTGCACAAGCGATTTAATGCACGTATTGTGAGCCAGAGGATCGATATCTATCGATTAATCATAGCCCTACTTCTACGTATTCTAAAATGAGGGCTTAGTTCGATATAAACCTTATAGAGTATTTACAGAAATTAGTTGGCATTGGCAGTGTCGTAAAAGCATAAATAACCAGGACACAAAATCCACACGTTCGTCAAAAATAGTGGCCTTAAAAGGGAAAATATACAATAGGCAACGTTTCGGTGAATGGCCCCATCGTCATAATGATGTGCTATGAAAAAGTGCCATTGCCCCAAAGCGTCACCAATTGTGTTTTATGTTTCCTGTTAAAGGCCAC
Organism: Entosphenus tridentatus; assembly: GCA_014621495.2. NCBI lineage: Eukaryota > Metazoa > Chordata > Hyperoartia > Petromyzontiformes > Petromyzontidae > Entosphenus > Entosphenus tridentatus. The sequence goes on along the minus strand of CM025648.2, from coordinate 3,049,569 downwards.
AGCGTTATTGACAAAATGTGTCTGCGTTCTTTGTCATTCGTGCTTGAGCAACCCCTGCCAATGCACTTCTTCACAACACGTAACAACATAACGCATGTTGCCCCAGACGTCACCCAATATAGACACGTGTCTTCCTTTTAAAGATCACAGTGTTAACGGCGAAAGTATTTGAGCCTTTTGTTATATTCAGAGATGATGTGAGTACCAGGAAGAAGAAGACGACGAAGAAGATGCGGATGCGGATGCACAAGTGATCGCATCGTACGCAGGTTCCTCTCGCTTTACGCGCTCGTAGTAGATGCGTTCCAAAACAAACCAAAACGCGGTGGCGTGGGCCGCGCTGTCACCACACACGCACGAGGAGACAGCTACACAACGTTGTCCCCGCCTCCGACCGCATAGCCGATGATACGCGAGATTTGCACGAAGCGAACCCGCGTAACGCGAGGGGAACGTGCACGAGTGTGAGAGAAAGCAAAAGACGGTTCAGTTTGCAAGTGCGCGTTTGAAGTAAATGTTCTTTTTTTTCTTCATAAAAGCTGGTTCGTAAGTACGGGTGTTCGTAAGTACGGGTGTTCGTAAGTCGATCACTGTCTGTACAAAGAATTGACCTTGATCCTACATAACGGAATTTGGGGCCATGTCTTCCTTTGCAGTGGAGGGAATATTTTTGCAATGGGGACTGCCAGCTGAACAGTAAAACGGCACTGCAACTGAACCTGGCTATGTATGGCAAGGGCTGGAGTTTTACGGTAAAAAACACACACACACACAGATATACAACCAAGTGAGTATTCGTGAAAATGCCTAGGGAGTAATCTAAGACCACCATGTTCAACTCAACTGTGACGTACACGTAAAAGAAAATAATTAAGTGTGAAATCTTCACACTTCTTCACTTTCACCACTGCTAATGTCTGGACTCATCACATTTAAATTCGGCACAATTTAGTGGTGGAAGTATTCACGCCCCTCCTCCCCCGCCACCACCTTCTCCCCCGTCCACCTCCCTCCACCCTTACCCCACCCTTCACGGCGATTTGATGAGTCGTCATTATCTAACTGAATCACGTTTTGGTTTGAACACTGCACTGAAGTGCCTCCCGTGGCTGGTGGGTAACTGACCAAAAACCACCACGTGTGTGTACGTCTGTTTCGCACCGTACGTAGCCGACCTCGATAATCGGAGGTGCAGGGGAAGGACGAACAAACTAAACACAAAAAAAATAAGTTCCTTAGAAATTAGCTTTCAATCAAGATGGTTTCAAAATGCATAGCTCCGGTGGCTTCCTAATATCGGGAGTAAGATGCGTTCCAGACGGCTGCAGGAGCGCGTCTGAAAGCGCTGCACGACGCGGTGGCCACCGTCTTTGTTTGACGGCTGAGCCAAAAGCCGCTGCTCTGAGGATGATCGGAGTGTCGCGTGATGATGGTTTACGCTCCTTGACGAAATCAGCGAGGTAACTGCGGTTCATCTGTGGCGAGCACTTCGCGTGTAATGAGTGCGACCGTATATTGTATTCCATATGAAATATATCGTGAGCCACAATCCTTTATCCACTGCTGGTCGGTGGCCTTATGCGGTGAGACAGGCACGTGAAGACGACGTGTTGTCTGCTTATTTATTTTGGATAATGGTAGGTGACTCAACTTACGTTGAAGATATGTATTACGGTGCACATAAGGCGAGGTTCTTCTACTTAATGTGAAGCACATTGAGTGGAAGTGGCGTGCCCCACACACGGGCTTCACGGCCGTGAGAATCGGTGCTCGTGACACTGGGAGCGAGAGAGTCACTCACTCACTAACCCACTTCTATTTATCGATTTAAAGCTTTCGTGACTGCAGGGATTCATCTTCTTGGTTCTTTCGGTAAAGTCACGTAGAATGGAAATAATAAAATAATAAAATATACATAATAACATAATTCTCACGACGTTTCGACCTGGTCTTCACCTGAGGACGGCTGCTTGCGTTGTGGCCGAAACGTCGTGAGAATTATTTTATAATGTTTTATTTTCTTATTTTATTATTTCCATTCTACGTGACTTTACCGAAAGAACCAAGAAGATAACCCACTTCTCTCAAGCCACCCACCCCAAGCAATCTCCCTCCCTTCACCCAATGCTCGCTGTCGCAGGATGTTAACCCCCCCCCCCAATCTCCCACATTGTGGAGATTTATACGACTGTAAAGACGACTTCGATGCACTTGTTCTGGGAAGGTGTTCTTTATTAAGGAGCCACGTGCTCACACTCGGACAGGCAAAGACCACCACTGCAACAGCACCGAGTTTCCCGCGCATCTCCATTATATACGGTCCGAGGCCACGCCCCCATTCCCCGAACCTTCTCGCTGGTCCTAGACCACTCGTTCTACCAGCTGACTCCACTGTCCTCTTACGCCACCTGGCCACGCTCCGAGTCCATTCGCACTGCAGGCTGACTCCCCGGTCATTATCTCCCGTGGCCACTAGCCCATTCGCACTGCAGGCTGACTCCTCTGGAATTACCTCCCGTGGCCACTAGCCCATTCGCACTGCAGGCTGACTCCCCCTGGAATTACCTCCCGTGGCCACTAGCCCATTCGCACTGCAGGCTGATTCCCCTGGCATTGCCTCCCTGGTCACTAGTCCATTCACACTGCAGGCTGACTCCCCTGTCATTACCTCCCGTGGCCACTAGTCCATTCGCACTGCAGGCTGACTCCCCGGTCATTACCTCCCGTGGCCACTAGTCCATTCGCACTGCAGGCTGATTCCCCTGGCATTACCTCCTTGGTCACTAGTCCATTCGCACTGCAGGCTGATTCCCCTGGCATTACCTCCCGTGGCCACTAGTCCATTCGCACTGCATGCTGACTCCCTGGTCATTATCTCCCGTGGCCACTAGTCCATTCGCACTGCAGGCTGACTCCCCTGTCATTACCTCCCGTGGCCACTAGCCCATTCGCACTGCAGGCTGATTCCCCTGTCATTACCTCCCGTGTCAACTAATCCATTCGCACTGCAGGCTGACTCCCCCTGGAATTACCTCCCGTGGCCACTAGCCCATTCGCACTGCAGGCTGATTCCCCTGGCATTACCTCCCGTGGCCACTAGTCTATTCGCGCTGCATGCTGACTCCCTGGTCATTATCTCCCGTGGCCACTACTAGTCCATTCGCCCTGCAGGCTGATTCCCCTGGCATTACCTCCCTGGTCACTAGTCCATTCGCACTGCAGGCTGATTCCCCTGGCATTACCTCCCGTGGCCACTAGTCCATTCGCACTGCAGGCTGACTCCCCGGTCATTACCTCCCGTGGCCACTAGTCCATTCGCACTGCAGGCTGACTCCCCGGTCATTATCTCCCGTGGCCACTAGTCCATTCGCACTGCAGGCTGACTCCCCTGTTATTACCTCCCGTGGCCACTAGTCCACTCACAGCGTAGGTTGACTCTACTGTCATTGCACTACAAAGATGCGTTCAGGATCACGATTTGATTCCACGAATATATTTCAGATACGTTTATGTGTTAACAATTTGGTGAACGGTAGCGGCCGCTAGTGACTTGCAAGGGAGTGGTACGTACCCACGACATGCACTGTACATTTGCTAATGTATAAAATATAACAAAGAAACACGCCGATTATTTTACACGTGATTAGACGCCGTTCATCGGGAACCTAATAATTGATACGAATCGATATTCATCTATGGATCGTTACACCTCTGTTAGAAAGTACAGTATCCAGGTGACCAGCACAGCTGCAGTATAACAAACACCACGCTGCATGTTTGTACAGAGACAATGCGGTCTCTATGGGTGCAGCTCATTGTTTGTAAGCTATGTCAATAGCGTGCGTGCGTGTGTGGTTGCATTGCGTGATGTGCTACAACCCGTCAATCATAACAGCCTGTGACCAAACTACGCGAAAAGTGCCCAATCTACTCGAATCTATTAACTAACTATTAACTTTTTATTTTTGTTATTTTACCAGGTAAGGCCCACTGAGCTGCATAGCTCTTTTTAAAAAGCGACCTGGCCACAGACAGCATCAGACCTCGACATTGGTATTCGGCTCCTCGCCTTGTATGTTGAACTTCTTTCGCACCGTACGTAGCCAGCCGTGCTAGTCTGCACGTCCAAAATCACCAGGAACGCACCCTGATCTGGCCGAATTATGGAAGATAGCCAAGCAGGGTGGAACTTGGATAGTAACTTCGATGGGCGACTAACAACGTAGAATCACGGTGTTACAGTTGGTGGGCAGTAACAACAATCCCCGTTGTTGTACCGTACTTGTACGCTCCCATGTCTATGCCCCGTGCCGTCTTCACCACCCCCCCCCCCCACCTTAAGTGACCAGCGCGGTGAAGTACAGCAAAATAACCCCCACGACCCACAGGGCTATGGGGAGGCCATCATTTAGCAGTGGACTGACAACCAGGGCTGTAAGGGGTACAAAAACAAAACCCCCCCCGAAAAAACCTTTAACGGACTGTCGGAGTAAGTGTTTTGATCGAACGCCTATCAAGCGCATCAAGGGGTGAGCCCGGCCGTCTTTGTCTCCCTAGTTGATGTTTGCTTGTTTATACTCCGGAGCAGCTGAGTCGACCTAAACGATTGCCAAGTGATAAGGCCCTTGGTTCAGTTATCATTTATGGCCAGGTCGCTTCTGAAAAAAATCTACATAGCTCAGTGGGCCTTACCTGGTAAAATACAAAGGTTATAGTTTAGTTTAACTGCGGTACTGCAGGCGCTCCCCGATACCAAACGCAGCTGGAACATTACAAGCGATTGTTCCATAGAGAGACCGCGGCGGTGGCTTGGTTACGTCTTCATCCAGCCGTGGGTTGACCATGTCTGATGACGATGATTCTATTCTTGCGTACGACGACAGTACTCTCACGGGCGGCGAAGCCATTGTCTGCGCAGGAGAGCGAGTTCGCATTGTTTTTGCGACACCCCTTGTTGAAGGAGGTTTACATTTCGATTTAAAGCTTTCGTGACTGCAGGGATTCATCTTTTTGGTTCTTTCGGTAAAGTCACGTAGAAGGGAAATAATAAAATAATAAAAATAAAACATAATAAAATAATTCTCACGACGTTTCGGCCACAACGCAAGCAGCCGTCCTCAGGTGAAGAACAGGTCTGTCGGGAAGACAGTCTGAATGACACACCCCAAGCTTGGAGCGTATATTTAAGCTGGGTTGGAGGGGGAAGAGCGCCTTGACAAAATAATTTGCATATCAAGAGTAATTTAGCATATTTATGGGAAATGCAGATATGGGATTAGTCACTACTTGTGAAATGCGTAGGAGGTGGGCGGGGGGTTTCAAAGTCATATTATGCCCGTGCATTATGCAGGATTAGCAGCATCAAAGGGAGGGGATAGGGGTAGCATTAATAAAGGGAAGGAATGTTTTTATGATTTCCCTTCTACGTGACTTTACCGAAAGAACCAAGAAGAAAATAAAATAGGTTTACATTATGGCCCGTATAAGGTCCACTATGATGATGATGATGAACTTTCGGTGGGGGGGAGGAGGCTCAGTCCACGCCAGCCCCCCTCCCCCTGCCCCGATATGACGAGGCCGAAGTTCGCTGTGCTGACCTCTGCCATCCGTGGCTGTCCACGCCGTCTGGACACTGGCCGCTGCCCAGACTCGACTGACCTGTTTTCCGAGCCGAGTTGGTGTCACGTTTAACTTGCACTTACTTATTCGTTTCATACTGCACGCACACTTTGCCGTTGCCCCAGGTAATTCCTCATTGAGTCTCGGGACTCTTTTACAGCAGGGTCCTGCCAAGTATTTGTTTTGCAGTAGGCGGTGATGCTGCTGCTGCTGTGTAATAACAATTGAATAGCGTGGATGTGTTTTATTGGGGCACGATGATGTGTTCGCCAATACCGGTTTTTTTTTTGCTATGGGATGGAAACCGCAGAAACTGGAGGAAAACCCAAGCACAACAGGGGGAGAGAGAATAGAAACTCCACGCATATAAAAGGTGCCCGAGTCGGGAGTCGAACCCAGGTCCCCTTCTTCGAGTGGTGTTACCACCGCGCTTGACCCTAATTTGACGGTGACCCAAGACGAGAGGATCGCAATGATGTGCTTTCTTGTTGCATAATGCACACAGGCTGCGTGTGTTTACACGGTTTTGTCTGTGCTGGTGGTGCTGTTGTTGTTGTTGTTTGAAATTCATGGTTGTTGTTATTCTGCCTATGACCTACAATGAAGAGTAGTTCACCAAAACTGATTGCAGCAAGCCTGACTCCGGCCGATGAGACACTGGATGTTGACACCGGCCCAGAGTTTTGCTTGCACTTCATCAATGCTGCTGACTTTACAAATAAAACGCACTCCCAGAAGGCCGTGCGGCTGATAGGTTGTAAAAAAAAAAGACTTCGATTCGTGTTTGATGTGGAGAGACATCGGATACGTGAAGGTGACACATTGTCTGCCTACTGATCGTGTTATTTCTCTTCTCCACAATGGCGATAGTGATTCTTTTCGGTTATGATATTCCAACATTGGCCGCCTAAACATCATTGGGGCGGGGGGGGTTAGTGGACAACTGCTTCGTATGGCCCCCTACCTCCCCCTCTCCCCCCGGGGGGGGGGGGGGGCTCTGTGTGTGTTGCAAGGCCGTAGCCATAGAGTCTACATTGGGGGGGACCAAATCTTCCAGGGGGTCTGTGGGTCCCCCCCCCAGAAAAATATCTTAATTTGAAAATTCATTTCTTGTCATTTCCTGCCTAAAATATTAAAAAATTCACTAACACATGAGATGGACTTTTTATTTATTTTTTACAATAATGTCTAATAGTGTATTGTATTACATTGCTTTGTTTTTTTATTTTTTTACCTATTTTTTTGTTTCATTGTATGTAATGGCAGAGATTAGAGATTCATAAAGTACAACCATAACCACAATCATATAAACAGAAAGCTATGCATTGTTATATGAAGACAAGTCCAGATATTGTGGCCAAGGTTTAGCAAATAGTTTTTATATACAAAGCATCGCCATTATTATGATAAAAAATTTTTTTATAGCAATATATTGCGGGGGGACATTTTGAGCAATATATATATTATAATTACGGCCTTGGTGTGTTGTAAAAACGTAAGTGGACTGGCATCTGATAAACAGCTGGCGAGCAGGCGTGATGGCAGCGCCCAGTATTCTTCGAATGCACCAACCATGAGATGTTAGGTGATGGTGGACCACTCACGGCATGCATGCAGTGGCGTGGGTGATGGGGTCTCTGATTTCAGCAAGAGCTGAAGATGTTGATAATGATTGGGGCTGTAATTGTTTAGCTCCACCACAGCAGCAACAGCGCGAATTGCCATGAATCAGCATCCCGTGCGTTGATTCTTACGTGTTGATGATGTTGATGATGATGGTGGTGGAGTTGAAAGCGGTTGTGCTGATGGTGCTGATTGTGGTGCTGTGAGTATGCCATAGATGCTGCGCTGAGAGTCCGAGAAGTAATATTTCGTGGTTGACAATTGTTGTGCTGGTGGTGATGGTGCTGACAGTGTGGTTGCGCTAATGGTGCTGGTGGTACTGTTGAAGGCGGTTGTGCTGATTGTGCTGGTGGTGGTATTGAGTGGTGGTGGCAATGGTGCTGTTGTTTAGAGTGGTTGTGCTGGTGGCTGTGCTCAGAGTGGTTGCACTGCTGATGGTGTTCAGAGTGGCTGTGCCGCCGGTGGAGGTTGCGCTGATGCTGGCGGTCAATTCGACATTCGTCGTGTTGATGACGCCGAGCGATATCAACCACACCGAGTGGCCGACGAAAGTTTCGTGGCGGCGACGGCAGCCGATTGCGGTGGTGCTGGCGGCAGCGGCGCTGACGGTGCTGCTGGCGGGCGGTGGAGCTGACGGGAGTTGCGGTGACTGGGGAGGGTCGCTTTGCTGCTCTGGGGCCCCACGGGACCACCCTCCCACACCCCCCCCCAAGAGAGGGCCTGCCCAGGGAGCGGGGGTGGCGCAGGTGGATGGGCCCGCGGGCCCGCCCCCCCCCCCCCCCACAAAGCCACAGGGCCCTGGCCGCTAATGCCTGGATCATGACGGTCACCGTGGCAACAAATTGCACGACACCCCCCCCTCTCCCCCACTGAGAAGGTGCCCAGGAGGACCTGCAAGGGGCACAAGGCGGTGCCTCTAGAAATCCTCGGAAGTTCCCTCATTATCCACGCCGCGGTGGCAAAGATGTTAACTACCTCGCCTGGTGTGCTGGAGGTCGTGGGTTCTATCCCGACCCTGACGCCTGCTGTATATTTGGAGTTTGCGTGTCTCTCTCTCTCTGTGGTGAGATGTTAACTACCTCGCCCGGTATGCGGGAGGTCGTGGGTTCGATCCAGACCCTGACGCCAGCAGCAGCATCACCAACAAACATTTATTTACTCTATAGATTGGTTTTTTACTCTATAGACTGGTTTAGACTGTTAACATGTACGATATCACTCCCTTCAAAGTGCGTTTCTTTCTTTAAAAACTGATAGAATATATGCGAAGTACATTTTAGTTTGGGTAAATTTAAAACAACATTCCATCTGTGTTGCGTACTCACTCAAATACATTTCGAATGTGTTTTATTCATATACAGAACGCATGTAAACTACAATAATTCTCCCATTATCCAGAGTGTTCAGTTAGACTCATCATCCTATAATCCGCAAACGTGCGGATAACAGGGAGAGTGCGTTTTTGTTGTTAAAGTGTAACCAAAACAGATAAAGAAGGGCAAATAAACATGAAAAATAACCAATTCGCGCCATCATAAAAAGCACGTCGTTGTCGAGATATAAATAACAAAATGTATAAGCAGGCAACATGTCTCCTTCGCATGTACAAGTGTGCTGATGAGACACAGCAAGTTGAAACTGGTCCACAATGTTGCTTGTCTTCAATAAATTATGCTTAAATTGAGCAATTCACAAGTGCAAATCTTCAACTATGAAGTCAGCCAATGTCTCTGCCTTCCCTCTCTTTGCTCTGCAGAAGGCCCATTGTCCGAAACATCAGCCTGTTAATATACCTCGTGATATTTTTTTACGTACTTTCTGGTATGCAGGAGGTCGGAGGTTCGATCCCGACCCTAACGCACGCTGTATATTTGGAGTTTGCACGATCTATTCCCGGTGGTGGTCGCGTGGATTTTTTCTCTCAGGGTCCTCCGGTTTTCCCCTTCCACATTTAGAAAAATGGGTTTACATTATTGAGATTATTTGGCTAATATAAATGTACACATGATAAGCCACTTCATTGAGCTATCATTTGTGACCAGGTCACTTTTTAAAAAGAAGCCAATAGCTCAATGGGCTTTACCTGGTAAAATAAAAAATAGTTTGTTGATATTTTTGTGATTTACTAACCTTTCCTATACTATGTTTTTTTGCATCGTTTGTTTTTGGAACTTTATGACCAACCCCTTATGGACCATCTGTGAATAAAAGAGCTTCATAGCTCATCGGATTCCCCCAGTATAAATATAGATTCTCATTCTGAAATCCACTCCTGGACGAATGCCTCCCCAAATCTGTGTCGGTCACGGGCGTTATCCCACCGCACTTCATGGGTTGACGAAGGAGGGTGCCCAGGACCGGTTTGGGATATCACTCACACGCCGATGACGTTAGCCGTGGCAGGGAATCAAACTCGGGGCACTGCGCAGTGTGCGGATTCAGTTCAGCAGCATGTACGCGTGCGTGCGTGCGTGCATTTACAGATTAAAATAATACAAATAAAACATAATACAATAAAATTCTCACGACGCTTCGGCCACAACACAAGCAGCCGTCCTCAGGTGAAGACAGAGCTGTCTGAAAGGCATCGCTCCAATGAACACTGCTAAGCTTGGCAGCGTATTAGCACTGCTAAGCTTATCAGCGTATTAGCAGTGTTCATTGTAGCGTTGTCTTTCCGACAGCCCTGTTCTTCACCTGAGGACGGCTGCTTGTGTTGTGGCCGAAACGTCGTGAGAATTTTATTTTGTTATGTTATATTTTTATTATTTTATTATTTCCCTTTTACGTGACTTTACCGAAAGAACCAAGAAGATGAATCCCTGCAGTCACGAAAGCTTTAAATCGAAATTTACAGATTACTTTCACAAGTTTTGGGAATTTCTTTCAAATGCCACGGTTGTTAGGCCACAGGCCTAAAGGTCCAAAATGCCAAGCAGCCAGCAACAAACGTGCCCTATAAAAACGATCATCTACCCGATTAAGGTGTGCATTTTTCACAAAGGCACATACACACACGGCAATATTAGACGGCTCACGTACGTCCGATTTATGTTGTTTGGTTGAACCGGGTGAGAACTCAAAAAATCCCAGGATGAGTCTCATGTTTTTGCCAAGAGTGGCCCCGTGTCACCAAATACAAAATGCAGTAAACAAACGAACAAAAAATACACCGAAAACGAAACCGCGTGGAATAGATATCACGGTGCCGTGAAATCCGTGCCTTACGGTGAGCGACGGTCGTTGTTGTTGTTGTTGTCGGAGTGGCGGTTATCTCTCGAATTCAACCTGAAAGAGCAAAGGAGGTTTAGCCGTGTGGATTAAAGTGCGCGTGCGGAATTTCGGCATGTCCTGTCCTCCCCGGCCCGTCATTCGTACAAAATAAAGAAAGCCAGGTCGGCCTGTCATTCGAATCCTGGAAAAACATCTTTTATGAATTCATCTGAAAATTCTCATGTTTCTCATTCGACCTCGTAGTGCCATTATTCCGCAGTCGCGCCGTTCAAATTTTGCCAACCGCTGCCTCCACTATGACCCATTCTGAGAGGTTCCGTTTTTAAAGGTGCCGGTGAATCACCTTAAATCAGCGCTCTTCAGTGCAAGGCCACCGCGGGCCACTGGCGGGCCCCCGGTGGCCTCTAGTGCGGCACCCCGACAATGCACGAGTGACAACACCGCCCATCGTCATCATCATCAGCGTGCTGCTGCTGCTGTCAAACCCCCCAATGATTTCAAATGTGTGGCGACCCTCACACCGATGGTGTCTTCTCGGAAACAAGCACCCCCCCCCCCCCCCCCCTCTGAAAATGAGTGAAGAACGCTAGGCCAATACTATAGACACGATTGACCATTGGTTTCCTTTTGGGATAAACCGTTAAACGAAAAACCCTCCACAACCCAGCGACAGTGGCAATCAAGTTGTCACGTGATTGCCAACTGGTTCGGCTGATGAGCACGTCCGGACGAGGAGGACGAGGAATGTTGCAGGCAACGTTTTTGACAATTGGCTCTGGTGGGTGGTGGAGGGTGTCATAGTTATACACTGACATCATAACCTACACGAACCAACTTCCAAAGGAAACCGGTTGTGTATCGTAATATTTGGTCGTGCAAACCTACGCATGAAGTTGAAACAAGACAAGTTTCGCTGGTGATTACAACCGGCATCATCAGGCGTTTGCCAGAAGTGGGGTTTGCTCTCCAGCACACAACCGGTGGTACTCACGCACCGTGACAAAACACGTGCACGTTCTGTTCATGTGACGCACATCTAACCCAACAAAAACATGATCAGAAGTAATATACGTATGTGCGTACGTTGAATTTCTTTCGCAGCAGCCAGCGTACGTAGCCAACCGTGCCTATCAGAGGTGCGTTGGAAGGACAACCAACTAAACACAAAAAAGCAATTCTGAAGAAAGAGTCTTCAATCGAGATGATTTCAAAGTGCATAGCTCCACTGGCTTCCTCATATTGGAAGGAAGAGTGTTCCAGACGCCCGCATAAGCGCATCTGAAAGCGCACGATGCAGTGACGACTCAGAGAGAGAAAGGGCGAGGGGATGACTCTTTCTCTCTCTGAGTCGTCCCCTCTCTGTCTCTCTCTGAGTCGTCCCCTCTCTGTCTCTCTCTCTGAGTCGTCCTCTCTCTTTCTCTCTCCCTGAGTCGTCCC
>CM025648.2:2978650-3017509 GCA_014621495.2 Entosphenus tridentatus | reverse complement strand
TTTAACTTAACTATTGTTCTATGTTTGGTTGTTCTGTTTCAATTAAACCATTTGAATAAATATATGTTGGAAGCATTTCATATCTGTTAAATTCTCATCCTTGCATTAGAATATATAGAGCAGTTCATATTTTGATGGCATCATGTGGTAATGCTCCATCACATGTTTGAAATCTATTACACAGTGAATATTGAACCGAAGCTTGACTTCAAAAAATGTAATCGCAAATCAAATGGCAATATCTGTCAGAAAAATCGCAATTTGACATTTCCCCCAAATCGTTCAGACCTATTCGGAGGGCGTCCCCCCCAACCCACCACCCTGCCAATGTTCGGTCGGTCACACAGACCGGCAGGTCGCCTCCTCAACGCCAGGATGCACTCGACTGGCAATCAATGGGCAGGTAGCCCCGTGGGTGCCCCCACTGCACATTTCCTCATTTGTTTTCGCTTTCCTCTCTGTCTTGTGCCAATATGCTCAAGTCGTGGCCACGCCTTTCTGGCAGCAATCTCTCACGATGTCATCGCCAAGCCGTATCTCTGTTCGGTCTTCCTCTCCATCCGGCTCCTTCCATTGTTCCAAACAACAACAACACTTTAGACATTCCTGTGGAGAGAGCTGGTAGGAACGTTTGGTTGCTTGATCAATTGCCAGGGTCAACGGCGGCGTGGTGTATTCCGCAAATATGGTCGACTGTGAGGGCGGGCACAAGCCGGCATGAGTAGGTTAAACGTTGAGTTTTATAAGGGCACCACGGGTGACCAGCCCCTCCCCACCCAGCCCCACCCAGCCCAACCCTCCCCACCCAGCCCCTCCCCACCCAGCCCCTCCACACCCAGCCCCTCCACACCCTCCCCTCCCCACCCTCCCCTCTCCACCCAGCCCCACCCCTCCCATTTTTGGATGCACGACGGACGGACTAATAATCCCCAGGAGGTTCTTACCAGTAAAATGTTCTTGTTGTTGTCCATCCTACACGTGTGTCCAAATAGTGTCACTTTCCTTCTCAACACTGCCTGCATCAGCTCTTCTTCTACGTGTGTTTTTACTTCGCCGGTGGTCATCGCTCTTTGGGCCCAGTTCATGTGCAGTGTCCTCCTGTGGCAATACGTTTGGAATGCCAAATATCCCATCTTTTGTCAGTCCTTTTTCAATGTCCAAGTCTCGCAGGCATACGAAAAAAAGACAAAGATCCCCCATATAGACTGAACAGACTGTTGGGGCAAATGGTGTTCGCGAGCACTTACAAACGCCAGCACGGCACACGAGGGGGTGGGGTGGCCAACACCACGCCCGGCCGCCTTTGTCTCCCCAGTGGCGATGTTTACACATCGCACCAGGTACTCATTTAAGGCTGAGTCGACCTAGGGGAGGCCCAGGACCAGTTCAGATAATCGTCACTTGGTGTTGGCCGCGAGCGGGAATCGAACTCGCGACGCCGGGTTCGCAGCGCAGCGTCGCGCTGACCGCCACACCACCGCTCCCTAGGCACACGAAGCCGTACCAGAGGTCGCAACCAGGTACCCGATACCCGTACCCTACCCGATACCCGGCTACCCGTACCCGGCCGGGTACGGGTACGGGTAGCCGTTTGCGACCCTGGTGCGGCCGAGTACGGGTAGGCCGTGAGTCACTGGTGAGTAACCGTTTGTCACTCATTTCGTATAGGGTACGGGTACCCATTTGCGACCCTGGTGCGGCCGGGTACGGGTACGGGTAAGGAATCAAAACCCGTTTGCGACCTCTGAGCCGTACTGAACACGCGCACGCTTAAGACGTTCAGTTTGGTGGTAAGGAGGTAGGAGGACTTCAATTTCACATCCTCCTCTGCTGCTGCTGCCCCCACACCACCTCGTTGCGCCCCCCCCCCCCCCCGCAGAATGAAAATTGAACTCCCTTCCCCCTGCCGCCAGTGCTGTTGACTCCCTGCCCCGAGTCAAGTCCAGACTCGAAGCCTTTCCTGACTCTGCGCCATGGCTGACCGTCTCTCTTTGTCTTTACAAAATAAAACATTGCCACGTGGTTGTTGACAAATGCGATCTCAGCCGAACGGGAGGATGACGATTGATGGTTGTTGAGATCATAAGACAATAGACATGCCATTTGTGCTAAGGCCCCACTGAACTACTAAATGATCGACATGAAGCTCGTGAGGATACAATATATTTGAGAGAGAGAAACAAATATCCGGAGCAAGACGCAACTTGGACTATTATGACAATGCCCTTTCGCACGCCCTGGCAATCGTGACTTAAAGTTATATTTAGCATGTTGTATTAAAGTGAAGAAATGCGTAGGAAAGGTGACTCATTCGCCGTAACAAGCACTCTTACCTCTTCTCGTGCTGACGTGTGCTCGCCACGTTTAGAACCGAGACGTCAGGCGAAAGATTCCAACACACGTGTATGTATCTGCACGTCTTACATCTCCACAGGAAAGCATCGCCGAGTGTCCGCGGAGAAAAGTTAACCAAACAAATGTTTTTATTTTACCGAGTAAGGCCCCACTGAACTACGTAGCTCTCTTTTTTTCAGATGCGACCTGGCCACAAATGATAGCTCAACGAAGTGGCTTATCATCACGTGGAAATGTACAGCAGTTAAATACTCTAATCGCGTGTTTATACATTTGGAGGGATACAGCAGAGGACCCGGAATAAAATCCACGCGAGCACGGCGAGAGAGACACGCGCAAACTCCAAATATATAGCAGGGAGCAGAGTCGGGATCGAACCCACGACCTCTTGCATATAAGGCGAGGTAGTTAACATCTCGCCAGCGTAGCACGCCTAAGAAGAACCCCCCACACACACACACGAGGAGGTATGACAATAGAAGTTTCGCAGAGTTAAACATAAATCAATCCACTGCTGCAATGGCATCTTCCACGCACATTCGCAGCCTTTACAGCACCTGGCGAAGCACTGGTGGGTCACCCATTCGAGCACAGGTTGTCCACGCTTCGCGCGGTAGTAGATGCGTTCCAAAAAAGAGAAAAAAAGACGCGCAAAGCGAAACGGCGGAGCATGGACCACACCACACACACAGACAAAATGTTGTCCCACGTGCAACCGCATAGCCGCATGCGGAGTGAATTCAAACCGCATGTTGCGAATTTTTTGTCGAATTATGCGCGAAATCGCACAATCCGAAATCGCATAAAGCGAGGGGAAACCTGCACTTGACAGGCTGGCGATTCGCTCACAGGTTTTTCGCTTTCGCATCATTGTCCGTAGCGTGTGACACGCTGCATCAGTGCCGAGACCGGATTGTCCCCGGGGTGAATTGCGGCTGGTCGTTTGCAAAATCGCCCTCGCCTTCAATCGAGAACTCCCCCCCCACCCCGCCCGCTGTCATCCCGCCAATCTCGCGCCCGTCTCTCTTTCTCACCTCGTTTTACCTGCTCACCTTGATGCTTTCCCCTCCTCCACTCCCCCCTCCTTCCTTTCCCCCCCCAATTGAAAGGGTCTGTACTGTGAAGCGACTCTCTCACAGCGTGACAGAGTCGCAATCGGCCCACGTGATGACATCACCACGCGTTCCTCTTCCGAGTCTCTGGGTGGGATTTCAAGCGTGCGGCTCTCCTCGGCTTTCGTTGTTGCGATGACCGTGCCTCTCCGATCCACGCTTGGTATGTGTGGGTGTGAACGAGAGCTTTATGCCCAAGGCACCGTTGGTACTTTTATTTTTAAAATATACGTGGGCTCTCGCGACCGATATGATTCCGAATATTGGAATTTATTTTTGGGCGCACATTGATGAGATCACACCGACTTAATGGTCGCGGCGCAAGGCTTGAGGACGTTTTCACAACTCTGTCAACTGCCTGATGACGCTGGTTGCAACTACCAGCAAAAAACGACGTATGGTGAACTTCTTTTGCACCCTACAGATCGCTCTCCAACACACCAGCGGAGTGCTGCCCAGAGGTCGCAACCGGGTACCCAATACCCGTACCCTACCCGATACCCGGCTACCCGTACCCGGCCGGGTACGGGTACGGGTAGCCGTTTGCGACCCTGTTGCGGCCGGGTACGGGTAGGCCGTGAGTCACTGGTGAGTTACCGTTTGTCACTCATTTCGGGTAGGGTACGGGTAGGGAATCAAAACCCGTTTGCGACCTCTGGTGTTGCCCTAAGCGGTCTGTTCACGTGACAACATTCGTGAATCAGCTGCCGGGTGGAGGGAGGGTGTTACGACACCTGACCCAGCAAATCAATGATGAATCGCGTCGCTATGTTGATTCTATTATCACATCCAGTTCACATGGACTCTTAAGAAAAATCAAAAAAATTCGTGAGTGGTGACCGGGCAGGACCACGTCACCAGAAGTGATGACGGAGGGCAGCGGCAGCTGAAGGAGGGGAACCGCGTCCACAGAAAAGGACAAAGGGGGGCGAGATGACCTCGTGTCCAGGAGCTCGGTGGCTTGTCGCACCGCGTGGTGGACCGCAAGGATACCGCAACGGCTTGCTGGGCAACAAAACAACAACAACAACTCATGCTGTTGCTGAAGATGATGATGATGGTGGTGACATCACGATCCGCACGGCAGCTCGCGTGCTCGCGTGAACCTTTGCGAGTTCACCCGCTGGGACGTCGCGTCCCTCGGAGCGCGCTTTGCGAGGGCCCTGGCAGCAGTTGGCCCGGCAACAGCGCAGCCCTTTTTGAATGGCACGACTCGGAGCAGAGGTGTGAATCACCTCGGGGGACGCGGTCATTTTTCTCTTTCAGCGACCCCTAGCGTGCGGTTAACCTCAGGTCAGGTTAACAGTGCCCCTCCCCCCAGTGATAGGGCGGCGTAGGGGGGGGGGATTCGCTGGCAGACTTCTCAAGTTCATGATACCCCAGGGCAATATTCGAGCAACGGTCACTGGCAATCTTCGCCGGCGACACATTTGCTACGAACAACTAAAGTCCACTCATGCAGCGCATCGCGTAGACCACGGGTCTTCAACTATATTTTCCGTCGGGGCCGCGTGACAAAACTCGGGTGGGCTGCTGGCCACGTGTTGCCACGTGTCATGTGACGTCTTAACCCGACAGCGAGTTCCTCAACTATGGTCGTTGTGACGTCACGCGGCGTTGTGACGTCATAATGCCCGTGCACGTGGCCGCGAATCTAATTTATCTCTCATTCGCCTCACTCATCTGTACCTCTCTCTCTCTCTACGGCTCGACCAAACCACGTCTCTCGGCGGGCCACTCGATGTGCCCAAGGCTCACCAGCCAGTGGACTCATTGCCATCTCTTTCTAGGGGCCGTCCATAAGTCACGTCACGCACCTGGGGGGGGGGGGGGGGTGGCCCACCATTTGTGACGACGTGTGACGAAGAAGGGGGGGGGGTCAAAAATCGTCCAAAATCGCGTCTCCTGGGTAAGTGTGGAAGAAGAAGAGGAGCTAAAAGTCGGGTCGTCACGAGCAAACTACCGGCAATCTGTGATAAAAACAACCTCATACAAAGCTCATCGGATTCCTCCGGCATCAATAAAGATTCCGACTCTGAAACGAGGTGACAGAAACCCTCGTTAAGTGAGCGCGAAGGGGCCGAAGGGTGCCCCCCCCCCCGTTCACCGCCCAACACTCGTGCCCCACGCATCCATCGTCAGGGTTCCCCGAGTCAAGCACTCCACCCCGGCCCTCAATCCCCCCCCCCCCACACACAAGCACCCCCGCGCTGACAAAGCCGTTCGGGAAGGTGATCACGTTCGGCTGGCGAGACACGCGGGCGTCTCCACCTGGGGGCGAGGGAAAACGATATCCCTCGGTGCGGCATTGTTTGACGCTGTCATGACCACACTTTTGTCGAGCAACAACAAAAAAAACTCGATCGCCCGCTGCCCCTGTGTGTGTGTGTGTACACGTGTGTGTGTGTGTGTACACACACGTGTGTGTGTGTGTTTAATTTCGTGGGAGCGCTAGTGCAGCGGTTAGCGTACTGGTCTACGAACTCGGCGACCCGCTTTCGATTCCCGCTCACAGCCACCAACACCGGTGACGATTATCTGAACCGGTCCTGGGCCTCCCCTAGGTCGACTCAGCCTCAAATTAGTAACTGGTGCGATGTGTAAATATCGCCACTGGGAAGATAAAGGCGGCCGGGGGTGGTGCTGACCACCCACCACATTGTGTGCCGTGCCGGCCTTTAGAGATGCTCGCTCACAGCACTTGCCCCAACAAGCCTGTTAAAGCTACACGGGGGATCTTTATCTTTGTGTTTCATTTCCCAGCTCAGGCGGTTGTTTTGCGCGTGCGTGCAAATGGTGAGCGGTGGCGCAGCGGTTAGGGTGCCGCGCCACAAACCCGGCGACACGAGTTCGATTGGCGGCAAATATCTGAACCGGTCCTGAGGCCTCCCCTAGGTAGACTCTGCCTTAAACGAGTACCAAGCGCATGGTGTTTAAGCATCAGCACTGGGGAGACCAAGGCGACTGGGCATTGTGCTGGCCCCCTATTGTCTCGTTTACCATTCCAGCCTTCATAAGTGTTCGCTAACAGCATTTACCCCAACAAGCCTGTTAAAGCTATACAGGGGATATTTATCTTTGTGTTTAAATTTCCCAGCTCAGGCTACAGGAAACACTGAACTCTGTTTGCCTGCGTTGCTGTATCCGCACGCCAAATAGCAAACAAAACAATAGCTTGCCGCAGTGCAAATATCGTTAATTATATTTTTGAACAGAAGCTTCGAGCACGTTGAACGCAGGTGCGCGCCGAGGATGCTGGAAAAAAAAACATCGTGGACGGGTGGGGGGGTAAGAAATATATTCGCGTAACGATTCACACCGCCAGCGATTCGATTACATTTCTCAAAATTGGGGGCCGTGATTTTGATTCCAGAATCCCGTCTTGAATTGGCCGTGCAGCTCAGAGGTCACAGCCCTGACCCCAGCACCATTGAAATCCTGGACGTGAAACCAGGCAGCACATCCGTCATTTAAATCCAGTTCTCAAACGTAGCGAGGTGATGGTCTCAGCCCGGGCAACTGCTCCTCTGTGAATATCGTATATAAGATGTTGTTTTGCGCTTAATTTGACTACATTTCAGTTTTGAAGTGTATAATGTCAGTTTGTTACTTGGCAAACTTTACAACACAAACAAAAAGTTTAAGACTTATTTTGCCATGTCGGGTGGCGGAAGGCATACGACACACATTGGCATTGTACTCACGTGGCGATGCGATCTCAAAAACTAATTATGAATCATTCACACCGCGAATGAAAAGCAGGCAGGCGTGGGCAGACATCCGTTGCTGGTAGGGGGCCAATGGCCAACGGTCGAGACTGGTGATAGAGCGGCAGCTCAAGGAGTTAAAACCAACACGACGAGCCTGTCCGCTCGTGGGGGCGGTCGCGACGCGGCAGATTTGCACCAGCCTGGCACTCCTCCTCCGAGCGGGCCAACGAGGGCGGGGGCAGTCACGGGCACGGGGTCTGGTGAGATGACGGCTTATCAAGTGCAGAGGCTCCAGTCCGGTGGAGTCTCCATGGTCCTTTCGGACGCTCGTGGGCACACGAGTGTGTGGGGAGCGATAGTGTAGCGGTTAGCGCGCTGCGCTATGACCCCGGCGACCCGAGTTCGATTCCCGCTCACGGCCAACACCAGTGGCGATTATCTGAACATTCCTGGGCCTCCCCTAGGTCGACTCAGCCTCAAATGAGTACCTAGTGCGGTGTGTAAACATCACCACTAGGGAGACAAAGGTGGTCGGGCGTGGTGCTGGCCACCCACCCCCTCGTCTACTGTTGCGGCCTTCATAGGTGCTCGCTAACAGCACTTGCCCCTACAGTCTGGTAAGGCTATACGGGGGATCTTTGTTCTTTGTTGTAAACACGGATGAAGTGGCCGTGGAAATGCGACCATCGGGGCACGCGGCAAGTTCAGATAAGCCAGCTCGCCAACAGGCGATGTACATCGCGGGGCAAGAATCGAACCGGTTTAAGTGGCATTGCACCGTGGCGTACAAACCACTTGTACACTGCCTTCTTCTGCGCCGTAAAAAAAAGAAGAGATTCTGAGAAAGCGCACGAATGAAACGGTGAAAAAAGGAAGAAAAATCAGGCTTATTCGTGGATTCTCAAACGCTTTCAAACGTACGTCCGCTCTCGCAAGTGTTTCATCGGCAGTGACGGCCACGAACTCAAGGACGCGAAGCCGCATGGCGCGCGACGTGAGATGCCGCGAGATAACGCCGCCACGCGTCGTGGCATCAAGTAGAGGCAACGGCAGAATCACCTTGGCCGAAAGGGCTGATCCCGTTTTTCGCTGCGATTTTGTCACCAAGTTTTGGGCAACACTTTGATCGAATTAGCCAAATTTTTTGTTCCTGTCGGGTTATTCCTTCAAAGTTACATTTTAAAGATTCTATAACGCTCACAGTTTCCCGTAGATTCAAAGATGCGCCAAGGGAGCCAGAACAATTATCCAAGCTCTGCGGGCCCTACATTGCAAAGTTTGGCCAAACTGAATTAATGTGTTGAGCAAAACCAGAGCGCCCGGAGAAAACCCACGCGGGTGAGTGCGCAATGCTATACATCATGGAGATGGAACAGATGGAGAGTAGTCCACACTTTGCTGCACCGCCTTCTCCTGGCGAGCAAGGGTATGGCTGTCTAATTTATTTCTCATGCACCAGTGATCTTGAGAAACAGCACATTTTTAAGTATCAATGCAGACTATACATTAGTCCATGGGCCAGAGCAGAATAGTACCCACTTATTTACACGGCCATTAAGCGGTAATGGCTTGAAAACCCAACTCATTTCAAACGTTTATCACACAATTCACCGTTATTGACCACAATGAGAAATTTAAAATGCTAAACTGAGTCCACCTGAAGTGGTACCGACGAGTGAGAGACGTCTGGTCTGGGTCACGTGGACTACGACCATCTTTCACCAAATCAGTCTTCCTCGAAAACACTTAACATCAGAAGGCACACACCACCGAAATGAACCATACACAGTATATATATATTTTTAAAACCATATATAACGTTCACCGACAACGAACGAACGCACGCACCTTGCGATTGACGGCTTTTCCCAGCTCTCAGACTCGGACACACAATGGGGAAGAAGTCTGAGCCCTTTGGGATCGACGGATGACGTCACTCGCTCATTAATATCTGCCAGACATCAGACACTCGGGCATCTTGTTTCACGATTGTTTTGCGTGTGGCGCAGCGGTGAGGGTGCCGCGCCAACGAACCCAGCGGCACGAATTTGATTGCCGTCCAGCGGCCAACATCAGCGGCAAATATCTGAACCGGTTCTGATGCCTCCCCTAGATAGACTCAGCCTTAAACGAGTACCTTGTGCATGGTGTTTAAGCATCAGCGCTTGTGCTGGTCACATATTGTCTCGTTAACCGTTCCGGCCTTCATAAGTGCTCGCTCACGGCACTTTCTCCAACAGCCTGTTCACGCTACACAGGGGATATTTGTGTGAGCGAGCGAGCGAAAGCATCATCGCAAACACGTTAGAAGCGGAAACAAGAACTAGAGGTGGAATATCCGATTACCGCCTCCGAGCAATCGATTATTGTACTTCACCGATTATCGGTTTGATTGCGTGACCAATCGGATAAAACGAAAATAATCCGGGGTTGAAATAAGCGTCTCGCCTCGGCGTTTTGTGCTGTGTGTATGTTTGAACTTCTTTCGCACCGTACGTAGCCAACCGTGCGAATCGGAGGTGCCTTCGTGCGCCACTGGACAGGTGGTGATGGAGGGTGGGGCTCGGTGGGGGTGGGTTTGCCGCTTTCAGGAAGCACGATGTTGGGGCAGCCGATCATTTGTGAATCCATTACGTAGACTGTCACATGGCAAGTTTTTCACGCGCAATGGGATGGAACAATGTATTGTGAGCTTGATGATCGATGTCAATCGATGAACGTGTATACCTACTGCGCGTTGTTACACCCCTTACATTGAATTACCCTCACCAACAATCATCACGTCTTCTTCGGTTAGGGCTGTAATTCAGATAGCAACAATACATCTGCCTTTCTCGATAAGTGAGAAATGCCCATAAAATACAAATGTGTCAGATGTACTTGAACTAACTATCATCCACGCTCGGGTGGTGGAGATTATATTTGATGTGTGTGCCGCGGTGGCGAGATGTTAACTACCTCGCCTGGTATACAGGAGTTCGTGGGTTCGATCTTGACCTTGACACCTGCCGTATATTTGGAGTTTGCATGTCCTTCTACATGTGGTCGCATGGATTTTTCTCCGGGCCCTCGGTTTTCCCCTCCACGTTTAGAATCAACATCACGCGCTTAGAGTATTTGGCTGCTATAAATGTCCACGTGATGATAAGCCACTTCGTTGGGCTATAATTTGTAATGGCCAGGTCGCTTATGAAAAAGAGCTACGTAGCTCAGTGGGCCTTACCTGGTAAAATAAAGACAGTCAAACCATGGATTTATTTTAAACAGAAAAGGTCAAAGTTAAAGGTGCAGCCCTGCAATGTCTTGCTACCACCCCTGCTGGGGGGGGCTCAAGCGGGGCATTTTGGGCCAAGTCTTCCACGCTGACCAGATATCGTTTTATCCCACCACACGCGACCTGACGTTTGACTTAACTGTGGTTGTGTGTACGTATTCATACTGTTGGGTGGACAGCAATGGGAGTGGGGGGCTCGAGGGGGGAGGGGTTGTGGGTGGGAGGCGTGTCCCTTTGTTTCAACTGCCCCTCCCGGAGACAGAACAGGTGACCCCTCGAATGCAAGCCCAGTGTCGAAGTTACACATTTATTTCTGAAAGTAAATCTTCTTTCCCTTTCATAGGGACATCAAAGCCACCACAATTTCACTTTACAGGTGATCTGTTACGGTGGCCGCAACTCACTTTGATAGATCAGATCCCATAGGCTAGGGATATGCCATAGAACAATAGCCAAGTTTCAGTGTGCGTACGATAGCACGCAACTTGACACTCCCTTTGAAAAGTAATCAAGGTAGCCCATATGAAACAACTTACATTTTTAAATATATATTTATAACAAGTTAGCGTGTTAAATAGTCGGGCAATAAACAATACATATACCACGTGTTTTCAACGCATGAAATGACTTGCATGGCAAAAGCCAAAGTGATTTCCTGGCTCAAATGAGCATTTGGAGTGTTCGGTGAAGCGACCAAGATATTGCAAATGGACAGACATGCTGACCAGATTATAAGTCACCAACACCACCACCAGAAGATAATCTTTAATAGTCAAAAATGAGAACTGTTGTCAAACGTTAACCGGGCTGAAAGTGACGCAATTAAATAGGAAAACTTTGCTCTGCCTTAAAAACAAAACTACAAACTTCTTACTCCAACAGATGGTCGTAATAATAGTTGATGTATGTTGAACTTCATTCGCACCGTACGTAGACAAACCTGTAACACGTGCAGCATTCGTTCACTCTCAGAGAGAGGATGACGACTCAAGGGCCGCGGGACGGAGCTACCGACAAGGCAGCAACTAGCCAGGCGGTGAACCGGTGCCAACAATTGCCCAAGCTCTGCGCTCCTCTACACCTTAAGGTGTTATTAGCCAACTGAACCACGCGTGCGAGGGGGAAACGCGCTATTTAGTGCAGACGGAACAGGTGGCGTCAGCATTTTTACAGTAATGTCTTATTTGTGTGTCTTTGTATAATGTCTGTTTCTCCGTGTGTGCTTATGTATACGTTTTATGTTTACATGTATTTATGTATGTGTGCGTGCGTTCGTGTACTTGTATGTTTGTCCATGTAAATGTATGCCTATGTGTTTGTTTGTTTATGTATATGTTTATGTGTATATGTGTTTATGCCCGTGTACATGCATGTTTATGTGCGTATGTATGTATATTCCTTTATATGTGTTTAACGTGTGTGCGTGCATGTATGTCTATGTATGTGTGTGTCTATGTCTATGTGTTTATGTCTGTCTTTGTGTTTATGTATGTCAGTGTATATGTGAGTATTTATGTCTAAGTGTGCGTTTACGTCTATGCATGCGTCTATGTTAGTATTTGTGTCTAAGTATGTATTTATGTCCGTGTGTGCATGTATGTCTGTGTCTTTATGCATACGTGTTTATGTCTTTGTATGTGTCTGTGTGTCTATGTCCGTGTGTGTACATGTATGTTTATATGTGTTTGTCTTTGTATGTATTTATGTGTGTTTATGTCCGTGTGTACATGTGTGTGTGTGCATGTCTATGTGAGTGTTTATGTCTATGTATCTGTGAGTGTGTATGTCTATGTGAGTGTGTTTATGCCTCTGTGAGTGTGTATGTACGAGTGTCTATGTGTCTGTGTGTGCCCGCCCTACCTTTCTCTTCTCCCTGAACTGGCGGAACGCGCTCTGCAGATCCACGTTCTCTTTATTCTGTCCACCGCAGCAGGGCTCCGCATGTCCACCACCACCACCACCACGGTCGCTATGGCCTCGGTAACTCGATGACTTCTCCGTGGACGCCGTGGAAGCCGACTCGTGCTGCCCACACCTCCCGACCCCGCTCACCTCCAGTGCCATGCCCCCCGGGGCCAAAAGTAGGGAAAGAGCCCTACCCGATTCACTTCATCCACCCACCCACACAACCCCAGGCGGACGTCGCAACCACCCTGCGGCCTAGCGCAGGCTCCCGGGGCTATTTTCTAGGCAACGCGTAAACAAGTGCCGCGAGCCGGTGTGGGGGGGGCGTTCGTGAACGAGGGATTGCGCGTCGCGTGGTTGCGTCGGGGCTGCCCTCGGGTTAACGAGTAACCGGGGGCAGGGGGGGGCTGCCGCGACTTTCTTGCCCGCGACTCTTCAACGCCGCTTGGAAAAGCTCCGAAAGTTGCTATCTGGTTGGAAAAAAAATGTTTTTAAAAGTGGCTTCCCTGGCAACGGCGCACCAACAATTGCCGTTGCTATGCGCGGGTGACACCGCGCGCGCGTCCAATTGGCCCGCGGGGGCGGCGGGCCCTTCAGCCAATGGGAATGCAGGGATGAGGTGTTGGGTGGGGGGGGCAACGCGGAAGCGGGAAGGGGCCCGGCGTGAGACGCACGTGGGCGGCAGTGGCACCACGGGTTCGAGAGGTGGGTGCAGTTCAGTTTAGACTAGCAGGGGAAATACTACACACACAAAAAGGCAATAAGAACGCTTTTTAATCACAGAGCAACGTGCTCAATTTGTACACCGTTGTTCCTGGTACACGACTCATCGAAGGTCCATTGCGTGTTTTTAAAAAAATATTGTATGGATCCCGTTTTCCTAAACTTTGTAACAAGTTTGCTAACACTTGCTCAGTGTTATTGGCTCGCGGTCTGGATGCAGTCTGTTAAATTCAACAGCGACCTACCTCCCTCTGTCTCCGATTTGCTACGAGTAGAATTATCTGGACTCGTTCTTACTACTCAGAAACATTTTGGGCCTGCAGAAAAAAATAATATGAATTGAGTATTTTTTTTCCTATGATCCCAGACTTATGGGACACCCTGTATAATCGTTAAACCCCACCACCACCCCACACAGCCGACAACCGCACTCAACAGGAGGAGGATTTCTCCACAACTCTGGTTGTAGCTTGATGACGCTCGGGTTGTAATCAGTGCCGGATGATCCTAGTAGCTACATAAGTAGAAATGGGCGCCGCACTTTCAAGGGCCCCGCGCTAAATGTATTCAAGCTATCAATTCCGTCTAGATTTGAAGCTTTCGCGACTGAAATTCCGATTCAGTGAATCTGCGCTTACTCTTACTATAGTACTATACCGCCTGCAACTTTTATGAACGACTGGGTGTTTGAGGTGAGAGATGTGTCGTATTATCTGGCTGTATAGCAAATGAAAAAATATATTTTACTATGCAAGTTAAAAATGTGTTTTCATATTAATGTTTTTTTATATTTAGGGCCCCTTCATACCATATGCTACAGGCCTCGCACTAGCTGAATCCGGCACTGGTTGTAATCGCTGGCGAAACGTCGGACTGGAATTGTTAAATTAACCTTATGCGATACCCCGGCTCTCACATAATGTCCGTGATGCAGTCACTTTTAGTCTGCTGATGGTCGGCCATGCGGCAATCGACTCATCTCGACGAGCTGTAGACGATGCACTATTCAGAGTTGAATTTTTCGATAGCGGATTTTTGTATGCTAATGTTTGGCGTTTCGACATCGCGGAGTAGCACTGATTTCGGATTGATTGGTACCCCAGTCGCGGAGTTAAGTACACTCCTGGAAAAAATTGTGTCCCAATTTGTATTAGGGGCCGTCCATAAATGACGTCACCCGATTTTGGACGATTTTTGACCCCCCCCGTCACACGGCGTCACAAAAAGTCAGACCCCCCCCCTCAATTGACATCACAAAGCCCTGCCCCCCCCAAATAAAACATGCTTCAAATCGCTTTAAACTATTGTCATTATAGTGCGTATTTAATGTGGCGCTGCACTCTGATGTTGTAGGAGAAAACATTTATTAAAAAGTCTACTTAATTAAGTAGAACGTGTTGTCTATATTTAAAGTTGCGCATTTTGATGTGACGTCACATTTCTCACCCCCCCCCCCCTCGTCACAAATGTCTGACCCCCCTCCCCTAAAGGCGTGACGCCATTTATGGACGGCCACTTATTTGGTACCCCGGGGTACCGCCATAAGGATCAAATGTTGTGGTGCTGTACTAGTAACGAATCTGCGTCTTCTGTTTACGTAACACAACCTTACCAATTGGCTGTGGCGGGTTTAACGACACATTTATATTTACTCGATCTCACACAAAAAAAACTCTTATTATGAACTGCACGCTTGGAACCTTTATCATGGAGCAATTCGATGAGCTATGAAGCTCTTTTTTTCTATAGATGTCTAATTGCTTATATATAGTTTCTATATAAACTGTATAATTTATATAGTTATAGGCTTTCTAGATTTGAAGCTTTCGTGACTGCAAGGATTCGAATTCTTAGGTTTTTTCGGTAAAGTCACGTAGGTAAAAAAATTAAGTAAACTTAATAAAAGTAAAATTAAAATAAAATTAAAATCACGAAGTTTCGGAGGCAACACAAGCTTCCGTCTTCAGGTGGAACCGTCACAGCACCTACGTGACTTTGCCGAAAAAAAACCTAAGAATATAGTTATAGGCTTGTCATCAGAGGACACTGCAGCAGCAGCAACAACCCAGTTTTGCGCTCGACGAACCGCATGTTATTATATTTCAGGAGCCCAGGACAGACCACACATGCGCTGTCGTCGAGTCGTTACATATAAATATTGTAACCGACGAATCGATTGCCTAGGAACGAGCATAACCCCGTAGTTACGTCGCGACGCTTGTTTGCCACCAGGTCGAGTGCATTAAATTTGAGACGAGTTGTGAAACTCCACTCGAAGCAGCAGCAGCAGCAGCAGCTCTGCTTCATGTTCCTAGTCAGCTCCACAGTCGGTGACGGGCGTAGCCTTTCACACCCGTGAAAGGATATAGAAGCCCTGGAAGTTATTTATTCATCCCCCTTTTGTTTTCAGGCGAGAAGGCGTACTCGAGACACGTCTTTTGCAAACGGATACCTTGCGATGAACACACGACCCCGGCCGGTGATTTGTGAAGGAGATAAAGGGGTTGCAAAGATAAGGGTCGCTTTGGATACGCGATCTTGAGAGTGCGGCCCGAAAGCTTTTTTATTTAATGGTTACGCGGAGATACGGAACGGGTCATTCATAAGAAGAGGACGCAAGTCGCAGACGTATTAAATGGCACGCCCGTTCCTCTCACTGTTGTGCTTAGGGGTTTGTTTTGGATTTCTAGTTAAGACGTCCATGGTACATAGTTCTGTTTGCCTATGAAAAAAAAATTCTATGTTTTTATCCCATGTAGCCCCTGTAACCCTCGCCATGTAACGTTTTCATGAACGTCGTATCAACCCTTCCTATAGTGATAGGGTTTTACCCTTTCAACTGGTACAAAAAACTGACACCTTAATACAAGGCATCATGTTTGCATGATGCCTTGTATAAAGGTACAAAAAACTGACACCTTTATACAAGGCATCATGCAAATATGATGCCTTGTATAAAGGTGTCAGTTTTTTGTACCAGTTGAAAGGGTAAAAACCTATCACTATATTTTGCCACTGGTAAAGGAGGTCTCAAAGTAAACCCTTCCCATGTAATGTATTCGTTACCGATGGGACTGTGGCCGACGGAAGATGGGGGAAACACGTGAGAGAATCTGACCATCACGGAGATGCAGCGATAAGGTCACGCTCGTGTGCCATTCCCAAGATCGAATAAAACGTATATTTACTAGGTAAGGCCCCACTGAACTCTACAGCTCTTCGTTAGAAGCGACCTGGCCACAAATGGTAGCGCAACGAAGTGGCACATCGTGTGGAAATTTATAGCAGTAGCCAAATACTCTAAACACACACTTCTCAATGTGAAGGGAAAACCGGAGGACCTGGAGAAAAATCCACGCGGCCACGGGGAGAACATGCAAACTCCAAATATACAGCAGGCATCAGGGTTGGGATCGAACCCACGAACTCCTGCATACCAGGCAAGGTCGTTAACATCTCCTAGCCACCGAGACCTTGAGAGATGGCGACGGCGTGGGAAGGCCATCACCCAGCGGTTATAATGGCTGGTTTACTTCTGATCTTCGTCTATTTACGTGTATTGGCTGCTGTTTTCTCTGTTGACTGCCACATGATACCTTTAAAAATGAGACGTTTCCCCTCCTGGTTAATTATTTCCCCCAAAATAAACTGGTTTAATTGCAGCTGCCATCTGGATTTATAACCTTGGAACTTGGCAGTGCTCGCCCAATTGCTCTGACATGGGCAATATTATTAGTTCGAAACCACCTTGTTCTGCTTAAAAAAATATCATTAAAAAAAGTGAACATAACACAGGCTGACGCCTGTGACCTCAGCGTTCGCTCGAGTACGCCCAATTACAAAATAATATTTCCATGATGCAAACCGCCGTGTGGAAACCCAAGACAATGTGAAAATACAAGTCAAACTGCATGTTTGCATAGCTGACTTTCCTAATCTTCTGAGGTCTGAAATTCTGTGGAGGGCAAATACACGCAGCTTTTCACTCGATGCGCTGTAGCGTGTCGCAGGGTCTGGAGTACACAGTTTAGATTGTTTGGCCGCTATAAATTTCCACATGGCAAGCCACTTCGTTGAGCTTTCATTTGTGGCCAGGTTGCTTCGGAAAAAGCTCATTGCTCAGTGGGCTTTATTTGGCAAAATAAAAAAAGTTAAGGATTTTAAGTGACTTGCTTACCTCGCCTATACTTTGTGAAATAGATGTATAGCACATCAGGTTCCTCCTCCAGTATAAATAAAGATTCTGATTATGAAAAAATGTGCCTATATGTTTGACCAAAGGCAGCCCCCCGCCTGCAATGCTTTCTACCTAATGTGGATCTGGTTCTCATCCACAGCGTGGATGCACCTACCTGTTCAATAGCCAAACTTCAGCCTCGTTCAGAGCTGCAGCAGACAGTACGGCCAGCGTGATGGGATCACGTGAGCGTCCCATCAGCATCCTGTCACGCGCCTCCATTCAAATCTCCCAAAGAGCAGTGCATCCAGTCGTGTTAGAGAATGCCAAACGGAATGGGACATCACAGAGCCGCCTCCGAGATCACTTCAAGTGACCTCTAGTCTACGCAGTCGTGGGTAGCACCTTCACGCCTGCTCTGTACATGATTAGTAATGTTCGTCACACGGCGGTCGTGCCAATATTTCACATTCAGAGTTGGGATTCATCCACATTGAATGTGACGGTTTATTTGCGTGGGGACATTGGTGGCCATTCAGAGATCATGAATTTGCTACACTCGGGAACCCAGTTTAATTACAAGCGGCTGGATTCGAACGCACGATTTCATCGGTGCCAGCTCGGTGTGATTACCCGGGTGGTTGGCAGTGCCACACTTTTTTCTTTAAGGAGTGGTCGGCAGCAGTGGTGAATTGGACAGGACTTCTCGACACCAGAAAGTGTGATGGGAAGAAGATGCAACTCGATCCTTTTTGGCGTATCCACCAGCTTAATGATCTGGTACCTGGATATCTGGCCTATTGGGTTCACTATTCGGTTGTTCCCCACGGGACGGTGTTGGCGTGAAGGTGGAAGAGGTCTTCTTGGTCGTACAGAGGCCACAAGTCATCGGGACCACCCCACCTTGTACAACGCTTGGCCTCCCCTGGCGAGTAGGGAAACTGGTGCCCCAGTTTTAAAACCGATGTGTCGTTTTCATGGGGCACATAACGCAATTTTTAACTCGAGTTACCATGTATATGCATATATTTTTTAAACTCAAGTTGGTGGTCGCGAATTCAAACTGAACCCGTTGATTTTCTGGGCTGATCGTGTGTCACAGCGCTGGTGTGATCTCCCCGTCAGAGAGGAATACGTGGGATGGTGCAGGTGATGGGCAACATTTAATTTAACATTCACAAGTTCAAATTTTTTTTTGCCAGCAACCCTGTTCTTGTGACCTTTGATGAGGAAGCATTTCTGAGAAAGTCTCACTTGGACATACTTTGAGGAAAGACCTGCCAATCTCACTTGCAAGCCTGGAGTAACTCGAAAATTCATGGAAACGCCACTTTTTGTTTTGGCAACCAACTTGAGTTGTCTTCAAACTCTGGTATCTGGGAGGAATCAAGTCAATTCAGGACAACAACACGTTGGCTCGGCTTGTGTTCCATAACGAAAAAAAGTGCTTACGAAGGCAGTGAGATGAAGACCGCGGACACCATCATAAGGACAAGGGATTGCATCAGTCACAGATAAAGAAACAATCCGTACGCTCAACAAGTTATTAGTTTATTTAGCTATTTATGCAACACCTTTGTACAGGGTATACCTCCATTAGGGCTGAACACAGCCCTTTCACAAGAACAAACTTTTTCTCTTACAGACTTTCCGGGGAAAAAAAATAACTACTTGGACACTGTGAAAACTCATGGCAAAAATTGGGCCATTCCATTACAAAAAGGTTCCACACGTTGGAACACTGCGCTTGCGCGTACGTACGCGGGTGCACGAGGCCACAATAGCCCCACTAAAGTTCCAAGCCGTATACGCGCGCACACCAACGTCTTTTCTGACCGCGCCAAAAAAAAAAAACCTCGCACGAAATCAGACGCACAGTTGCACTCGCCGCTTATTCATAACGTCCCAATCTTCCCACTTTTTGCCAACACCTAAGAGTCTTAACTCAGTGCAATATCACGGGAGGAAAAGGGGGACAATAGCGATGGGAACATGCCAGGATTGTTTGGTCTTCAAAAGTGCAAACGTTTTTGGCACGGTTTTTTTTCTCACGCAGATATTTCTGCTGCCGCGCGACCGGATTTCAGTGGTTGACCGATATTGCATGCTTTGTCCAAGGATAAACTCGCGCAGGTGGTCTGAGTTGCCAGAACCAGATGGCAAACACAGACCACCCTCCCACCTCCCCCCCCCATTTCAGGTCAACTTCATCCGCATCAGACACTGCCTTTTAAAGCAAGTGGGCCAACTCGGGGCATTAAAAAAACAACTTTTCCACGCACACGGCAGGCGCAGCCTAAGTAGGCCCAACAACTCCATTCTGCGTCTTAACACAAACAACATTGTTAGTCCATCAGCCTACTTACTTCCAGACCAATCAAGATGATTTACCATGGAGCATGTGTCAAAGTGAGCAAATGGGGACCGGTTTTGATATTTACGGGTCTCAAAAGCAGTCAAGACTTGTCGAACAAATGCTGCTGGGTTACAAGATGTCATTGTCAAAAGCACCCCAAAAGAAAATGTGGGAACCCTGATCAACTTCAATCACCCAAGAGTCAAACCCGATCTGGATCGCTGTACTGGGTCACTGGTATGGCAGGGAACTCGGGATACTGCGGAGACATTCCATTAAAATAAAAAAAAGGTCCTTATTTGCACAATGGGGTACCGTGCGTGTGTGCCTTTGCGGCCACAAAACACAAACACGAGCGTGTTTTCACATGCCTAAGGGCATCAAGGAAGAAAACCCAAAAGCCCCGTGGACGCTGGTGTGTGTACACATGCGCAGCAGAGTGATTCTTGACCAGCAGAATGGTTTTAAAAGGGGGTCACCAAAGGACACAGAAGGTTGAGGTCCTCTGTTACAGCCGAAATGGCAACCTATTATTAGCATTAAGGATACTCATTTAAAAATTTGAACGCGTCGCTGAACACTTATTTCGCTCGCTCTCGAAAAGAGAGAACGATTCGGAGGCACGGGGAGGAACCATGGACGAGTGGGGAATTAAAACAGCCAGGCAGTGAACCGGAACCAAATTCCCCCCCTCCCCCTCAAGCTCTGCGGTTCTCTGTATATTAGGGTGTTATCAGCCAATTAACAAGCGTTTATACAAGTCTTAAGAGTTGCAGGGACCATGCTGTACAACCGAATCCGAACTTGTATGCAGCTGCCAGGGATGGTAGCATGGCCACACTGCTCCGATGAGCCCTAATAATGGCAAAAACAGCGCAACCGTAAAAAACCCGACACGAAAATTGTAACCATCAGCTGGGGATTGATTCACGTGCGTGGAAACCGCCCCCCTCTGTAGCTTAACAGCGGAAGCCTGAAATGAAAATTTGGGGGGGAAATGTCGCCGATTTTCATTCCAAATATTGGTGGACAGTGGTTTCTCCACCAACGCGTGAATGGACCCTTGAATGTTTGCCGAATAGAAAATAAAATAAAAACCCCAGAGGTCAAAGCTAACACGTCTGTGCACGTGCGATAACATGCCAACAACGTCATGTGTGGGTATTGCATGTTCCTCCCATGATGATCTTGTGGCTCATGATGCTGGTAAATCCTCGTGTTACTTGACAATTCTGTATTCGCCTTGCACACATTCCCTCCGCCCACCCCCTCAACAGATGAGGATCATCAACCGCGGAAGGAAATGCGTTTGCGTGAAATACCATTTGGGTAGATCGGAGACAAGCAGCGTCATTCACCTGCCCCGTGACAGAAGCAGGGACGAACACATCTCACAAAGCTCGCTCGGTTTCGACGTGGCTTTTGACCGACGGTCCTTTCACGTGTTCATAGAGATCCATTACAAACACAGTGACGGTATTGTATTATTGTTGTTGCTGCGTTATCTCCAGCTCTGCGGGCCGGGGGTCACTGAACACAACGCTAAGGCGGTAACGTCAACGCACTAGAATGTTGCGGAAGTCGCGTGCGTATGCGGCTTGACACGTGCGTTTATATAGTGGTCAGGGTTGGTGGATCACGGAAAGATTTATGTTCGAACTCCCTCGACCGATGTGGTGGCCAGGCGATGACAGTTAAGTAAATAAAATTGGACCGCTGGCGAATTAATTTAATGACTGCCTGTAAAAAAGAATGGCTCTCGAATTTTACGTGAATTGCAGTTTTACTTTGAATGTCTTGGGAAAAACGATAATTGTTGATCGTTTGTCAGCGGCAACACATTTAGAATGAGCAACTATGACAGAGCAACGCAGTTCTGCCCAGCCAATGAAGATAACGTGTCCATCAACAATGCATGAACAAAATAGATTCGTTTACAGAGTAAACAACCCCTGGTAGTCGTGTGACCTCTTGTTTGTCATCTGATTAGATGGCGCCATCACAGTGGCCCACTAGGGACAGCAGCGGTCAGATTAGTCCATGTTTGGTAAAAAATTAACCCGTAAAAACAAAGTTTTTCACTATAAATCCTTTATATGCGTGGCGGCTAGAGTCCTCTCGTCCTCTGGCTTGAGATGGCTGCCACCTATGGGTCAGAGGATTGCATGCCAGCATTAAGCAATTGGTAATTAAATATAATATTTTTGTCCTAAAAAGTGTAAAATTTTGGAAAAATGTTTTCACGAACATTAATTGTCATGCACAACGAGTCTGTGTAGAAAATGTCAGCTCGATTGGATCACGGGAAGTGGGTTAAAAAACGACCGAAAGATTTGCACGGTCGTAAGCAAGCAAGCGCGCAAGTGAACTTAATATAAAGGATTTAAAAATGAGAAAACAATTTTTTTTACATCGTTCATGTAAAAAAACTAACTGCTAGTGTGACAACTGTCGTTGATGATTGCCCTGAAATACCCAACAGCGAATTCTGGCCTGAACAGATCTCTACGAAGGCGAGTGCAGAACATTCGGAACATTTCACAGTATTATGCTGTACACAACTTTCTCGGGTCTCCACAACACCGGTGGTATCTTTCACAAACCGGAACAGCAGCACGGGGTGACTAAAGGCGCGTGCATACACACACACACACAGCGCTGCACCGTGAACGTGCGCGAATAATCACGACACAGGAAACCATCGCATCACCAGAAGCCCAATGCCATCGGACAATACATCGTGGATCCTGCCCGGGGAACAGCGGTGAAATCCGCTCCGTGTTTTGTTTTCTTTTTATCATCACAGGCGTATAAAAACATATATAGAATCACGCCCTAATTAACTGTATGCAGTGGGTGCAGAGCAGTGGTGGCTATCGTGCTGCTCTATCGAGTCAAGATTCCCAGCCGCGGATAAAGTCCGTGGCCGAGTCAGATCCGGACCGGTTCCTGGGCATCGGACCCCTTCCGTCCAACCCCGCACTGACCAGCGAGGTGAAGTACGGTCAGGTAACCACCCCCCCCCCCACCACGACCGACACAATGCGGGGAAAGCCTTCATCCAGCAGTGGATTGACAAAAGGGGGCTGCAGTGTACATTCATGCGGGAGATTCACGATTTCAAACACGGCGAAGGGAGGGATCCTTTTGCGGGCTGGCAAATTTAGCGATCAATTGAACCCCAGGAAAATCAAACAGCGACTGTGGAATACTGGGGGAGGAGGACGCTACGTTGATGGTGGCGTCGTCGAGGTGTAGGTGTAAGTAAGGGGTGCACGTGGAATCCGGGGGCTGGGGGTGGGGTGATGGCGCAGAGAGGGTGTGGGCAAGCAAGCAGGGGATGGGGGTCCCAGAGTGAGTGGAAGATGATGTGGGGGATTGCAGAGGAGTGACAGGACATCTGTGAAAAAGAGCTTTATATCTTCCCTAAGCGGTCTGAGGCAAAGGTCAAAGCCGGTGTCTTCATTGGACCACAGATAAAGAAGATCCTGGAGTGCAATGAATTCCCCAAGAAGATCACTAGTAAGGAGAAAGCGGCTTGGAACAGCTTTGTCGCAGTGGTTCGTGGCTTCCTGGGCAATCACAAGGTCGATAACTATGTGGAACTGGTTGAGACTCTGGTGAAGAACTACGGCACAATGGGCTGTAGGATGTCCCTCAAAGTCCATATCCTTGATGCTCATCTTGATAAATTCAAGGAGAACATGGGAGTGTACTCGGAGGAGCAAGGCGAGCGCTTCCACCAGGATATACTGGACTTTGAATGCCGCTACCAAGGACGGTATAACGAGAACATGATGGGAGACTACATTTGGGGGCTGATTCGTGAAAGTGATTTACAGTATAATCGTAAATCTCGAAAAACGACTCACTTCTAAATCTTTTGTAGTAATTTTTGTATTACTTTAGTATAAATACATATACATTTTGATTCATGTTTTTTTTCTGACTTTATGTGAATGAAAATACACAAATTTGCCTGTTTTCTCATTAAAAATAGGTACATTTCAAAATATCACTGTCCTGGTCACAAAAGCAAAGTTTGTGGGGAATAATAGCAATTTTCTATATTTTTGAGGCATAAGCAATTAGGAAATAATACTTACTACCGAGGAACAAAAATGGTGTTATTAGTCTTAGATTAACACTTTATAGTGAAATATCAATGGGTTATTCCATTCAATGACAACAAATAAGTCATAATTCTAGGATACGGTTGTGAGCTTTCCTTCCGTTAGATTTTAAATGGGACAGAATTCACCAAACAAAGTAGCTGTCACATGGTGTATTTACACTCGGGAGACTTTTACTCATTACCACAACCCAGCTTGGTCACAACAAAAACAAGAAACACTGAGATAATATAACGCAATTCACACTCGGTTGTCAACATGTGTTCTCACCAATATATTTTTAGAAGCCCAAAGTATGTTCCAGTGGGAATTAATGGTGCCGGAACTGGAGACCACTGATTAACTAGAACACACACACACACGTGGTCAAGCCCTTTGTCAATCCACTGCTGTACGACACGCCGCTCGATGCGGTCACCATCTTGCACCGTGTCGTGATGCGGCGATTCCGGTATTTAAATGTCATAACCTACTTGTGACAGAAATGCGGGTAATGGATTTGACCAAGTTTATTCGGTTGTGCACTCATTTCTTTTGCACCGATTTTTGTTTTTCGTTTGTTGCACTTTCCCGGCACTTCCGATTAGTGCAGTTGGATACATACTGTGCGAAATAATTTCAACATACATGTGTCATTAACTAAAGGAAAGCTCCATTAAGTGCCAGTTGTCGCCTGGGAAACAGATCGTGGGTTCGATCCTGACCCTGATGCCTGTCTACTTGGGAGTCTGCATGTTCTCCCCGTGGTCGCGTGGATTTTTCTCCGGGTCCTCCGCTTCTTCCCTCCATATTTTGAATGAGCATCACGCGTTTTAGAGTATTTGGCTGCTATAAATTTCCACATGATGACAAGCCACTTCGTTGAGCTACCATTTGTGATAGCCAGGTCGCTTCTGAAAAAGAGCTACATAGCTCAGTGGGACCTTACCTGGTAAAATTAAAATTATAGTTTTAATTTAATGCTTTCGTGACTGCAGGGATTCATATTCTTGGTTCTTTCGGTAAAGTCATTATTATTTCCCTGCTACGTGACTTTACCGAAAGAACCAAGAATATTATAGTTTTAGTTTGAACGTGCCAATTTAATTACACTTCGCCCCCCAAAATATTATGCCGTCACTGCGGGCAATGTCACGGGAACGGTGCGGCCACGGGGCACGCCCAAAGGACTTGCCTTTTTGTTCTGCACAAGATTGCGTTACATACATTTACGTGCGTTTTCTCAATTGGTTTAGCTTCAATCGGTAAAAAAGAAAAAATCTCCCAAATGTATTCCAACGTCACAAGACGAAGACTCCGGATCTCTCCCAGAGCGGTGCAGCCTAGAAATAATCATCACCGTGGCAATTAAAACCAAATTGGTTTCTCATCGGTGGTGTGTTCAATTGGGCAATTGTTAACGATCTGTCAACCGCGTCCCTCGTGCAAACACTGCTGCCGCCAGTCTGCTGGCTACAGCAGTGACAATCTGTCGTTCAACGTAGGTTTCCGTTGAACAAAAAATAACACTACCGCGCACGTGCGCGCGCGTGCGTGTACAAACACGAAGTACGAAAGAAAATCAACAACGGCGAACAGCAGTAACATCCAACTCGCGTGTCTGATAATCAAACATGTTGGGGGAAAGACAAAATCAATGGCAGTTTCTCTGTCTCTCTCCCCCGTTTCGTTGTCACGCCACAAATCAAGAGCTTGCGATTACCGTAGTAACATTTCTCTGTATGTTTTAGATTACAATATATAAACTGTAATAAGTAATATAATTAATCTAGCGCTTACGATATACTGCTACGACATCTACAAAGTACATTTATTAAAAAAAATTCAAAGTTAATTCATAAAGTCAAGTTTATATCATGGTGAGCTTTGAGGTGGATTATGGGGGACCGAGGGACACTGGGGGGTGTGGGGATTGCAAGGGGGGTAGGGGGGCAGTGAGAATGCGGAAAAGGGTAGACAGACAGGATCAATAGTTACAGCCCAGGCATATAGAACGATCGTCATGCTAAACTCTCTTAAGATTTTCTGTTTAAACATCGTCCAACAGTGATTTTTTTTTACATGAAATCGTCAAGTCTCTTCTATTTCCACGGCCGTGTAAGCTGTAAAATATCTTTCTTTTCAAGTTTAGGATTTTTTGAAAGTTTTTTGTTTGTTTATACCCGTCCTGTATAGCGTTATTTTTCAGTCGATTCGTTATTTCAGCAAAAAAAAAAAGTGGTGTTAATGCAAATATCGAAGGCGGGGATCGATTCCGGCGTCGGTGAAAGGTGTTCGCTAGTGGTGTTCACGATACATCGAATATATCGGTTCATTAGGATTCCTAAGCTCACGATAACAAATGTCCAATCACGTGCGTACGAATTTATTTTGTTGTTGTTGCCGATTCGTGTAAAGAATGCTCCAGGTAACGGGTTCACGCCACTAGAGGCGCTGCCATCCACCGCGATGTAAAACAAAAAAATGCATTCGTGAATCGAATCAGGACGAGGAGGTTTGGAAGCATGGGGTCGTAAAAATTACTTACACGACCTCGGCGTTGTTCTATCAGAACCGATTTGTCATTTTCAAATAGTTTAGTAAAATATTAACAGAACAGTAGCAGGCTGAGAATGATTAACTTTCAGCAAAAACCTTCATGAGCATTACCATCATGATTTTAAAAACACCGCCACAACCATGAAGGTTAGGTTTTTTGTTTGTTCCAGAACAGAGAGCAAAATAAGGGTAGAATTCATCATTGATTTGTTTTGTGTTGGGTCAGATCACACGAGTAAACTACCAATATGTGTCATGCACCCTAATCCACCCAACGCGGGCTGTAACAACGCTACGCTGCGGTGTGCAAGCAACAATAGCTGGGTGGGTAATCGATCGGTTTTCATCAGTAGACGAACACAACACACGACCATATGCTCTCAAGCCTGGGCTTCTCCAAACGCTTACCAGTGGGGGGGGGGGGGTCCCTGAAACATATTAATAGTGCAGTTGTTTATTGACAGGACGAATAAATAAAAGAGCACTTCATTCACCAACGCTGGAACGGAGCCCCCCATAATCGATTCCAGCTTTTGCGCACCGCACAGTCATACGTATTAAACCGCAATCTTGAATACATCGTTAAAAAAAAATGTTTATACGCGCAATATAAATGTTTTGTTTTGTGTTTGTAATTTAGCATGAGATCGCACTACTTCAAATGACCCTCCAATCGGCGTGCAAAGAGTGGTCTGTAAACGATTTTTTTTGTTGTCAAAATTCATTTCAAGTCAAAGATGGCATTTAAAAACACAGATGGGAAAACTTTTCTTTTTACACCCACACAGACCTAGACGCGTCCCGGTACGGTGGAGCCACCTCCCCCGATTTAGGCATCTCTCTCAGCGCGAGCAAAAGCTCCACAACCCGCCCCCCACGCGCTCATTAAAGTGACAAAGCATTAAAAAAAATACCCAACATTCATTAGCGCAAGCCACCCCCGAGGCTCCAATCACTTTTCGACGATGTAAATGCAATTGTGTTTGTGGCCACGTGGAATTGTGTGTGTGTGTGTATTATACACACACACACACAAATAACCTTGTCATTGTGCGCGTGTCTCTATATCAACAACTATCACAGCCACTGCGATGACATATCCTACAATTAAGTGGCAGATTACTTCTACTATTTCTTATATATTAGCGCCATCACAAACAAGTTTGAGATCTACGCCACAGATCAACGAACACACATTTATAATCCAGCCGATGGAGAGAGCAATGTGGCTCCTACACATCTGTTGCAGAACTGCACCGTCTTACGGTGACCGTGTTACCCAACTGCACACGGCGCAAGGTTTGTGACGGCGGAGACACGGGAGACAGGAATGAGGCAAGGGTGGATAAAGGGGGCCGAGCCGGGTTTAAAAATGCATCGCTCGTCACAACGGCTGGGTTGTTGGAACTCGTCGCCCGTGATTGGTGGGGGACGAGCAAGCTGCAGGTTCCGTCGATCGATCGGAAACAAAATTCACGTGAATCGGGAAAAGATTCGAACGACAAACGGGATTGTGAGAGCCCTAACACTAGCCTTTGTGCACGCACACACAGTTGTCTGCTGTATTGCAGGCACGCACAGCGTTCGATAAACAAAACCGCACAACGGGAAGGTGACGCTTGCTTTGCTGATGAAGATCAAATTGAAGGCATAGAAAATAAAAACAAGATTCGACAATTCAAAGAGTCGGTCAAAAAGTTTTGAGAACACGATTTGGAATGTTCGAATATACTTGAATCCAATTTAATGAAAATAATTATATCTGGCCCTCTCGTCATACCACTGCTGGATGATGGTCTCCCCAAGCCGTGGTCGGTCGTGGAGGTTGTGCGACCATACTTCACCGCGCTGCTCAGTGCGAGTTGGTGAAGGAAGGGGGGCAGGGAGGTGGGACCTAGGATCGTTTTCAGATATCGCTCTTCACCGATGTTTGCCATGGCTGGGGAAATCCGAACTCGGGGTGCCGGATTCACCGCGAAGTGCCACGATCCAACAAATTCACTTGTTTTGGCGCCTCGGTGGTGAGATGTTAACTACCTTGCCTGGTATACAGGAGGTCGTGGGTTCAATTCGAACCCCGACACCTTGCTGTATGTTTGGAGTTTGCATGTTCTCACTCCTTGCGGTTGCGTTGATTTTTCTCCGGGTCCTAAGATTTTTCCTTCCACATTTAGAATCAACTTCACGCGTTCAGAGTATTCGGCTCCTGCTATAAATGTCCACACGATAAGCCACTTCGTTCAGCTATCATTTGTGGTCAAGGTCACTTCTCAAAAAGAGCTAGGTAGCTCAATGGGCCTTACCTGCTAAAATAAAAATATCTTCAATAGTTTAGTTAAATGATCGATTCATTCGCGTTGGGGGTCAAGCCCGGGGTGGCCGGATGACTCGGGAAGACTGGGGTGGGGGGGGTTATACCAATCATCGCTGAAACAGCAGCAGTGCTGAGCCAACACTGAAGTAACCCAGCCGCATGTTCCAATTCCGAGCAGCTGCTCGTGGGCTTGGCCACGTCCTCACCCGGAGTCGTCGAGTTGGGTGGGTGGCATCAGCACGGTCGCCATGACGACACAACCCCTCCCCCCTCCTATCCAATCGCATGATAAATAAATAAGCCAAGTTTTCCACCTTCATTTGGTCTAAGCAGTCTCCGACGGCATTAATTGGTTGACGAGCCTGGGTGGAAAAATTGCCCCCCCTTGAAATATGGCACGAATATCAAATACGGTCTGGTCTGGTGCCCCCCCGGGCGGCCACGGAGGTCCCTCCCGGGGACACCGAGCCGTTTGTGGTGGAGTCATCACCGTGGTCGTCCCATGGGGTCGACCCCGGGTGCAGATGTTCTCCGCCGTCAGTGATGGGGGGGGGGGTTCAAGAGCGGAGACCACCTTGTGGCTATGCAATCCGAATCACAATGTAAAATTTGAACTGGCATCTGCTGTTAATTCTCTTCTCGCGCACGATGGCTTGAAAACTCACTCGAGATTAAAGACTCCAAATTCCCTTTAGAACTGCTTTTTGAGTTGAAGCTTGTTGTCCCGTCCCCAGCACCTACGATTAGCACGGTTGGCTACGTACGGTGCGAAAGAAGTTCAACATGCATGGCGGCAATACGTCGAGGAGCCGAATACCAATATCGAGGCCTGCTGCTGGCCACGACGAGAGGGCTTCAGCAGATAGAGGGTCGTTTTGCTGTTCCTCCTTTTCCATTGAAGGAGCACAGGGACTGCAGTGTTTTGCAGTATGGGTCCACAGTTTGTGTTGCATGGCCACAATCGCACTACTGTGGCTTCTGTCTTATTAGGCTGATAATATAATTGCTCTTCAAAACGCTTTGTTCTTAAAACATTTCAACCGCCTCTTTTGCACGTCCACAATGTGCGCTGTTACTGACACCGTCGTCACAATGAAGTTTAAATCACGAGCAGAGTTTAGGAGGGGATCACGGCGATGTTACACCAACACACAGGGGCTTGTATTCGATATTTCTCACTCGCAAGACGCATCTGTTATAATCTTTTTAAAAGGAGATTTTGATTTCCTTGGACGTAAAGTAGAAACAAACATCACCCACGAACTACTCGCAAGTGAAATTCGGTCAACGCACATGATCTGTGCACATTCATCACCAAGGTGACCTGACATTCGCCAAAGCGGAGTTTCTCAAAATCACCATCAACGTGCCCACAACCACAACCACCGCCACCAACCCCAACTCCTGCAGTAACAGCTTTCTGCCATCACCAACCATCAGGAGCGTTCAGCGTGCAATGGCTTACTTTGCATATGAATTAAAATAAATTTGGTAATTGCGAAGAGGCAGAGGCGTGGTGGGGTGTGCGTATTGTTGAGAGGACTGCAGTTGAGAAACGCTGCGCTGAGACAACCTAAAAGTGAGCCGCACGGAGGATGGGATGTGCCAGCTCACCGAGTGTGAAACGTTCCACCCGTCATCCCGCGACCAACATCGCCGGCCGCGCGCACGCGTTACGCTCTGCAGCCGCAGAGTGCGTTCATTCGCGGCACGGTTGCCATTCGGATATCCGACAAAGAAGTGAAACCCCATCACAGAACCGCCCCCAGAAGCGGATGTCACAGAGCTACCCACGCGTTCTGGCCACCGAGAGTAATGTTCGTTACGTGCCGGTCAAACTGGCGTTTTTTATTCTCCGAGGCGAGCTGTGGCACAATTAAGCGCAGAATCACATTTAACGCGATGTGCAAGTTGCGTGCCATCATTGGTGACCGGGCTGAGACCACCACCTCGCCGCACTTGAGAACCCAGTTTTAGTCGCAGGCAACCCTGCCTGGATTGAAATTCACAAGTTCAGGGGTGCCAGCTCAGTGGCCTTGACCTCTGAGCCACAAGGGGCCACCTTGCATTGGTGGACTTTTAAGCAACGGGGGCCACAATTATGACGACGACGTGTTTGAAATGCCAA
This sequence comes from Entosphenus tridentatus, assembly GCA_014621495.2. NCBI lineage: Eukaryota > Metazoa > Chordata > Hyperoartia > Petromyzontiformes > Petromyzontidae > Entosphenus > Entosphenus tridentatus. Next base: position 2,986,784 of record CM025648.2, on the reverse strand, counting down.
ACTACCGGAAAAATAACACGGTGTAGTACTTTATGATGCGGTTACAGCCCTACAAGGTTTGAGAGTTTTGTTCTCAATCTCATCTTGAGGGTTCATTCCCTTCACAAGAATGGGCCCTCTCCGGCTAGGGCACTCTACACTCTGCCCACTGGCAGACAATAATTTTCTTAAAAAAGATTATTCGGCCGTCGCATTTCTCTCAAGCAAAACCTGAGCGCCGGTGATCATTTCTCGCAGAGACTCGGTGGTGCTTTCCTGGCAGACTTCTGGGCGATCCATCAGCAGATTACCCCCGTTAAAACAATAATTATGGAGAAAACAACCGACTCTTTCCAAAGCATGTACACATTCCTCGCACCAATCTGTCAACGAACGTATTCGGTTTTTTGATGCTCTCCCGCTATTAAGATACGGAGTTGTCGCTTTCACGATATGCGGTCAAGCTGTTGAGAAGCAGGCGAGACGGTCAATTACAAACCAGTAGGGTATCTACAAATGAATCGCCCTGTATTTAAAACTGAACGCGACTACTGTGACAGACGAGACGGGTTTAGGCGACGTTAATTATCACCAACAGTAGCACCACCACCATCGGGGTGGGTGGGCGGAGAAAAGTGGGGGTGGGGTATGGTTGAGGCTACAGCGGTCGTTACGTGTAAAGCGTACAATATTCACCATGGGATTTTGGTAAAATGTTTCGCCGAGCCGGCTTCGGGCTGTTAAGAGGACACACGAGCGTGGATGCGTGCGTGCTCACTCTTGCTACCTGCATTGCACACATTGGCAAGGTTAGACATTCTGCGTGTTGTCAGTGAAAACTTACATTTATGTTCAACATTTTTTTTTATAAACTGGCCTCTTGTCTTTTTACCTCCATTTTTTTTTGCAAAACAGCCACTGCCCTATCTTCACCACACCCTAGAAAAATGCAAACGGGTAAATTACCAAAATAAAATCAGTTTACAATCAGGGGTTCAATATACTTCTCAAATGCCCTTTTCTGTCTAATGCAAAACGCATCTCCAGAACTTCCCTTCAATCAGGATGTGGAGGAGGGGGGGTGGGGGTACCTCCTGAATTCATTACCAAGAGCCAACAAAAGGTTTTGGCAACTCGTGGGCCAGGCACACACCAAAAGTGTATTCGCCATCCAGACATTTCTGAGTCTGAAACGGATTAAAGAACGTACGTTTCTCCATAAGAGCGCCTGCTGTAATTCCCTTGCGAGGTTCGTTTAAGTAACCAGGAGCCAAGCTAGTTTGGTCGTGGCATTCTCTCCGGGTGTACGATTTTAGCAATGCCGTAACAAACAAAAAAAACAACCTGTCCTCGCGTGTTGGCATTGTGGACACCCGAGAGCGGCGGCGGCTACGATTTTGGCACGGTAATTTAGAGTCGAATTAAACGGCGGAGGTGCGGGGGAAAACAAAGCTGATCAACGCTGCAGGTAATCAAATAGAGTAGTTATTTATCACCGTGGCATCAGCACCACCCACCAAGTCGCCACTGCAAACGCTGTTGGCCGACCTGCAATGAATGCCGTACGTCCTCCGTACAGAAAATATTTTCAGCGCGTGACGTACGGCAGTCTCGAAAGAAAATAAAGGAAGTGCCTGATTGCAATGTGTTTTCCTATGGCCATTTATAATCGTTCTGGGACTTCATTCAAACTCATGATTTCTGTGACCTCCGTGCCAATCGTAGCCATACCCACCGGTGATGGCAGAGGTGCCGGGATCGTTAATTAAAAGCGGTACATGCTACGAAATCCAAGCCACCTAACGACCAATGGGTCACGTGTTTCCAAACAGCTCCTACTTAGTGCCGATTGGCTGTGAAACACCCGAGGCTCCCGCATTAGCGGTGTGTACCTGCCCGCCGTGGGTTTTCGTCCACATCTCCGACGGGTGTTCGGGTTTTTAGCGCCGAGTGTTGTCTGGCGCGACGTTCGAAGTCTTGCTCCACGTGCAAGGGAGCTTCTTCTGCTATGAAGGGCCATTGCCCTACAAGTTATTACATTTATCTTTTTCCATTGAGGGCAGCGTTACTGACGAACGAACGTGTTCGGTTTTTGTTCTTCTATGCTTGTGTGCTCAATTGGCAATGCAGTATGACCAAAAAAAAAACTGCTGCTTAATTCAAGGACCGTATCTCACGGCACGCGAAACGAAACGTCGGACGTCGTGCCCAACGACACGAGGTACAAACCGAAGATACAATCGGAGAGCTGTACGGGGTGGGGGGGGAGGGCGGGGAAGACGCGTAACGTCCAAAGGGATGAAATGTTAGGCATGGTGGCAGAAAAAAGCTACTTTCAATTCTAACTTGAAATGTATCGCATAGCTTGTTATCTCAACACTGGAACATTGAGTATTTCAGTTCAAATACTAATAACACCTCTGGACATGTATGCTGCTTTCGGTCTTTTTTTAGTGCTTAACAATTGTAATAACAATAAGAGCAATATCATAATAGTAGTATAACAGTCTGAATAAAATAAACACAAGGGATAGCCTACAATAGAAAATATATATTACCAAAAGCCGTCCTATTAAACTGTACTGTACTTAGCGTCGCATCGAGGAAGGTTTCAGCTTCAAGTTTACAAAACATTGGTACGTAGATATTGTTTTCAATTTCCCAGGAGACGGTCAGCCCACCACACCGGACGGAAGTGGTGGCCACATCTCAGCGTAAACCACAGGGCAGTGTGCTCGCATCGTTACATTTTAATGGCCAAGGTGTCAAAACTCCACTCAATGGGAGGGAGGTCACTCTTCTGCGGCTGACCTCTTCGTCAGCAATTATCTCCGCTTGAGCGTCCGCATTTCAGATTCCCTTCCCCTGTTGCTTACGTCCAAGCTTAACATTTTCCCCTTCTGCACTGACCATTGACCAATGGATCTAGTCCCTCCAACGGGTGTCTACTAAGTCTCACAATTGCCACGTCACCACCTGCTGTTCCTCACTGCTCCGCATCTGACCCATCAACCTGCTGCCTGCCCAGCAGGACGACGGGTCCAGAACGAACACTCCCTTCGTCGCGTATCCCCCCACAGCGCCCAAGTCTAATAAACACAAAACGTTTGTAACCAATGAGAATAGTTATAAAAATTATTTTAAAAAGCTGGAACCTTTCTCGACGGCTACGGAAAGTCGAATTTCTAACACTGTCTGAAGACGGACGATGACGCATTTGCTCCGAACTAGGCAGGTGCTTTTTACACACGCAAGCACTTGTTTGAAGCAAAAAAAAAAGAAAACGGACCAACTAAAACTAAAATAAACTTTTTAAAAAACCGACGATATTTTTACGACTTAAATGCGAGATTCGAAATTAGGCCAAGGCCCCTAAGCAACAAAAAAATGTAATAAAACAATGCGAACTCCTTGAAAGCGTTCATGTCCACACACATGTTTTTAAGTAGCGCATTCATAAAATGATATACCTTTAGTCAACTTGAAGATGTGCAATGTTTTTTTTTGCTGCCTCGTGCTGGAATATGAAGCAGACCATTACATACCAATATAAAATAATATAATAATCAAGCATCGTGTCAATTATACAACCCAAATTACCCGAACACCACACATTGTGCAAACACATTTAAGCGGATAAATGTATATTTCATGTTCTTTTTTTGTTTTCTATATATATGTAAAAACACTTTTATGTTTTCCTGTCCTCCCATAAATCTGTTTGCAAATAGCGTTGTCAACGATCCGCGTGGGCGAGTGGGTGGAAGTTTTTTTTCGCGTTAAAATACCCATTATTTTTGTGTATATATATAGCGACTGCTAAAATAGTAACGCGCTATTAATAAAGTAACATTTCCGTGTACTGCCGCAGTGTCGACTCATCCGTGTGACACATGGAGGAACGTCTCGTGTGTAAATTAACGACAGAAACAACACGGGAGCTGGAGGGAGGGAGGGGTTGGTTTTGTTCACGGTGGAATCTCTAGACCACGGCGGAGGAGGGAGGGGGAGGCACTTCAGAAAAAAAATATCCCAACTTTTTTTTCGTGATATTTTTTCGCGACGGCTTCCATATTTTTATTTTCCCCGTGCTTTTTTTTCTTCTGTGATTCAGTCGAAAATAGCAAAACCACGCCCCCCCCCGCACAAAAAAAGCAGAAGTTTCCTACCATCAGTCTGTGCTGTGCCATGCGATGAGACTCAATCTCGCTTCTGCGGGCACACGCGCTTATCGGCTCATGTCAGAATAAAAACTGTTCCTTTACAAAGAAAAAATGTTTTCTCTCCTCCTTGAACCGGCACCCATCTTTAGAAACACACGCGCACGCAAAAAACACAAATGATCCGTGTTCAGTTAACGACGAACCACAATCTTAAAATTAGCTGGAACAGGAAAAAGCCACCAATTTCTTTATATGCCAGCATTATTTATATATGTTTCTATATTTTGATCAGATGTGTAAAAGTCCGCACAACAAATTATCTTGATGTGTTTCTACTACAACTCTGAGAATGACAGATTTCCATCGTTTTTATCTTTTGAGTTTTGGAAAACTTCATATATGACCCTTAAAAATGGTAAGCCTGCCCTGGTTTGTCTTTAGGTTCAATGCGAGGGCAATCATTGATAGTAATGACCGCAGACAACTTTGTATTACCATGACAAAGGATCACAGAGTTCTGTTTAGCCAATGAAAATGTCGTTTTTGTTTTAAACAGTACATTACATAAAGGTATAAGTGGTCTGTAGAATACACAACGTTTGGCAGTTACGTGACCTCTGTCTGCGACCCGATTTGAAGTTTTCATTCCTGTTGCCAAATCATATTTGACAATATTTGGGTAATAGGATCCTCCAATAGCACCCTTCACATCATCCTTTTTGTCGTTCCACTGGTGGATGAGGGCCTCCCCATGCGGTGTGGGTTATCTAACCCATATTTCCTGGGTGGTTTCAGTGTGGTATGGTGAAGGCGGGAGAGCATAAACATGGCAGCATAGAAGTACAATACAACAATGGATGTTGCAGGACTGCCCTATGCTGCCCACGTGTACATTTACCACGTAACATTGTGTGGCCCTAAAAAGAAAACAATATGTAAATAGGTGACTTTCCTAATAATAATAATAATAATGCAATTTGTAACGCGCGCAAATTTGCGGACGGAATGACCGCAACTCAGAGGTGCGGAGCCAAGCTCAGAGTCACTCGAAAGTCAGGTTGTAGAGGTGAGTTTTTTAAGTGTCTCTTGAAGGAGACGATGGAGGTGGATGCTGCTAATGTGCAGAGGGGATTGCGTTCCAGACTGTGGGGGCAGCTACAGAGAAGCAGCCCATAGCCGTGACCGTCCTGGATCTTCATATGTTACCAAAACGATTGAGACAACCGAAACACTTTTAATAACATTTTGGTGATCATCACAAATGGCAACGCAAAGTTGTTGGTACACGTTCTGAATGTGGAAAGGTTGCGCTGTAGACACAACGTGCGTATGCCATGATCTTCAACCCCCCAAAAAAACCTTGGGTTTGCCATCAGTTTCAGTTTGATGCATGTTTCCACTGCACCAGAAAAATATGTAAACTGCAGAATTGTTTTGGACGATGTTGAGTCACTGATTAGTAGCTGGAATCGCAAGCACAGATGGTATTTAACAAACTGTGTTGCATTAGGATACATATGGTCATTGATTATAACTGCCAAACAAGATAAAATTATTGCTGGCGGAACAAGTAGGCAGCATAGTTCGACGTAAATATCAGTCCCTTGTGCCACCTGGCCACTTCTGATGAGATGAGAGCGTCAAATCAATAGGTCACTGAAACTATAAGCTTCACCAGAAAGAAAATTCTCAGGTAGCGGAAGTGACCCAACCAATGCCCACGAGTCTGTTATCTTGTTTGCGATGTCGACTGAGCGACGGCTCATCACCCGGCACCCACCTGCACCGAGACGCTCCGCCATCACAGCTTGCCGGAGGCCTTGCTAAGCGGCAGATTCGAGACGTTTTCATAGAGGCCAAGTCGCGCAGAGTCTTGGCTCCTGCGGCCGTTGCAAACGCAATGGGCGGGGAGGGGGGAAATCAGATTACAACACGGCGCGGCAGGACATGTATGAAATGAAGCGTCTTGGAAGGAAAAGCGTTGGGAGAGCGCGTACATTTGTGAAGCTCCACAAAAATCTCGACGAACTGCCGGGTCCGTCAGGAGATGGCAGTTTGTAGACCTCGCTGCATAGGCATTTTTGAGTTGTCCTCTCCCACTTATGGGGTTTTCTCTGGCTACATTGGCTTTAACCTGTAAGAAGAACACTACATTTAAACACGTAGGCTTTCACAATTAATGTTTTGGTTGTAACTACCAGCGAAACGTCGTAACGAACTGATAAACATCGTGCGTTGCTCTCCAACAACAGTACCAGCGCTTCATCATTAGACCTCCTTTGCCAGTACCAAAATATAATAGGGTTTTCCCCTTTTTTCTGGCAAGAAACTGAAACCTTTTTACAAGGATTCATGTCTGCATTAACCACAATATTTGCAGTCAAAATGCAAACAAAAAACACACTGATAATATATGCATTGTCCTTGAAACTGATTGGTCCACACCAGAGAGAGCTTTCTTTTGAGCCTCGTCTCAATTGGTGCTCGACCAGAGGACGCCAAGAGGCGTACAGCTCAAAGACAATGCACTATCAAAGTAATGAGGGCTCGGGGTAAGCATCTACATCATTAGACCTCCTTTGCATATATTATTAAAGTGTGTTTTTTGTTTGCATTTTGACTGCAAGTATTGTGGTTAATGCAGACATGAATCCTCGTAAAAAGGTTTCAGTTTTGTTGCCAGAAAAAAGGGGAAAAACCCCTATTATTATTACTACCAGTGCTGCTGAAGCAGTAACAAAATGGCACGCTTGTTAACATGATGACTTCATGAATTGGCCGTGTCTGGTGGAGGAGGCTATACGACATGCATTTTACTTCCGTAATTTTACCCAAAGAAAAAAAATCAATTACGAATCAAGAAAAAACACTATTTAAAAAAAGGATTTGTCCAAACACCCCAATGCAGGACCCTTGTGATGAGAGTGCGGAGCGTTCCCTATGTAGAGGTGTAGTGGGTGACATCACGTCACGCTCGCCCTCGGAGAGAGTGGCGTCGCGGGACGTGACGTCAGGCGGGCCGTGACGTCATGCCCCCAGGGGTGTATTTAAAAGGAGACCCGGGATGTAACCGGGGTTCGTCGGGGGTAGGAGTGGGGACTCGGGTAGTTGGTCCTCACACGAGGCTAGGGGAGGCTACTCCGCCCGGCCGGCCGAGGTTGGGGGTAGTCCCGGGCCGGGGCAGGGTGGAGAGCCGGGTTAGCCGGGGTGTAGGGATCCCAGTACCCTGTCCCCTGGGGAGTTATTGGCTAGGGGGGTGTTGGTTCGGCGTAAGCCCTTAACAAAAACCTGCCTCGGAGTCGTGAATTGCGCCACAACACCTGCATTGTCGTATTGCACCACGTCCCGCGAAAACAAATCCTCCACACCAGTGATTCGGACAGTGTACCCACTAATAGCCACGATGTAAATACACGTGGTGCTCCATCAGCGTGCGGCGTCATTACTCCGTAGGGTTTTCGCGGATGTGGCTCCAGATTATTTTTCGCAGTAGGAACCGATTTCGCTGTGTGTAACCTCAAATGAGTAATTTTGCAGGTAATTGTTTAGCATAATGGAAGTTAGGAGAATACCAGATGGAGTGTATGGAATATATATTTTTTATCGCTATGGACGAGTCTTACCCACTGGAGCGCCACCCTGCCACGTGTTCCTTTGATGGCCCCCAGACAAGAGGACAGTTTGGAAACCAAACTATCCTTGCACAGAACCCCTCAAATGAAGTTTGCAGTAAATCCTGGAATTTGCAGACACCTGCTTCTCATCCCAATGAGAATATGTTGGGCCCAGCGGGGAAGAGAAGGGGGGGGTTGGTGATTTGGGCCTTAATTAATCCAGCAGTGAATCTATCATGGCGACAACGACGACGAACTTACGAGAGTGACACTCGGCCCGGTGTGAGGGGAGTCATGTTCCCCTCGCCGCCCCCAAAGTCGGCGGCGGAGTACTGGATGTTGGTGTACTCCACTCCCTTCTTCTTGATCTTCTGCTGA
>CM025648.2:2939242-2968650 GCA_014621495.2 Entosphenus tridentatus | reverse complement strand
GGGGGGGGAGACTGGCCGGGAGGGGGGAGGGGAGACTGGCCAGGAGGGGGGAGCGGAGACTGGCTGGGTGGGTGGAAATGGGATAACGGTGAGGAGGGAGGGGACATACCCGGCTGCGCTCCACCTCCTTGGTCGTCATGACGATGACACGCGAGTTCTCCTGGTACACCATCCTCCAGAAGTCCACGATGGTGTTCTGTAGGCAGCCCTGCGTTGCAATGTACCGTTTCGGCGCTTTGCTGCCCACTCGCCCATTGTCGATATCTGCCTGCTTACACAAAGACAATGATCCCCCGTGTAGCCTTAACAGACTGTAGGGGCAAGTGATGTTAGCGAGCGCCTATTAAGGCCAGAAAGACACACGAGGGGGTGGCTGGCCAGCACCACGCCCGACCGCCTTTGTCTCCCTATTGGCGATTTTTACACACCACGCCAGGTACTCATTTGATGCCGAGTCGACGGGTTCAGATAATCGTCACTGGTGTTGGACATCATCGGGAATCAAACTCGGGTCGCCGGGTTAGTAGCACAGCGCGCGCTGCACTACCGCTCCCCGCAAACGCAGACACACACGCACTCGTGAGCACATACCCACGCACGGGTATGCGTGCGCTGACACAAAACAAAGATACCACGTGGCCCCCACACGGGCTGTTGTTGGCGAGCTCCTACGAAGGTTGACGCTGCGCACAAAAGGGGGTGGTGGGGGTGTCGCGATTGTCTCCTCAGTGCTCATGATTACATACCGCCTTAGGTACTCATTTAAGGCGGATTGGACCTACAGGCACCACGACAGGTCCAGAGACTCACCGCTTATATTAGTCCTGGCCATAAATTTAATGTTTTTGGGGGATTTGTTTGCCTTCCTTGCAGCTTGCACTGCTATCGTGTCTTTATATTGTTTGTTGTTCCATCGTTCTGAACCGCCCCTACTGGACATCTGTGAACGAGAGTTTTAAAGCTCATCGTAGGATTCCTCCAGCAAAATTAAATACTCCGATTCTGAACTCAAGGACCACGGAATTTAACAAAGATCTTCGCGATCGGAACAACATGCCCAAAACGCCAGCATCCATGCAAATGAAAAAAAAAGGTTATCCCACAAATGAGAATTCTAATAGCGCGGGAATACACGTGGGGGCAGGCTGGCCAACGTGCCTGTGCCGCGTGGTTTGTGTTATTTATAGAGACTTGTTTTTGCTGGACCTTTTCCCGGGAGACTCACTGTGATCACGTTGGCGTTGATGTAGTCGGAGCCAGGAATGGACTGATCACCATCCTTCAGAATCACCCTGTTGTGATCGACTGAAAAACAACACGGCAACGACAACAATGACGAGACTCTCCGTGCAACCCACCTAGAAAAAAAAAACACTCGTTGCGTGGCACAGGGGCAGGTTGCTAAATGTTAAGGATATTTCAGTCCAGTGGATGGCGATGAGATTTAAAAACCTACAATGCCTTTTGAACCTATGTTGCACTTAACCCTTTCCCATTACAATGATGTACGTGTCCGTCGTAAGTTTTTCTTATGATTCCGTTCGGGTGATGTACGTGTACGTCATGGGAAAGGATCGTACGTCATCGGAACGGAATCAGAAGAAAAAATGAAATAACTTTATCGGTACCGAGGCTCCCACGAGGCCATGCGGGAGGGCGTGTGGCACAGTTTGGCGCCAGCTATCGTAGATTGTGGTCGTATCCCGACAGTTCTCTGCCGTGAGTACAATGTCTTAAAATAAAACAGCGGTGCTATGCCTCTCTAGATAAAATTAACGCGAACCACTTGCGCATTCCGGGATTCAGCGAAGAACGGGACCCACTTTGCATTTTGCAGACATCTCGTCATGGGAAAGGGTTAATTGAATATTGCTGTTTTAGTACGAGGGCATTCAGGGCTACATAGTGGGCCAGTAAAATGCTTGAGCAATAACCAATGTTGTACCGTATGTCTACACTTCCACATGTCTGCTTCCAGCCTTCTCCAAATCTCACACTGACCAACATGGTGAAGTATGGTCAAATTACCCCCACAACCTGCACAGGAGTGGATTATACAAAAGGGCCGTGCGAAGCAGTTACTAGCATTTCGTGTGATTTTACATTGTTTAATTTTGAGTTGGAGGTGGCTGAATTTTCCACTATAACCAGAAAATTACACGTGGGCTACGCTTCCTATTACAGATAAGCAGCACACGCAATGATATTTGCTACCATGGGTAAACATTACCCCCATGATAGAACACATTCCATATTATTGTTTCGCGACTTACGAAAAAAAAACGATATTTCCTATAACAGATAAGCACACACCGAGGAGAACAGAGTGCACAGAATTACCGCAGCAAACGTTGTAAAAGATTGCTTATCTAAACCTTCAGATTAAACAGATTGCATTCATGCCCAACATGTTGTCATCTCGGTCACACAAGCCGTGTTAGCTTATGAGATAGCACTATTGGTGTCGACAGAATGATAAAATAACATTGACAGGCTGGTCTATGTCTACGTTAACAGATGGAAATTGAAAGATTTACATACGCAGACTGGTAGCCCGATGGACAAGCATAAATCCATACAATTAACATACCTACAGATGTAAATACATATTTACACAAATACATAAACTCAATTACAGAATGGCAGATGGATAGAGAAGACAAATAAAACAGACATGTGTTCCCCACCCAGCCCAGGGTGAAATTGACAAGTTATAATACTACAAGGCACCTCACTTTATTAAAGAAAAACAGAGGAACATTCACAATCAACTGGTATTAGTTGTTGACTTGACAAATATAAGTACACGGGTTGCTAATGGGTGGAGCTGCATTAGTGGTTCACGCACAAAGCCATGCACCCGGAAAACCTGAGTTTGATTCCTGGCTACGGCTACCTCGGGTGGCGAGCGACATCTGAACGGGTTCCTGGGTTACCACCCCCACCCCATTCGCAAACTCGCACTGAGCAGCGCGGTGAAGTACGGTCAAACAAAGGCCAAGACCAACACAGCTCGGCGGCGGTGGGGGGGGGAGTTTCCCTTCCATCCAGCAGTGGATTGATAAAAAGCTGGAGGTTTACACAGCATCGGCGCGGTGTCGCGAGCCACCCTTTGCCCAGCGAAGGAGTCTCACTCCCAAGAAAAACACGACTTTCCAGAAAAACACAACAGCAAGACTGGGCATGAGTGTAGATCTGGTGACCTCAGCGCCATTTCCCCATGCTGCGTTATCAGTATTTCACTGCACCAGTTCACTGCTTTATCCTGTGTGTTTGTGTGTATATATTTATGTGGGAGCGGTAGTGTAGCGGTTAGCTATGCTGTGCTACGAACCCGGCGACCCGAGTTCGATTCCCACTCACGGCCAACACCAGTGAGGATTATCTGAACCGTTCATGGGCCTCCGCTAGGTCGACTCAGCCCCAAATGAGTACCTGGTGTGGTGTGTAAACATCGCAACTGGGGAGACAAAGGCGGTTGGGCGTGGTGCTGGCCACCGACCCCCTCGTGTACCGTTCTAGCCTTCATAGGTGCTCGCTAACAGCACTTGTCCCAACAGTCTTTTAAGACTATACGGGGTGTCTTTGCCTTTTTGGTATATCTATATAAAATTAAACCAATGCTAAGGCGAAGTGGCACATGACTTGTGCTTGCCAGCGATGCCACGAATGACTTCACTCGCCCGAGACAAAATTACCCCGCATTCACCAAGTCTCAGAACACGTAAAGCAGGGTTTAGCCTGATAAGTTCCTTTGGACGGGAAGACCACCAGGGCTTGCAAGGTGTCGTAGGGTAAGGATGTTAAGTGGCCAGGAGATAGCAGTGTCGGGTGTAAAACACTCATGTGCATTGGTATTCTCTGGGCTCTCCGGTTGACCTCCTAACTACATAAACAATACGGCATAAGCAATGCATACGGAGATATAACAGCTCGGGCTAAGGTGCAGCTGTCTCAGCACTAAGAGGCCCTCTGTGCGTACAGGGTGTGGAGGGGTCTTGGAGACAGAGGGTTACACAGGCACATCGGACAAAAACTGACAAGTGTGGAGAGGTGCCTGGTGAGAATTTCAGAAAATCTAACTCGTGACTCGGTAACACAAAATAGAGCCTTCATATTGGCTGTAAAAAAGAAAAGTGCGCTTGGGTTAGTGAGAGTGATACCAGTGGGCATATAAGTTTAAAACGGGAATCTTGACTATGAAGACGGGCAGACAATATCTAACTTCAAAAGATTAGTGGCCATGAGGGGGGGGGGGGGGTTCTTTCTGTGGGCCAACATCGTGACTGCGACGAGTCCTCAACACCGAGCTCCTGGGCTTCAATCGCAGGCTTCAGCCCCCTGCGATTCAACCGGTTCTCAAGTGCAGCGAGTAAGTTGATGTGAAATATCCGACGACTGAATAAAAAAACGCCCCGTTAAATATGTTCCAACGTACTTTGGCGCATTTCTTTCCGAGGACTAAAACATTCAGTTTGATTACCAAGTGAAAAAAATAACATTATTTGCAGAGATATAAAATACGTACAGATAATTTCACGAGCTAGGAAGAAGGGCCATTGCATACCTGTCAACCCATACGGTTTACCCCGTATGTGCAGGGAGTTTTCAGGTCCATATTAGCATACAGTCGTTTCAATAGGCGACAAAAAAAAATGTTTTGTCTATTTGTTTGTGTTTCTCCCTTGTGATGAGACTTTGTAGGATGAACATTGACATTTATAAGGGCACGGGGTGACCAATAAAATCTGAAATGGTCTGTAATAAGGTAGGGCACTGAGAAGGGGCTTCCAGGTGGGCGATTGCCCAAAACGTCACCTATTATCATTTTTTCCCTTTTAAGGCCAGTGTTATTGATGAATGCGTAGATTTTTATAAGTATATAAAAACAAGACATACCTTATAAGAGTGTGGACAGAGACAAAAAGACAAAAACAAGCGAGTCTTGAATCGATGGGCAACTGCCAATCGTGACAATTCATCAACTCGCAATCGATGGAGCCGGCGATACTCGCAAATTGCGCCAAGGGTGAACTTTGTCCCGAGTGCACGGATGTGCAGAGACGGCACCCCCGCAGATCTCAGTCAGGGGGAAGACCTGCAGATTTGCTGCTGCTGCTGACGACATTACTTGCCGCTGGAGGAATCGCCACCAGCATTGACGCAGCGACAAACGTGTGCCAACGCGACGCCAATCAACCCGATTGCTCAGCAGCTCGAGCGTGCCTCTGGGACGCGGTGGACACGAGAGAGGGTTGGGGGCAGCGGGGGGCAATCCGCGCTGGGCTCGCTAAAGCCCACGCTTACACGGCAGGATGTTCTTGTAGCGGTTCTTGGCTTTGCTCTCCGGCCTCTGCCCCTCTTTGCGGCTGTAGAGAAGTTTGCATTCCTGCTGCTGCAGAGCCTGGGGGAGAGGGGGGCGGCAAAGACAAGCGACGATAAGGAGACCTCACGTTGGTTTGCACTGGTGTGGCGTGATGAGCATGATCTCTGGTGCAAGGGTTGAAATGGGGGCACCCAGTCTAGTTGCTGTTGCGATGGAGTTTTGTTGTCGTTTACACCTTTTGTTTTCATGGCATTCCTTGTTCCGTTTATTCAAAGGGTTTTCATTTACTCAAGAATTGTTATAAATAGGACGTATCCCTTATATATACAATTATTGTACGGCACTGCGAGATGCAATTGGCATGAATGATGCCGTATAAAATGAAATGATCATAATTAACTGGTACAATTTTCACCCTTTCTTTGTAGCACAACACCTGGGCCCCCTCCAGTGCAGTTGCACCACCTGTACGCGCTCAAGAGATATGCCACAGAGCTCGCCGTTGGCATGGTCAGATGACAGGCTGTGCAGATACTAAGAGCGGTTTTTCCCTCCGCATCTAGAAACGTGCGTTTAGAGTAGTTGGCTGCTGTAAATTTCCACGTAGCAAGCCACTTTGTTGGGTTATCATTTGTGGCAAGGTTGCTTCTAACCTTGCCACAAATCCGTTATCAATCCACTGCTGGATAAAGGCCTCCACAACCCTTTGCGGGTCTTGTGGGATTGTTTGGCTATGCTGGTCAGTGTGGATTGGTGAAGGTAGGTAGCACACACCCGAGCGCACAGAAGTACAGTACAACAATTAACTTTTTTACACTGCTCTCTGCTGCCAACAGCGTAGTAACCCCACTTAGGAGGCCTCGCAATCCGAAATCACACCATATTGTGAATACATTTTTGGAAGACCAAAAGACAAATTGTGAATGAATGCGAGCACTATGTCTTAATATCGGGAACGCCCTTACAGCTCCCCATGGGAAACACGGAGTGTGACCGGCGGATATCAATCGCACGTTAATTCACAGCGGTTTAGTTTTTTGTGTCGCTCATTAATGATTCACAACGGCAAGAGGAGGGAGAAGAGCTCGCAAAGTCGCGGGGGATAGGGGGTGGTGGAATAAACATCGCTGGTGGGTGGCTATAGCCAAGGGTTTTCAGTGCCCTCCATTGTCTGTCTTGTCTCTTTAAAAGCCGTGTGCTCTTCAAGAGATGGGAACGACTGTAGCGGCTGCAGAACCGTTCCGTACGCGACCGACGGCGAGGCGCTCTACCCCGACCACCCCACACCCGTGCCAAGGATTCCACGGTGCAGCCAACGCACGGGCCAGAACTAATAAAAGGCAGCTGATGGCAGCATGTGATGCCTTCGCCGCCCTCCCATGCCCCCATTGTTTGCCTCAACACGAAGTGGCATTCATCGTTGTCGGCCATTATAAATCCACTGCTCGATTGGGGGGGGCCTCCCCCAAGGCATCGCAATCTTTTACGGTCTCACGGCAGAACAATCCATCGAGCGCCTGCACACTAGCCGAATTCATCGTTCCGTCTCTGCGGTAGATGTCCTGTCAGGCATGTTCGTTCCTGCAGCTGCCACTCCGTCGTTATTCCCAACCACCGGGCCACCAACCCTTCTAGCGACACATCCCGCCATAGATCACTTACTTTTCTTAACATCTTTCACCTCAATATGTCGTCGAATTAATGTGTTCCTCTCTATCTCTCTCTATGGCATTCCAAGCGTGCATCTAGCCGTGCTTCTCTCTGTACTTTTTGGCAGCCGCAGTTGCCTCTGTGTAGCCAGGTAAGAACATGTCGGGGACAACGAGTGAGTCACATGCTGTTGCTGCTTATCGCTGAAAAGCGGTGGGAAACCTGCTTAAATGGGCAGGAAATTGTGGGGAAGAGAGAAAAAATCTGCCGTTTCCCCCCCCCCCCCCCAGTTACTGATTGGAATAAACTGCCTTTCATTCAACGGGTGAATTGGATCGTGACTCACTGCAAAGGAGGAAAGGAGCAAACACAAAGGCCCACAGAAAACAGGTGCAACATTAGAGAGCAGCACACAAAACGTGGAAGCCAGGAAGGAATATGAAAACAAAAACAAGTGAGGACGTGCAAAAACTAACTGTGCAAACTAACGTAGAAGAAATCCAAGTTTCATCCCAACTGTTCAATTCGAGATGTTGAATTTAAAACCAAAAGTAGACACGAGAAGCATTCAATGATGCCACTTAAGTTAAAAGCATTTAATCAGTAAATAACAAACCTAAATACCGTTTTTCTGATTGGCAAACATCACCAGTAGAAACTTCCTGAGCAAATATTCAAGGTTCGGCGAGGCTATCCAGGAAAAATTGGAAAGTCAACGCTTTCCAACGGAGTTAAAAGCATTAAACGACTGGACATCTGTGAAAAAGAACGTTATAGCTCATGGGATTCCTCCAGAATAAATAATTATTCTGATCCATGGCTTTGCTCTGTCCATCGGAGGTGGGGGGGTACAAAAACTGCCACAGGGATCATCCAATATGCACCAAACTGCAGTATATGGCTATGTTGCTTTTCAGGATTAACCATTTAAAAAAACAGCCAAATTCGCTCAAGTTTTGTCCAAAACTTGGGAGACACGAACCAAATCTAACACGCATAGTTTTTTCCCCAAATTATTACTTAATAAAAGCTACCTCATATTCTAGGGTCTTTCGGTAAAGTCACGTACATAGGTTAAAAGAAAATAACAAAAAATTACCAAAAACTACGACGTTTCGATCGCAACACAAGCGGTTTTTTTTTCTTCCGATTACGACCGCTCATGTTGCGATCGAAACGTCGTAGTTTTTTGTAATTTTTTGTTATTTTCTTTGAACCTATCTACGTGACTTTACCGAAAGACCCAACAATATTCATTCCTGGAGTCACGAAAGCTTTAAGTCAAAAACTACCTCATTGTACGTTTGCCTACGCCCCCCACCCATCGTTGACTGCTGCAAACGCCTACGGGCTCGCTGTCGGTAAAGCTTGAGAGCACCCTCGCGATCCGGCGACTGCCAGCCTGGGCTTGCGGTGCCGTACTTATCGCCGATCTTATCCACTCTTCCCGCAGGCGCCCGGGGACTACGTGTGCATTGGCGGAGGGGTGACCGACGGGGGAAAAGCGCACGCAAACGCTCGGCTCTCTCTCTCTCTACCCGGCTACTGCTGAGACAGCTCTATGGCTAGCCGCCCACACTCAGGGCTTGTTGTTGTTGTCGTCGTCCGATTAACGCGGTTGGCTACGTACGGTGCGAAAAACGCGCAGCGTACCAAACGTACATACGTTGCTGTTTCCATATTGTAAAGGCACAAGTCAATTTTGCCTTTTACAATAGCAGGATGAAGGAGCTTGTCGGTCACCCTGTTTCTCGCCGTCAAGCGTGGCGGCTGTGCGCACGCGAAAGGCCCCTTTGTCAATTCACTCCTGGACGAGGGCTTCCCCAAGCCGTGAAGTTTCGCAGAGGTTATTTTATCGTACTTCATGACACGTTGGCCGGCAGAGACGAGCAAATAGACGAGTGTTATTCACTAATTTTCAGAGGGGTGGGGGGGGGGCACTTTTGGCGATAAGACATCATAAGTGTGTGAGGGCCGCCACACATCTGAACCATTGGGGTTTGACAGCACGATGATGGAGGGGTGTTTTCACATTTGTGCATTGTCGGCGGCCCCACGTCATCAGGGGCCGCACTCAAAGCCACGTGGGGCCGCCAGTGGCCCACGGGCCTTGCAATGAAGAACACGGACATAAGACATTGTACAGTTGGAATGATGGATTTTCCTACTGACAAATTAAACCCCCAAACCCCGCCCCCCCCATGCCAGTCCACAACAATCTGGTCACCCATTGAAGCAATATCCAGGCGCAAATCTTGCTTAGCTTGCGGGGATCTGACGAGATTGGGTGCAGTCCAGGCGATTTTGAGCCGCTTCATATTTTGGCCAAAAAATACAAATGGTACAGGAATGTATGTATATTGAACTTCTTTTTGCACCGTACGTAGCCAACCGTGTTCATCAAATGTGCAGAGGAAGGACAAACTAAACATAAAAAGCAGTTATAAAAAAACGAGTTTTCAATCTAGACTTAAAAGTGCATAGGCTCCAGTGGCTTCCTAATAACAGAAAGGAAAAGCGTTCCAGACGGCCGCAGAAGCGCATCCGAAAGCGCGCGATGCAGTGACCATCTTTGTCCGATGGTCAGCCAAAAGCGGCTGCAAGGATGACCGGAGTTCGTGTGATAATTTATACTCTTTGACGAGATCAGCAAGGTATCATAACACGGCACGGGGGTTTTCCCACGGACTGCGAACTCTCACCTCAAATTCTTCCCAGAAGCCCTGCTTTGACTTGTCCATGCTGTCAGCGGTCTTGCTCAGCTCCTTGACACGGTGCTCGATACTCGAAGCGCTAATTCGAGTGGCGTTGAACGGCTGCCTCGGCGCAGAGGGTGAGAAATATACCATCGGAATAATCGTCATCCAAGTACGGCAAGTCCTCGTTTAACACACCAGGAGATGCATATTTGAAAAGTACCGTGCGAAGCACAAAAACCCATTCAGCAGAAACGATTTCCCCATAGACAATGTAAAGTTTGGTGAGATACAATGTGCACACACCACACTAAGACCAGTCTGTCTATTACCCAGTGATCTCATCAGAGACTGCTTTATAAGTTTATAGTCAGACACTACATTTGCCGCACCTCCGAATAGCACGGTTGGCTATGTACGATGTAAAAGAAGTTCAACATACAGATATATATACAGACACCGGTCTATGAGGCTATAATCTACATACCCCAAAGACCAGTATGTCTACTGCCCAGAGATCTCAACATACACTGGTTAACAAACTCCTGATTATATTTATTTTATCAGATAAAGTCCACACTAATCTCTATGGCACTTTTTTAGGACTGACCTCGCCACAAATGATAGCTCAACGAAGTGGCTTGTCATGTGGAAATGTATATCAGGCAAAATACTCTATACGATTGTTTCTAAATGTGGAGGGAAAAACTAGAGGAGCCGGAGAAAAATCCACGCGACTACGGGGAGTGAGACACGCAAACTCCAAATATACGGCCATCATCACGGTAGGGATTGAGCCCACGACTTCATGCATACCAGGGGAGGTCTATTTACCTATTATCTAGATACCTTATCAGAGACTGGTCCCATCAGCCTCCTGTATGAACAGAACCACATAACGTGGGATAGAGCAGGCCTTCCTGGCCTGGATGCGAGCCGCACGAACACGGAGAGCGGGATGACGATTCTAGATTTGAAGCTTTCGTCACTGCAAGGATCCATACTCTTTGGTTTTTTAGGTAAAGTCACGTAGGTTAAAAAAAAGCAAATCAATTAAATCACGACGTTTCGGAGGCAACACAAAGCTTCCATCTTCAGGTGGAACCGTCACAGGAAAATAACTGTATCACAGTATCACAGTAATTTTACTGTGACAGTTACACCTGAAGACGGAAGCTTGTGTTGCCTCCGAAACGTCGTGATTTAATTGATTTGTTTTTCTTTTTTTAACCAGCGGGATGACGCTTCGGCACCGACCTGCTTGAGGTGCACCACCGTCCCAGAGGTCTCCACCATGGGGTTCTTCTTGTAATGCTCCACCAGGTCGGTGAGGGAGTCGAACTTGTCACCACCACCCACGTCGTACTTGCCGTCCTAAGCGTAGGGGGGTGCGGAGAAAAGGTCAAGATAGAGGTTAGGTGACAGATTTACTTACGAAAGCAATGAATAAATAGAGGACGGTTTTGTATTGGCGAAATTTCATTTTATTACTCTCGTTATTATTTCGTTTGTTTAACCAGGAGGGCCTCAATACATCTTTTAGGAGGGCCCTGCCAGGTTGTTACATGTAATTTGAGTAATTTGTGATGTTTGGCCAAAACAAGTTACACTGAGTGCACCTCCGATTCGCACGGTTGGCTACGTATGGTGCGAAAGGAGTTCAACATACATACACATATATTGTTTTATTTAAGCTATGGGAGGAAACAGGAGTACAAGGAGGAAACTCCACGCAGAACATGTGGAGAGAACAGATAACACCACACAGAAAGGCGCCAGTCGGGAATCGAACCCAGGCGCTTCTTGCTGCGAGTCACGAGTGTTAGTCCTGTGTCACCCGGCCACCCACCCTCAACGTTTCATCACTAATTTTCACGTTCTCAACAGAGCCACGTCGAGTCCTCTCCCCACGGCTATAGCTCCTCCACACATTTCCGACGAAGCCTCCTTGCATCCTGTCCCATCAGGTACAGCTCCTCCACACACTCAGAGGCTGCTCCATTCCTACTTACCATCTGCCAACTGGCACCCCCCCCCGCCACTTTCCGTGACCGCCGCAACATTGTTTATCGCCACGCCTCCGAATTCAGCAAGATGCCCTCCTCCGCCCACGTCGCACCTGGAATCGGATCATGATGTGCGTGATCTTGGGCCGGATCTCGTTGTTGTCGAGGCGGTCCTCGCTCGTGCGCACAGACAGCACGAAGTCTCCGGGCTTGCTTTGACTCTCGCGCACCAGGAAGCTGCCCGCACGCCCCTTCTCCGTCAGCAGCTTCTCGGCATCGCGCCCACTGATATGACCGTGGAACCAACTGCTCACGCGGAGTGCGAAGGTGAGGGGGGCAGCACGAAGATGGATGGGGCCACGGTTAGAATCAATCATCATCGTCAGCATCTTCATCATCATCAGCTGTTGTCTATGCGCTGTGAGATGAAGGCCTCTACAAATCTGTATCTTCTTATCATCGTCATCATCAGCTGCGGTAAATCCATTGCTTGGTGAAGGCCTCCTCAAGCCCATCTCTAGCACCCTTACCCAAGCTTTACCATAACCCAATGTCCAGCTCGTCTCATCTTCATCGATGGTCTACGCATTTTCGGATGAAGGCCTCCTCATGCCATCGCCGCTACGATCTATTTCACTCCTGAAAATGTATCGATCTCATCGCACCATCTCCATGGTGATTGGGCCCCTCTCCTTTGGCTACCATTCCTTTGCCAGTCTCGTCTATTGGCCATCATCCAATACAGCGATACAGGAGTTTCATGCGTTAATGCAGGGGACACAATGTATATGTACAGTTTTGTATAAAGTTGTGTCACTCTGGGGATTAACCCCATTCAAAACCGGCCACATTGATCAAAGAATTTGTCCATGCACTCCCCGGCAGAACCGCTATCCAGGCCCATCGCGGTCTACAGACGTACCGTTTAGAGCGATCACTACCATTATGAACAAAACAGGAAGAAAAACTAAAATAAAATAATTATCGGTACCGAGGTTTCTACTCGGCCATGCGGGAGGGCATGTGGTACAGTTTGCCGCCAGGTATAATAGAGTGCGGTCGTATCGCTACACTTCTCTGCGGTGAGTACAATGTCTTTAAAATCAACGGCGCTGTGCATCTCTAAATAAAATTAATGCAGAGCCGCTTGCGCGCTCCAAGATTCAGCGGTGAATGGGACCCACCCTGCAACTTGCAGACGTCTCAGAACGGGAAAGGGTTAATCGCTCATGAATCACTCCCGAGGACAAACGACATTTTTGGAGAGCATTACAGAAGCTATGCATAAGAATGGTTCTTCTTTGTTGTTATTGATCCAAGAGGGATGATGGCCATTGACCCTTACGACCTTCGGATGATAGAGCCACTCAGCTGGATTGCATTAAGGTAGAGAATAAATTCTATTACCTCTGGGCTAGCTGACTTCAACAAAAGCGAAGCTTCTTAAACCAATGCTACTGGGTATCAACATTTGACATTACGGTCAGGAGCCGCATGCAAACTATTACGTTGTTCGTATACATAAGACGTGCACCGAAATTCCAACGAGCGATATTTTACAAAGAATTGTAATATATATTACATCGGTAAAGTTACGGTGCACGGGCAAGAACAAAATCAATTGGAAGCAAATAAACTTTACTGCCGTAGAATTCCGCAAAGCTCATTTTCAGTCGGACTGATTTACGGGTCAATATGAGCGGCAGTACGTTTTTACAGCGCGGCACTCGAGACGAACAGTGCAGGGAAGGAGCGGATAGGGCCAAGCCATGAAGCAAGCCCACACGAACAGAGCCCATGGGTTCTTGTGATGACCACATAAGTTGCATGAAAATCGATTAAAAACGTTCTCAAGCGTAACAAGTTTCATTGTCTCGTCCCAGTCACCGATGACTGAACAAAAAAAAGCAGTTGTGTGAGATTCACTGGGATCAGCTCAGAATTGTAAAATGTATAAATACTGGTTGATAGGCATGCGTAGAGACTGCACGCCAAGGGAGGCGTGAATCGGCACCATCCAGCGTTGAAGAAGAGGTCTATTGAAGTTGACTCCATAAGTAGTTCTGTGGTATCACAAATTCTGAAGCCATCTCATGACATAAGAATGCAAAGTTCTGTTGGGAAAAACGGCTGCAAGGAACGTTTCTTAACCCGGCGACGTGAAATTACTCCAGCAAATTATAATTGGCGATAACATTTGGCAAACCTAAAGGAAAAAACTGTTTGGCCATACCCAGCTCTGAAATGATAAGCGTTAATGTGGGAGAACATTTAATAGGCAGTGTGTGTGTGTGTAACGATACACTTAATTATCATGGGCTTAATAAATAGCTACATGTACTCTTTGCATGTTTAATAACACTAATAATCTTTGTGTTTAGATGAAATAAATTCACGTCAAACGAGGACCTGCATCGTAAAGTGACGGTCATTGCCGGTAAGAAATTGATTCAAGCAAGCCTGACCCTGCTAATGAGACACTGAATCTCGAAACTGGTCCAGAGTTTGCTTGTCTTGAATCAATGCTGCCGAAATTATGCATTCCCACAAAGCCGTGCAGTCGATGCGTTCTGCCAATTTATTTTTTAATGTGAAGAGATGGATGCATGAAGGAGACATTTTATGCTCATGCATTTTGCATTAATATGGCTCTTAAATGCCTTGGCGGCTCAACGCGCCTTATATCCCATCCCATCTCAAACATTTGTAGGGGACCAAAGCAAATATGACAATCTACCCATCTGTAAATTAAGTCATCCACACGGTCATACACATTTGGCAGGTCGTTAGAAACCAGCTCTACATTTTATGCACAGCAGAGATTATCTCGCTCTGTGTAGAGAAGTATTGTGAGTAACCATGAGGGGGCGAACAGAAGGAGGTGTGAGCGGTTTGACAGTCAAGGATGACGTAACGTCACGGGTGGTGTAAGAGGCACCTTCGGGAACAAAGGTGGGTCTGAGCTGGGGGGAGGAGCCACCCGAGGGGTTCTTAAGGGGGACCCCGTGACGGAGGCGGGGTCGTTGTGGGAAGACAGATTAAGGATCGGCTGCAGGGAGTCTCTCCCTCCTCGTCGCGGAAGCGGTGTTGGCTGAACCCCCGCTCCAGGCAAACGAGTGGGAGAGCCAAGGGGATGGCTGAGGATAGGGTCCTGAGAATTCAGTAAGGGTCGGCTCGGAGAGGGTTTCTCTCTCCTCGTCGCGGAAGTGGTGTTGGCTGAACTCCCGCTCCGGTGGACGAGTGAGAGAGCCCCAAAGGACAGCCGAGGGCAGGACCCAAATAGTATTCAGTGTCCGGGATAAAGGACCGAGAGAGAGCGCACCTACACTGGTGTGAGCGTAGAGTGTCGAGTGTGACAGTGGTTTAATAAACGGCAACAGGCCTTCGAGTATTCCTCGTCTCCACGTGGTTCTACTGCACAACATGTATGGATGAATTTGCCAAGACAAGTTCAAACACATTTGGCACGTAGGTCTGCATTCAATAATGTACAAAAATGATTAGTTTCAGCCAGTGTAAATTACTTAAATACATAAAAGTTACATCCGTCAATAACTCTGCCTTAAAAGGAGAAATATATAATTAGGCCACATTTCAGGCATTGGCCCTACTTTCATAGCACATAAATGTCACTGGACTATAGATGTTATCAGTGTAGTGGGTATTCTATGTGCTACATAAGTTACTTCGCCAAAGGTGAGACGTTAAAGTTTGGCGTTCAGAGATGGGCGTTTCATACATGTCTGTGTACCTACATGGAAGCTTTAATGAATCACAAAAGAAGCTTATGCTCCTCGAGAGGTAGGTTAGCGCCCATAGAATTCTAGGAATCTCACGGCTTCATGCCGTAATCAATATGGCAATACTGGATTATAAAACGTAGCAAGGAAGCATTGTAGAGGTCATCGGGGAGAGGAGGTTGAGTGACGAAGATGTTCATGTTTCATTTATCAATAATTTCATGAAGAATAATCCGACATTCTCCAGATTATACGACGCTCCGGAAAGAAACATGCAACCCGTGTGTTGGCGAATCGCTCAAACGTTGTGAAACTCCCTTCCCCTGTGCGTGTCGAGGAGGAGCCAGCCGTACCCTGTCTCGCCAAGAGAAGGGAGTACAGCAACAATGTGGACTCCACCTATTTAATCTGTGTGGGATAGAGTGTTTCCCCCCCCCCCCCTCACATGCGTGGTTTTTACCCCAGATGCTCTGGTTGCCTCCAACATCTAAAGCACTCATGAATTGGCTTGATGACACTTAATACATAGAGAACCGCAGAGCTTTGGCAATTGGTGACACCAGCTATCACATAGCTGCCTTCCAGGCTGTGTGTGGTTTCCTCAAGCCTGCGAGTCGTTCTCGCTCTTTGAGAGCGAGTGAATACTGTGTGCGCGTTAAAAGTTTAAATGATTATAATTGTAAAGTTATACGAAAATGCCGTAATCAACAAACAATTGTTGTAACTTTCTGATCATCCCCCCCCCCCTAACTGGACATCTGTGAAAAAAAGCTTCAGAGCTCATTGGATTTCTCCAGGATAAATAAAGATTCTGATTCAGACATACCTATTGGATTACTATACAGCTTTGCTCTAAAATTCAGGAAATAAATTGCACCTTATAGTTTGGGCAACAGGCTAATTATATATATGTGTGTGTATATATAGATATATACACAATGAAAGCCTCGTCAGATTCCAAGGGGGAATAAAATATTTAAAAATACTTTTTTTTTAAAACACGCTTTAATGAAATGTACTGTCCGAGCTGCCCCTCCCCCTGCCCCCTTCCCCAATCGCCCCTCCCCTCCTTCCACATCCCCCGCCCCTCGGTGTGGCTCCCCCCAAGGCTTGCCGTGACGTAAGGGACCGTGGTGACTTACAGCGTGGACAATTAGAGCCGTAAAAAATATTGTTTAAAAATATTTATTTTAAATTTTCAATTATAGAATATAGTATTGTCATCAGTATGACATACCGATACCAAGTTTGCAGTCGATACAACATTGATAATACGGTTGAAATTGAGTTACAAGATTTTTGGATACGACACACAGTAAGTTAAATAAAACGTTTTTAAATGTTTTGGATTTCTTATGATAGAATATCGTGTGGTCATCAGTATGACATAGCTATACGAAGTTTGCAGTCGATAGCACATTGGGAAGTGTGCAAAAATTGAGTTACAAGATTTCTTTTTTGAGGATACAACAGACGAAGGGAGTTAAATAAAAGCGTGTAAAAAAAAAGAAATGTGTGTTCGAGTGTAGGAGGACAAGTTACAACATTGACAAGCACCGAAGGAATGAAGCTTCTACTCTCCTGCGAGAAGGCGAGGTGCGTCGGCACGGCGAGAGAAGGAAGATTGAATCTCGATGCAATCCACAGCGAACAACAGGGTGGGGCTCTCTCTCGGCGAATTTAAATACACATTTATTTGCAACCCCTTTTGTGTTACGTTTGCTGTCCTTTCCCGCGCACCTCCAATTTAGTACGGTTGGCTACATACGGTGCGAAAGAAGTTGAACATACAAACGAAACACGCTCGGGTCAATTACTCTCACGGTGTCTCTCGTAAAGGGGGTTTGGTTTCCCATGCAGCCCTAAATGACTTTGACTTGATTCATCGATTGGCTGGACGCTGTGACCGAACAGATTTACGCACTCACTTTCCATGGCACGGTCGCTGCAGTTTGTGAACGCGTCCGTGTGGGAACCTTTTGAGCGCGATCCCCTCTTACTTTCATTCGGATGCTCCGCTTTACTTCCAAAGGCAAATCGCTCGCGAGAGATATGTGCGATGAAGAAGGACCATTGCCTGAAATGTCGCCGATTTTATATTTATATATATTCTTCAAAGGCAGTGCTGTTAACAGTTGTGATGAAGGTTTATTTATTCTGCTTGTGCACCACTGCCAACACAATAGCATCAGCAAATCATTTGTTTCATTCAAGAGGTAGACCGGTAAAAAAAAAACATTCAAAAGCACGACCACCTTCTCAAAGAGAAATTTAAGAGCAATTCAGTTTTTTTTTTCCTGAATAAACAGATGGTATGTATATGCTATTAGATTACTTAAGCACTCAACACAAATGCAATTAACAGAAAAGTAATTAAATGAAATAGAGTACGTGTCTTCGTAATAAGAGCTCCACTTGGAACGGACCACATCTGTTCATCGATCACAGGTGACTGACACTGATCGGGAATCTGAAATTACTTCATTCTTTCTTTGCCCTTCCCTTCTCATGAAATCAGTGCTAATGGGGTCAGACAACCTTCGAAAAGAGAAAGTACAAAAATCCGAGCTGACATGCGGTGGGTTGGCTCGGTAGGTTAACCTTGCACATATTGACCGATAACATTCCCATTTCATTAACGAACACGAGCAGTATTGAATGTTTTCAAGCGTCACGCTGTGCGGCGATGTTTAACGTTACGAAGTCAGGCATGCGGAATTTAATTTAAATATGTTTAATTGTTACGCTATACCGTTTTCAAAAATCACTCCCCGCCTTACTCTCGCTTGCGTCCGTTTCATCATTTGGATGCTCGTGTGCCTTCAAAAATCTCCCGAGGTACACACACGCACACACGCACACATCATCATCTGTTGCATTTCCCAACAGGAAGCGCTTCCATTTGAGATCCGAGCTCCCGTTAACAACCTGATGATGCTGGGTGTAGTCTCCAGTGAAACATCGGTAACTGTTTATGAATGTTCTGAGATTCCTCTCCAACGACATCACCAGTAGCGCTGCTGAAGCAAGCAATACATCTGGACACGTTCGGTTCACGTGACACTTTAATTCCTGGGCTGTGTCGGGTAGAGGGTTTTATGACACGTGCTTTTTACACGACCTAACCCATAAGCAAACAATCAATCTATCGACATTTTTATTTGTTCCAAAAGCTTGTCGTCCAACTTTTCGTCAGTTCATATTTATCTTTGGGAACAAACTCTCCAAGCTTATTTTTTGTTCGTTCCTTAATAATTTCCCGTGCATTTTTCAAGCTGAATTCGACTACGGAAACCATTGCACGCCTAGTTTATGACATTATAAAATTCTGACGAAAAATAACGCATTCGCTTTCACAAGCGAACAATCGATGATTCACTTTCGACTCCAGCCAAGCTTATGCATGGTCTTGCGACACAGCATCAGGTGCGGCTCTTGCATATTAAAAAAATATATAAAAATCCATGCAGCTACAGCATCACAAAAAACGCAGGCGTGCAGGACAGGACTACAGCAGTTCATCGTGTAATTTCCCTTCAGGTTTTTACAGCTTATTTCGGTGGATTAATGACCCGGCGCAGCCATCAGCAAAAGACGGACAGTCTAATTCTGCTCTTTATTCCACCGTATATCATCGCCCGCCTGCGTTATAAAGTGCACCGTGGGGGGGGGGGGGGTACACAAGCCCGTGCCTTACTAGGCACTCGCATGCATGCACGCAATGAACCCATCGCCCTCCGACGTCGAAGAGTGCTGAAGAAAACAACAAAAACCCCACACCCAATACCCAGCAGCTGTCCAACCCTTGATACGTATTCCAAACGGCAGAAACTCCTGCCACTGGGAATTAACCAAGGAGAATTCCTGCTTGCCCCCCCCCCCGTGCTGTGATGCAGGGGTCGCCACCCCAGGGAGAGGGGCCGAGGGACGATTGTCATGTCAGTCGGTCAATCACAACGTCAAACAGAAGAGGTCTGCAGGGAATTTCCGCAGCCAGACGCGTGCGGTCCCATGCTGTGAAGTGGACGTTAAAGACAACTGCAACCCTACTGCAGCTGTTGTCCGAAAAGCATTTCAGTAGTCATGTTTATTAATTACTCCGATGTAATAACAAGGCAGCTGTACGGACTGGCTCGGGATGTCTCACCCACCACCACCCCGGCTCCCCACTCATTACTTTTATCGTTTATTGACAGGCCGCACTGCGAATACTATTGGTTTGTCGTAGCTTGGCTAACGCAGCTCATGGCAACACACAGATCAAAACACACGGGACAAGCGTATTTCTCCTTAGTTGTTTTAACATAACGAGACACAAACCAATGGACCTGTTCTTGCCTGCCCAGCGCACGCACGAGCTCTCCTCCTGCGAGTTTGGCTGCATGACCGTGTGTTCTCAACTATCATACTGCACCTGGGAATCCTTTTATAGAATAAAAAAATGTCACTAACATTTTGCATTTTATCCATCCACTTCTAAATTAGGGCCTCCCCACTCCTTTTGGTCATCGTTTTTTTACCCTACTTCACTACCCTGGACAGTGCAGGTTCGTTAAAAGGGTTTACAGGACTGGTAAGGATAATCGCTCACGGCTGGTATTAGCCGTGGCCCAGAATCAAATGGAGGTCACTGGGTCCAAAGCATAAGGCTCTAACCACTGCACCACCGCTCCATCTCCTATTCTGTGAAAATACAACTAAATAAAAACAGCTGGTGTTTGGCACCACACCTCGTACAGTTTTTGGCTTTATAGCAAAAAGTGCATTAACAACACAAGAAACCAACAACCGGTAGCGTCTCTGTGGGAAAAAAAAACTACAATCGTGCCCGTGTCGACGCAACCCAGGAAAACAAATGGCTCTTATCGTGCAGATAAATCTCCAGGCAACACACGCAGATTAAAAACGTCACATTGAATGTTCGCAAAAAGCAAGTGGGCTTGTGTAGGGCACGTCACTAGAAGGGATGACACCCAGTGGTTGAGAATAAAAACAGAGTGGCAGGCCAAAGGCAGAAAAACTCCAGAGAGAGAGAATGTCCTCCGCACAGATGGAGCGATGAGATCGACTCGCGTGCAGGTGCGAGAAAGATCGTTACATTTTAGGAGCATGAGAGAGAGAGTGGCAGCATGGGGAGGCTTTCATTCAGGAGAGGATGGATCACGGCGAATGATGATGAAATTAAATAACTTGGATTATGTGTCCTGGAGTGTTGAAAATTGGTTAGACACTTCATGACTGCCGTTTCTCGCAGATGAATGAAATTTCCATCAAGATCATCAATAGAAACAAGAACTGGCTAATACGTTATGAGCCACCAACTACTTAAAATTATAACTCTTTATTGGGTGACCCAAAACCACCACTGTTGAGATACAGGTTTAAATCTGAATAGCCAACCATAATTAAATTGGGTTCTCAGGTATAGCGAGTTCGTGGCCTCAGCCTGGTCAACAATGACTGCGTAAAATTACCTTTACATTAAGTTTGGTTTTCACTTAATTCGGCTAAATTCCAGCTCTGACAATGAAAACAATATCGTTTAGACTGCCACGCGACTAACGCATCTCTACGCAAGCAGGGGCGTGAGAAAACGTGTCAACTCCTAGTTTGTGGATATAAAAAAAGGGTCACTTTAAGGGGATCTCACAAACACTTCTGTACACCCCCCTTCCACGGTGCCACCCTCTTAACAGATGTGGCGATACCCTGGTTTGGCAAGAGATGCGAACAGACGCTTAGTCTCATGACTGCAAAGTCGGCAGCAAGATCAAAATATAAAAATAATGTTTTGTCCCGCCACCCTCTCCCCCCTCCGCCTGCCCCGACTTCCGTCGGCATTGTGTGGGCCTCCGTCGTACCGCTCGGACGTGGGGTCGGCGCAGTTGAGCGGGAATCGCAGCTCGATGATGTCTCCGTTCTTCTCGCGCAGCTGGCCCTGGTAATCCGTGTAGTACTGCACGAGCTCGGCGAGTGTTGCGAACTTCTCACCGCCGTACAGGTCGTAGTAGTCGCCCGTGTTCTGGATCTTGATGTGCGTCACCTCGCCGTTCCGCCTGCAATCCGTCCGTCAAAGAGATGAGGATTTTTTTTCGTTTAAGCTTACTTGGTGCCGGAATGCGGCGGCGGTAGCGGCCCTGAGACGCTTTACGAATGCGCGAAAATACGAATCACATCGAGGAAAATACGGGGGGGGGGGGGGGGGAAAGGAGAGGGGAAAGAGAAAAAAAGGAAAGACGACAAATACAGCAATGGTAGATAAGAGACGAGCAATACAGAGACAAACAGCGGACTTGTGCACAAACAGTAGGGTAAGAAAGAAACCACCAACTACAACCCACCGCCATCATCTAAATACCTCACCCCTACCAGTACCATCACCCACTACCACCAGTCAAAACCCACCAAATGACCACTGCCTACCATCGCCAACCACCCAATCACCGCTACCATCCCATCACCACTACTACCCACCGCCACCAACCACAAACCACCCGCCCGCCATCCCAAAACCTCCCCCGACATATTATCACCCAGCACTCGCAACCACAACCTCACACAGCTGCACTGCAGAGGTAGAAAGCATAGGGATGCCGCGGTGGCGAAATGTTAACTGCCTCACCTGGTATACAGGAGGTCGTCGGTTCGATCCCAACTCTGACGCCTGCTGTATGTCTGGAGTTCTCCCCGTGTTTGCATGCATTTTTCTCTGGGTCCTCCGGATTTTCCCTCTACATTTTTTTTCAAATTTCCACGTGATAAACCACCGTGTTGGGCTATAATTTGTGGCCATGCCGCTTCTGAAAAAGAGCGATATGGGCTCAGTGGTGACTTACCAGGTAAAATAAAAAGTAAAGTTTAGAAATGTTCATTATTTATTTAATAAAAATTACAAGTGTACTGGAACACCGAAACGTGTCCCAACATCTCAAACATGGAGTGCCCTGCTTCGAGATGAGTGACCAATTATTTAGTTTGTGCTTCAGTGCTGGGCCAAGTGACACCAAGTTAGAGAAGGAATACGCAATGCAAAAAAAATCGTAGGTAAGTCTACATCTGTCCGTAGGCTCTGTGCTCCAGGCTGTCAGGCGCATTTTTAAGTTTAGTTAAAAAGAAACCAAACTTTAGTAACGACGTAAATGCATTGACGCTGTATTAAAACATACATGAGGATGACGTCGCAGCAACATTGAGAGTGCCATAATAGTGCATTTGACGGTTTGAGTTTATCCTGTTTGTTACACGCATGGTCTCGTTTAGGTAGTTTCCCGGCCATTTAACAAGGGAGATCCATGGTGCTTCGTGGGCACATCAGCAATAACAAGAAAATAAAGACTAAAACCATCAATATTGCAGAGAAGTACAGAGGTTCTTACAGTAACCCTTACAGTCTTGTTCTTTCTCACCAACAATGATTCAAAGTTAAGTTGGACAGCCTGGGATACGCATCTTAACCCTTTTCCGTTCCGAGACGTCTGCAAGTTGCAGGATAGGCCCCATTCGCTGCTGATTCTCGGAATGTGCAAGAGGCTGAGCGTTAATTTTATTTAGAGGCAGAATGCCATTGTTTTTAAAGACACTGTACTCACGGTAGAGAACTGTATCGACAAGACCGTACTCCATGTTAGCTGGCGTCAAACTGTGCCACATGCCCTGCCACGTGGCCTTGTGGGAGCCTCGGTACCGATAAAGTTATTTGATTTTTTCTTCCGGTTCTGAATCGGAAGAAAAACCTACGACGTATATGTACATCATCGAAATGGGAAAGGGTTAAGTAGTTATCGGGACGATGGGAGCTCATCAATCGTTATCTTGAATCTACCTTTAAGAACAACATTTATTTATAAATTCGATGATGGTTCCTTGGGATTGTAGTGTTTAGCGATTGGGCTAAGGCGACCTCAATGTTTTCGTAAAGTACATAAAATCACAGCTGTATTATACTGCAGTAATACAAAAACAATTAATGAGTAATTCACAATTTACAAGAGAGCCAGGATACTCATAATAATAATCATCATCATCATCATCATTTAAATCGATCGCTCATTATTGTCATTGGCTGCTTGATGTTTTGGGCCCTTTGGGCCTGTGCTCAGTAACTGTGGAGAAAAAAAAAGCTCTTCAGGGTCATAAGAACAAAACCCTACAAGGTAAAACCACACCACATGGAGTAGAGACATGAAAAGTGTTGTTGTGTGTTCATTATGAACAGTTTGGGAATCACAATCAGGCCAACTGGAAATGTTTGCTTGCAAAGCTAGAGCATTGACAGTGCTACTTAAACATAGACATAAAAATACACGGGAAATGGCTAATTGACAATAAAAAACAAATGTTATATACTCCGAGCTACCAACTTGATCGACGCTGCTATTTAACCAATTGTATCGCAATTGAGCTCTTGGCATCATCTTACGAGACCAATCCATTCAGAACTCTTGCAGGGCACTGTGTCCCCCGCGCATGGTAGAATTTGGCCAACGGAAGGTGATGTCACCGAACCATTCTGAAATTCCTTCAAGCGACCTTTTCTTAGCTACACACTATGGAGGAGATCACTTTCCCACACATGCCCTTCAACACAGAAATTTTCATCGCAGGGCGACCTAAACTGGTACTTGAAATTTTTCGGATCTAGGAGATCAGCTAAATTTCGTTAAAACCAAAGAGTTCATGCTTTTTTTCCCTCACGAGGCATGCATTCATTGGTGACTGGGCTGAGAGAATCACCCCACTCCACTTGAGAACCTAGTTTAATTGCAGGAGGCTGAAACCCAGATTTGAATCCAAGATTTCAGCCGTGCCAGCTCAGTCCTCTGACCCACTGAGCCACCCAGCTGCGACCCCAATCGACACAGTACAGGCGGTCCCCCCCACTTTTGTGACACAAAACATTCCTGTAAATCCCCGTAATAAATTGGATCGTCGGAAATCAGACCCTATTTTACCATAGATAGTAGAAACAGTAGAAACATCCCTTGCCACGCCAAGTCACAGCAGAAACCAGATTGACTCTGTTCAAATGTGTTTTTGGAAGATGCGCTGTCAAACAAGTTTCCGCGTCGCAAATCGATTCGTGGTGGCGTTATATAAACAACGTAAATGTGGATCGTGTATATCAGACTGTCCCACGTAAACTGGAGACTGCTTGTATTTGAAAGCGAAGTAGCAAATTCATTTTCAGGCCATGTGTGCAACATTGACCCTTGCACAAAAACTCCACTTGCCAATATCGTGAAAGTGATTTATACGGTGCGAGACATATGAAAAAGGTTAATGACGGCTTCCAAGAAATCCTGTGCGCTTGCCATGGACAGCTGGCAAACACAGCACTTGGCAATCCCAAATTCTCATTTTCCAAAAACACTACACAATATCCACTGTAAGCAGATTAAAAGCTTGAAGCGAATTCATGAGTGCTTTCCAGGAACTGTACACGACCAAATACACACACTCACACCCCCACACTGAGACAAAGATCACAATTTAGCCCGCGGAAAGCCTGCATTGAACACTTAGGCTAAAAGTGTACACGAGGGGGTGGTGCAGTCAGCACCACGCATGCCTTGCCACCTTCGTCTCCCCAACGCTGGCGTTAAAGACCACACCAGCAACCACGGTGGCGAGATGTTAACTACCTCGCCTAACATACAGAAGGTAGTGGGTTCAATCCCGACACCGACGCCTGTGTATATGGAGTTTGTATATTCTCCCCGTGCCTAGATGGATTTTTCTCCGGGTCCTCCGGTTTTCCCCTCCACATTTAGAATCAACTTATCGTTTAGAGTATTTGGCTGCTATAAATGTACTCGTGATGATAAGCCACTTCTTTGGGCTACCATTTGTGATAGCCAGGTCGCTTCTGGAAAAGAGCTACAGTATAGAGCTCAGTGGGCCTTAGCTGGTAAAATACAAATACTTTTAAATAGTCTACGACCGTACGCCGAGCTGACCGAGAGAATCTGGGCCAAGAACAAATAAAAATTCGCCACTGACGTTGCACACCACGGGGAGGAAGTGATCGCAAATCACCGGAATCTTGGAGCCAAGTGTTCACTTACTCAGCCAACGCCGATCATTTATACGAGTGGTGGTCGGAATTTACTACATTCCGTCATGAACCCAAGGAGCCTGGGTTTGATTCTCACCCGTACACTGTACTGTACATGCATGCGACTCGCTCAAGTTTACTTGATTCAGCCTCAACAGAGTACCTGGTGCTGTGTGATAAATATTATCAGCGATGGGTGAACAATGAGAACAGAGATGGTGAGACATGCATCGTAGCTTTGATCGCAACACAAGCAATCGTCATCAGGTGAAAAGATATAGCGGGAGAGCTGCTGAGGCAGGATGTTATAAAGGTTTGAGATGGGTGTAGCCTAAAGGTCATAAGCGAAGTGGGCGGGGCTAGAGATGAAATTTGCATGTCAATGTAAGATCGGAGAGCTGAGCTACCTCCACGACGACGAAGCTGTGGAGGTGGCCATTGTATTGTGAGAGATTAGCATGTTAATGTAGGAAAACTGAAAGCTGAGATGGGCAACACCCATCTCAAACCTTTATAACATCCTGCCTCAGCAGCTCTCCCGCTATATTTTTTCACCCGATGACGATTGCTTGTGTTGCGATCGAAACCTCATGATTATTTTTCTATCTACGTGGCTTTACCGAAAGACCCAGGGAATATGCATAGTAGTTGCCATACAATGTACTTGGTCGTGCAACACCACTAACTATTTCTTGAGAACAACATTTGCCCTGAGAGTCTTGGTGAATATAAAATATGTAAAAACTCAATTGCCCACTTGCAGTCTCAAGAGACCGTACAGGAAAGCTGTTTTAGCAAGTACCTATGGCCAGCAAGGGACATGAAGGGTTGGTATGGCATGTGTCAAGTCCAACATACGATGTTTCACTCGCACCAACATTTGCTTGAACACGCCAGTCACTCTTTATGAAGCTGGGTAAGAACCTAGGAGGAGAGACCCAGGTGAGGTTTAGATATCACATGCCACTAATATTGTTACCACATAATACATGATACCGGATACCCAAAAATTTAACATGTCACTCAAATCATCGTGAGGTGCGTGAAACCAGTTCCACTGTTCACAGTTTTATGCAAGCAAAGAAAAGATCCCCCGTATAGCCTTAACAGACTGTTTGGGGCAAGTGCTGTTAGTGAGCAGCACTTATGAAGGCCGGCACGGCACACAAGGGGGTGGGTGGCCAGCACCACGCCCGACCGCATTTGTCTCCCCAATGGCGATGCTTACACATGACAGCAGGTACTCATTTGAGACCAAGCTGACCTAGGTGAGGCCCAAGACCGGTTGACATAATCTTTACTGGTATTGGTCATGAGCAGGAATTTAACTAGTGTCAATGAGTTCTAGTGCGGATCGGTAACCGTAACACTCTGCTCCACACCATGAAAACAAATGCGCACACACATACACACAGGCACATCCTTACACGCAATTTAAATGGGAGAGATTTAAATGGGAGAGATAGAAATAGCGCAACATAGCCTGTACGATGTATGGTATAGGTTCTGATTAACGCCACGAACAGAGCCAACGTTCGCCGCCATATGCCTTCTTTACGGTGGCCTCGCGCGTAACGCAGTCACATGCCGACACGTGCGTAAAAATCCACGTGCGAGATTTTACTAACCTGGTATTAAGAGACGCCGAGATCAATATCGGCGCAGAGCCGCGCGCCCCCCCACTTCCCCAGCGTGCTTGTGAATTCACGGCGCTGCCAATCCATGGATTAAAGTCACCCATTCAAATACCCGGCTTGCGCGAGCACTGCTCCGGTTTGTCACAGATTAGCGGGAGTCGACCCGAATTACTCTGGCGCAAGAGGGCTTGGGCACGTCATGACAGCACGCGTGCGTCAATAGACAAAGTTGACAGTCGGACTGTGTAATGGATAGAGTGTTACATTTTAGGACCGTGGGGCGTGTGTGGAACCAGGACTTTTTTTTCCATCGTGAGCGGGAGGGGGAAGCACCACGTGTTTGGGACGATGGGAAGATGCAAAAGAAGGATGAAGGTGGGGTGGGAGGGAGCAGTGGGGATATAAACAAAAACAGAGGCAAGATGGAAGAAAGGAGAGTCTCGGAGAAGGGAGTGAGAGAACGAGAGGGTGAGAGGTCAGAGAGAGCTACAGGCAGGATGGAGAGATGGAAAGATCGGAGAGAGGAAGCAGATTAAGAGATGAGATACAAGTGGAGTGTTGAGCATAATAAGGACGGAGAGATTGCAGGAAAGGAGAGGAAATGAGTGCGAAGGGAGGGGAGGAGCGGGTTGGATAGAGGGACGGAGAGAGGGAACGAGAGAGGTGGCAGGACGAGGGAGAAGAGAGAGGCGAGAAGAGAGGGGGAAGGGCAGAGAGAGGTGCGGGAGGGGAGGAACACACGTGATGTACACATGTCGAACCCTTGTCAATCCGCTGCTGGATTAAGGCCTCCCCCACTCCATCCAATGGGGCCGGGGGGAATAATCGAGCATACTTCACCACCCGAACCCACCTGACGGAGAGTGTGAAATCCCCGGGGTTGCTCTTGCTGGGTCGGGCAAGGAAGCTGCCGTCCACGCCACGCGTCATTAGCAGATGTTCCGCCTCGATCCCTGAAATGTTGGGGTGGAACCATCTGTGGTGGCAGCATAGAGCACACGAGGAGGAAGAAAGTGGAACAGGTCAGTACTCTGCAGGCAGCGCATTTGGAGCGGGGGAAAAAAATACAAGAACGGAAAATATCTAACTAAACTCTCTCCACATGTTTATTACGATCGAGGTACCTGTGGAACCTCTAACCAAGTCACCCCAGCGGGGTTGATCTAGTCACTGCTGGATCAATGCCTCCCCCCCCCCCCAAGCCATCACTATTCTCTCCTGATCCCGCGATGCAATAACCAAACTGCATAGTGCATCTGGACGTGGCTGAATCCACCTTCGGGGAGTAAAAATACCTCTCGGGAGTGTCCACTCCCTTTGGGCTGCAACTCTGTCATTTAGTCTCGACCACGAACCCGACTGGCACAGTTGAAGTATCAGTGGGCGA
The DNA here is from genome assembly GCA_014621495.2 of Entosphenus tridentatus. Lineage (NCBI taxonomy): Eukaryota > Metazoa > Chordata > Hyperoartia > Petromyzontiformes > Petromyzontidae > Entosphenus > Entosphenus tridentatus. Next base: position 2,940,154 of record CM025648.2, on the reverse strand, counting down.
TAAAAAAAAAGCCACTGCAGGATACATATATGGCTTTTCACTTAAATCAGGCTCGCCAAGCTGCGAGCGTTTAAGTTTACAAATACCAGGAAATTGACATGTGGTGAAACACTCCGTACGGGACGACCATCTCTCCTACAACTTGCCAACAACGTTCTGACTCAGGTGAGCCGGTGCTTATACGGGGTAGGTTTCTTGCGATATGCACGTTTGTAGTTTTATTCTCAAAATGTGTTGCAGCGAGTTTGCCGAGATGGCTCGGGGGGGGGGTGTCCAGAGCACACTGAGCTGGCACCATTCAGATCTTGGGTTGAGATCCTGGTTTTCAATCCATGTTTTAGCCACCGGTAATTAAACTGGGTTCTCAAGTGAAGCGGATTGATGATGGTCACGACCCAATCTCGATTTGAAGCTTTCGTGACTGCAGGAATCCATACTCTTTGGTTCTTTCGGTAAAGTCACGTGGGTATAAAATTAAATAAATCACGACGTTTCGGGTGCAACACAAGCGTCCGTCATCAGGTGGGAAAGCTTTCCCACCTGATGTGACTTTACCGAAAGAACCAAAGAGTATGGTCACGACCCAGTTTCTAATGACTGTGTAAAACAATCAAAATCAATTTGTCATAGAACAGCTCCGAGGATTTAGTTTGTTGTTCTTCTCCTGCACCTCCAATTAGCATGGTGGGCTACGTGCGGTGCGAAAGAAGTTCAAAGTAATTCTATATTTGAAGTTTTCGTGACTGCAGGAATCCATACTCTTTGGTTCTTTCGGTAAAGTCACGTAGGTAAAAATAAAATAAAAATGAAAACAACTAAATTAAATCACGACGTTTCGGAGGAAACACAAGTCTCCGTCATCAGGTGGGACCGTCACAGCCAGATTTGCTGTATCAAGTGAGGCAGGGATTC
>CM025648.2:2919538-2938842 GCA_014621495.2 Entosphenus tridentatus | reverse complement strand
CCTGCCTCACTTGATGCAGCAAATCTGGCTGTGACGGTCCCACCTGATGACGGAGACTTGTGTTGCCTCCGAAACATCGTGATTTTTATTATTTTATTTTTATTAATTTTAATTTCATTTTTTACCTACGTGACTTTACCGAAAGAACTAAGAGTATAAAAGCTATCATCTAATTACTACAACAGATGATAAAAGTACGGCAGCTTCGGCTATGTCAAGAATGTATTATACAAGTGTCATCATCCCTCTAAACCTCCGAATGTGCGCCATAGTCATGCGGGGTGCACTCAACATTGGGATTTCATACCTGATCTTCTTGGTCACCCCATGCCCTTATAAATCTCAACGTTCATCCCACAAAGTCCCATCACAAATAGATGCATTTTCTTTGGTGCAAAATTTTAAGCAGCTGTACGCAGTATGGACCTGAAAACTCAATTTCCCTGTACAAGAATGTGGGTAAACCGTGTTTGGTCGACAGGTATGGGATTTTGGAATCCCAGGTATCCCAGGACTTGGGAGTCCTAGGTGTTCACCAACACGGAGGCTGTGATCGTTTAGAATGTTTCTCTTATGAATGCGTTGTTGAAGATCACTCAAGTTTTTTGGTTTTAAAAACACAAGTATTTAAGGAACTTGTTAGCAAAATGTGAACCTTGGCATTCAAATTGCTGTTAAATTATAATTCATTATGGATATTACCTTTATGGACAAGTCCGTACAATTGAAGGCCATAAACAAACATGCTTTCGCACTCACAAACAGGTTTAATTGCCAAATCTGCCCAAAAAAACAAGGCATTTCTTTATAAACAATGCATTCAACATGACGGAGCTGCCCTGCCTGAAAAATATCGAACACATTTTTTCTTTTACAAATTGTTATCGAACAATGTGCGATTGCAGCAATTCAGCTCGTAACACAAACATAACCTGATATTTATATTTTTCCCCTCTTCATTGAACCCCGGATAAATGTTTTGACAAGTGTATCCTCAACTCACTCCGTTCTACTCGCACTACCGAGAGGTTAAAATTACACGTTCGCTCGCCCGCCAGCCCGTTTGCTCGCCGTTTATGGGGGGTTTACGATTCAGCTCATTGCACAACGCGGCACCCGACGCCCGCGCAGAACAAACGTGTGATAAATTGTAGGGGCCGAAGAGAAAAAAAATAAGGCTTGGCTTTGTCCCGCCGAGGGCAGGATATGATTAAGCCGATGTGCGTTGGACAAAAAAAACCCCAAACTCAATGGCGGTGTTTGTGTCGGAGACATAACCGGGCGCTCAACCCGGCCCGCTTTGTGTTGTGCAACGTGCTTCCTTCCTCGACATTGTCGGCCCCTCCTGCCCCCCCACCCAAACGGCAGGCCCCCGCTGAGCGGCGAGCTGTGTGCGCGCGCTCACACTCGCCTCGCTCACAAAGGAGCCTCACCTTATCCTGGCACGGGGGGGGGGGGCCCCCTATCCGACGCGTCACGGTTATTGTTCGGCGAGCTTGTTGCCGCCGTCGCGGATACCACGGGGCGCTGAATACCCGAGCGAGAAAATATATTATACGAAAAACGAAGCGTGATTCCCCCTGTAGTGGTTAAATGGATATTGCTTTACATTTGTTCTTTTAATTTATCCTGGATATGACTTTACACTGCATATATCAAGAATTCATCAGAATAATATTTCTTGTAAAAAAAATATTTTAAAAAATGTATACAGCATTTATGATGCTAATAATCAAGGGAGATTTTCAAACCAACCCAGTCAGTAAGGGTATCCCATAAACAGTGTCAAGGATGCCAAAGAAACACCAACCTTGACTGTCCTTCCCGAGTAAGGGAGGCGAAGGAGGAGAAGTGGGTTCGGACGGGATGGAGGGAGATTAAGTGATGACCCTGCCACTGGGCAGAAAGCTTGCGATTGTTCATTAATAAGATCAGCCACTAAGGACAAGGAATGGCGAGATAGCAAGTGTAGGGGTGGCTTTACAAAAATGCGTGTTAACCTTGGACCTAGAAACGAAGCTCAATTAGCGATCACTTGTGTGCAAGTAAATTGCGTGCAGACAGTTGACTGAACCGTGATTCACCAGTCTACACAGCTCAGTACTCAACAACTTGGCTTTCTATTACAAAACAAAATCTGACAGCTTCTACGCGATGCCCCTTTCATATTAAAGAAAGTTTCAAAAAATGTATATTTTGTTCATGTTTTTTTTGTTTTTACATTATCTGGAAAAGCAGGGTTGGGCGTGGAATGCATCTGCGTCCGCTGTGGTCCGACGAGCGGAGATGCTAGGAAAGTGACGACGGATGCTTTTTAGAGCCCACGCTGCTGTGAATGTGCGTGTTGCGTTGGTATGTGCATCCTGTTGGAGATGGCTGGGTCTCTCTCAGGGCCCCCCCCCGCTCCAGCCAGTGGTCACTATCGACAAAGAATGTAAAGTTCAAATGCAAACAGGCCTCTTAAGATTCGCAAGGGCACGATAATAATTTGCGTCTGATCAGCAGTGGCTCAGGGTGGAACGATGCACGAGTTATAAATCGATTCATACGCATTTAAATCAGCGGTGTGAGAATTGATCATTTCCAATTTGAACATCTTGTATACAATAGGTTTGTGTAACCTACACTGCCACTACGTTCATCACAACACAAAATAATCCGTTCTGTTATTTAATTAATGTGACACCTAAACGGGGGGAGGAGGAATTAATTACAGGGATACTGTTGACTAGAAAAAACACCCAACCACCATGTGCAGCGAATGGTGGTTTATCACTTAATTTGGCTATTGTGAATCTAAAGTTCACAGTTCCTTAAAACACACAAGGATTCTGGACATGGTCCACACGTCGCTTTGCGATGCACGATGGGGAGCACCGGCTGGCATTGGGTTAGCGAGGTGCTATTCAGCCGACATGGGAGGTAGTGCTTGCGGTGTCATTTTACAGGGCCGTTCACGGGCACGGTGACTTCACGCCGCAAGGACAGTAGGAGCCTCACTTCTTATCCTCGCACTTTGACACCAAGGGGGTACCAACTGACGCCGTTCGGAGCAAATACGCGCAACGCAGTTTCGCTCGATAAGCGATAGCCACGCGAGTGAAGACGTCTCCGGCCACTCGGTGGGTTCTGACATTTACCCCTCCCCTCCTTCTCCCGATGTCGAGTCCAAGCAATGCCAAGTGCTCGCATGCTACGGCTGGGCCAAGAATCTTTGGAAGCCGGCATGTTTTCGCTTGCCGATTGCTCCAACAGACGTGAATGCACCTCTGCAAGCTTGATGAGCCAGTGCTTTTTGGGATCCTGGTTTAGAGCCCTCGGGGCAAAGAGTGAAATCTGACTGGCGCTTCCCTGGTCTGGACAGGTTCTCGTGCACAGCTGGTTTTTGAAGGTCTACACCCAGTCATTTGTGACTGTACATTCGTGATGCAACGACCATACGCACATTGCTTGAACTACCACATATATACAGTAGAGACCAGGTACAAGCACAACCCCTTTGGGAGAAAGTCCAGCTGTGCTTATATTTGGAGTGTGCTTCTATCAGAAGTTGCCCTTCGTCTTCCCCCTCCCAGTGTAGTGTAAACGTGTGTTGCTTATATAAGAACAGTGCTAATCCAAGAACTGTGCTTATTGCCAGCTTTAACTGTACACAACCACTCTCATCTGCGTTGAAATTAAGCGTGTTTTCCAATGCCCATGCACGCTAAGAAATTAATCCTAATTTTACTATCAGTACTCTTGCATTTTTCCTATTATCAGAGTCACTGTGCTAGAAAAAGTGCCATTTAATAATTTAATAATACAAATCTAGATTTCATAATTGCTTTATTTTTCCATCAATGAAGTTTCAAACTCCTTTAGTGGTGGATTAATCAGATCTGATCATAATGATGATGATGACTCTACACCTAGCCATCCCTACGCCAGGTCTCCTTCTTTGTAAGCCAAGGCGGGTTTGGTGGCTATTTGCACATTTGCTTGTAATCAGAGGTCGCAACCGGGTACCCGATACCCGTACCCTACCTGATACCCAGCTACCCGTACCCGGCTGGGTACGGGTAGCCGTTTGCGACCCTGGTGTGGCCGGGTACGGGTAGACCGTGAGTCACTGGTGAGTAACCGTTTGTCACTCATTTCGGGTAGAGTACGGGTACCCATTTGCGACCCTGGTGCGGCCGGGTACGGTACGGGTAAGGAATCAAAACCCGTTTGTGACCTCTGGTTTGGTGGCTATTTGCACATTTGCTTGTAATCCATCGGGTGTGGAGGGGCCCGAGGGCTCGCGAAAATGTTGCGATACTCCTTTCCCGTGGGCGTTGAGCACCGGCTCACCCACGAGAAGGCAGAGCAACAAGTGGACTCATTGTTGCCATCTGTTTCCATCTGTACGGGGATGGTGGTGCCCTCCCCTCCCCCCCCATTTGCACATGTGTGGATTTTCTCCGTGGGCTCCGGTTTAATAAGCACCCGTCATTTAATTGGCTGAAAACATATTCAAATTAAAACCCAATGCAGGACCCTCCTGAAAAAAAGAGTCCTTTGGACGCAGTGTGGTTTTCCAGGATAAGTAAATTATTATTATTGATAAGTAAGAGAGACACTGCTTTTCTCATTATGGTTCCAGCTGGTTTAAATGAAGCTTACACCAAAGGCCATGTGGCCAGATCGCTGAAACGACCCCGTAAGCTTTTGGAAAAGACAGGAAGGCGCAGAAATAAGATGATGGATGATGCCTCCGTGGAGCAAATTGAAAGGAGGACATGGTTTTCAGGTCTCCTAAGTTCCCCTTTCCTGCGATGACTTGTTTTTTAAACGTTTTTACTCGTGTACGCGAGTTGTTCTCACTTAAGTTGCAGTTATTTTCTCAATGTTTCTGAATGTTAATGTCATGTTTTTTATGGTCAAGTTACTGATAAGGCCACACATTAATAGAAAGCCACTGAACCTGTGCACTTTTAAAATCTAAATAGAAAACTAATTTCTTTAGAACGGTTTTGTGTTTAGTTTATTGTACTTTCCCCCACACATCCAATAAGCACGGTTGGCTACGTACAGTGCAAAAAAAGTTCGACAAACATCCAGTAAATACATTAATTCATCTCGTCCTAAAAAAAACATTCCTTTATAACACCACAGCCCTGGAGCTTCATAGCTCATCAGATTCCTCCAATATAAATAAACTTTCTGAATTGTTATGTTTTAGCATTGCCATTCACTTACAATGTTAAGTGAAGAATCAGTGTAATCTTCATCCTGGTTTGTGACAATTTGTCAAAATGCTGCGTGGTGAACCCTTCCACCCTTCGTAAAGAAAATAAACAAATAAACTATTCTTTAAAAAACATCAAGTGCAAATATTTTTTTTTACTCCAGAAACGAAAATGATTTTAAAACATTGTTCGGTGATACTGCGGTGTTGGCAGTGGTGCGCAGATAACAAGAACAAAAAACCTTGCATTTGTCAATAACAACACTGCATTAAAATTAAAAAGATATAACAGGCGACGTTTCAGGCAGGCACCCTTCTCCATAGCACATAATAATTTCATATCACACGAATAATTTATGTGCTCTGAAGGAGGGTCGTTGCCTGAAACGTCAACCACTCTAACACATTCCTGCGGAGGGAGCTGGTAGGAACGTTGGGTTGCTCGGTCAATGGCCAGGGTCAATGGCGGCGTGGTGTATTCCGCAAATATGCCCGACTGTGAGTGCGGGCACAAGACGGCGTGAGTAGGTTAAACGTTGAGTTTTATAAGGGCACCACGGGGTGATCAGCCCCTCCCCACCCAGCCCCACCTCTCCCACCCCCCACCCAGCCCCTCCCCACCTTCCCCACCCAGCCCCTCCCTCCCCACCCAGCCCCTCCCCACCAAGACCCTCCCTGCACGACGGACACAATAATCCCCTGTGGGCTGGTGTAACTAGGAAGTTCCTACCAGTATATTGCAGTTTAAGGCCACAGCAGTGTTACAAACCGGTGTGTGTCGAGTTTTCGACACGCGTAAGATCACTGCAAAGTGTTGCGGCGAGTAACGCATGTGGTACGTTACACGGGAGCTATTTTAATGGCACAATTCAACCTATTATTATGCAGCTTCGAAAAGGCTCAGAACAATCTCTTGATGCAGTGGAGCACGTTGCGGACATCAGTAACAGATCACCGACAGAAGCGAGGGCGAAACTGCAAATGCTGCGACATAAGCGGCGCGGCCCGTCGAGTACCGAACGGCCGAGATCGACTCCGCAAAAATGGGCCGACGACTTTGAATGTTGAGTTGTCGTGAGCGAAGCTCACAGTGAAAGCAGCATCAAAATTAGCATCCATCACATGGACCCCATGCACGCCACACAGAATCCCTCCGCGTTTTCCGATAGATGTCTCAGCTTGGGCCAACATATTGTCGGTATTTTCCAGTGAATCACAGGATGCACGATAATGCAACAATTCTCACTGAAGCACACTCAAGTAAAAAAAACAATGAAAGTGTGTGTCATTGGTCATGACGAATCAGAAATGTTGGATTGAAAACTAATTTCTTTAGAACTGCTTTTTGTGTTTCGTCCTTACTTCTTCCCCACACCGCAAGTTTAACACAGTTGGCTATGTACGGTGCGAAATAATTTCAACATGCTTGACGTACGTTTCTGTTGACTGAAAAGTACGAGTTATACGTAATGTCAAATGAAGAAACTTGACAATACGTGATCAACTGCAGCACCAGTCACCATGGGGTTTCCGCACTCCGATGTTTGGGAAACAACTCGGCTTTATTCAAAACAGAATGTATTTGTACGGGTTGAGTAACTTACCGCTTTACAGCATTAAATACTTTCTCTTGAATGGCTATTGCTCACGTCACGTGCTGAAAATTACACGTTATTTTTACAGGAGCGTTCCCAATTATAACTGTGTGATGGGATGGAATCCGTCACGTGTAGCCGATTTGACTCAAAAACTATTCAACGTCTCCATAATGCATTAATGCTAATAAATATAAGGGACGAATATTATTTTGACCATGTTCGCGAATGAGAATATTTTTGTTGCAAGAACACTTTTAACCGTCGTACCGATTTACCCGAAGCTCTTTTATTCTGATGGGCACTTGTTAAAATAGAAAAAGGTGAATTGGAAAACCCGATCAGTGTAGAGCACTTGCTTCCTCATTCACGTCAAAGAATATGGGACCAGAATTCACACAACGACACTCCTGCGGAAAATTACAAACCCAACGCATTAAAATGCTACCTTTTCCGTTAAAAGCAAAGGTCACAACCGGGTACGGGTACGGGTAGGCCGTGAGTCACTGGTGAGTAACTGTTTGTCACTCATTTCGGGTAGGGTACGGGTAGGGAACGGGTACCCGTACCCGTATGGGTACGGGTAAGGAATCAAAACCCGTTTGCGACCTCTGATTAAAAGGCAGCGCTAGTTAGAAATGTGTTGGAATTTCCCAGCCCCCCCCTCGCCCAAAGAAACTTTTAAGCCGTTTCTCTTTTAAACATTATTTATTAAAGTACAGCGGGTGCACGTTAAGTACAGCATGCGATCGCCTAATTCAGACGCGGAATAAAATAAATGGCAAGCAACTAAACATAGTTCGTGACGTCAGCGGCTGGTGGGAAGTTGTTCCATCGAGGTATCATAGTCCCCGAATTAGGATTGTCCGGAGGGTTGCGCAAAAGCTTGAGAGATCGGGGGAGATACGAATGCAACTCTCGCCCGGCGATCCGTTATTAACCTTTTCACCCCCAAAATTGTTTTAGCTACACTGTGTCTGCCCGTGTGAATGAAAAAAAACTTTTCCACCTAAAAATTCTGAAAAAAACATAGTTAAGTCCAGCTTTAATCCAAGGCAAAGCTGGATGATGATAGATTACGGGAATTATTCATATTGAAACATTCATTTTAGGGGTCGATTTATTTTTTAAGGCTAAAAAGTAGTTGACAGAAACTCAGTGGCTAACAATCGCAAGCAAAATATAAAAGGTATTAAGCATGTCTTGTTGCAGGCATTATAGCCAGCATTCAATGAGCCACAAATACTTTTACGACATGAGGGTTCTACAACAGACACATTGAGTAACACAAAAGACAAACTTAAGGATCCTAACGAGACGAGGTTTCCATATCAGAAGGAGGTGCCAGACCCTCTGTGATCGCCACACACCCTCTAATGAGCCAAGAGTTCTAGATAGCATGGAGTTGGCCAACTCTCTATGATCCTAATGATTTCTAAAGAGACAGGAATGAATTCACTGAATAACGTAACTACATATGATGTGGCCGATGGTTTCCGAAAAGATTCTAACCACCAACTGTATCCTTGACTAGAAAAATAAGAAAGAAAGAAATTTTCAGAGGACTTCACTTGATTGCTATCACGATCGAAGTGGCCCTGCACCAGTTCAGATATCACTCGTCACTGTTGGCCATGGCCAGTAATTGAAATTATGTCGCCAGGTCCATAAAGCGCAGTGCGTAAACAACTGTGCCACCGCAACCTTAACTCAGCAACGACCGGTGTGGTGAAGTATGGTAAAAACCCCATGACTGCAGCGGTGTGGGGGGGGGCTTCAGCAGTCGATTGATGAAGGGCTGCAACTTAGCATTCAATTAATAACCAATCGAGATCTTAACAATTTCTCCCAGCTTTATATTCTTGCTCATCATTATTAAATTCCCCACTGGTATAAAAAAGTTGCCGAACAATGTTTGAATGCAATTTTCAAGATCCACGAATCAATTAAATTGTATTTGGCGTGTTCTATGCATAAACATGCCTCTCACGTGATCGACAGGGTCTGCTTTTCGCTAAACAGGCGACAGAAGCCCAAGAGCAGAATTGGGATTTTCACGCGTAAAGAGGTCTTGCGGAATCACTACGACCCATACAAAACCGATAATGACAAGGTTTGGGCCGTTTCATGTCACAAGAAAATACACGCTTAAAAAAAATCAAGGATTGTTAAGAGTTTAATCAATTTTGTAAATAAACAGCTTCAACTACGCCCATTGCTAAGGTTCGAGTGAATAATTTTGGTCAATTACTGTAATGGTCAACTTTAAAAAAAGGGGAATTTTCTTTTTTGGTGACGATTGGAGTTTAAGGGACTCATTTCGTAAGTTGGCAGAAAGGGCAGTGTGCTAATACTTTACAGCACTACCCTATCCTTAAGGCTGCCTGCCAATGCTGCAGTGCTTTGGTGGAAATGGGGTATTCTGTCAACTTTATCATGGCATGCCCGAGCGATGACAAAGACGTCAACAGAGGGGCCGGTTGCCAAAGAGGAACGTAGCGATTAAATGAGACATTCATTAAAATCGCTTCTTACATATCTGGTAAATGAAGTGTGCGTGCAAGAATCGATTGTGCAGGGTATCCATAAAAACGTATCATCCATCATTAAATAATTATAAAATAGAAACCAGTTTAGAGCTTGATCGATTAAACTATACACACTAACACACTTGCAAACATGGTCGAGTGAAGTTTTTTTTTCGTATAAGGATCATCCTTCTAAAGCTTTAGATGCCTGCGATGGCATTAGTGACGCACACACACACCATATCAATATTTAACAGCCGCGCAGGTGTTTGGTAACATCCTGTGTATGCATGTCTTGAATGTTTCTGTTACTTGGCATTGAAGCTGACTTCGAGCTTTTTGGGTTTTTTTTCCAGCACAGACTACTTTACTTCACAACCCCATCCCTGACATTCATAACAATGACAATTCATTGAATTACAGGAGCAGGTGAGATTGTTACATCTCCATGACTGAAACGACCATCAAACCCTATGTTTGTCAAACATGCCATTTTAACTTTTGATCCGAGTGTAATAGTCCATTAACAGAACACTCAAAATTGGCTGCAAAATCCATTATCCTATTAAGGTATCGAACCTACAAGCCTGTCACTAAGAATGGTGCAAAACCCACTATCCTATCACTAATACTGGATATATAGAGAATTTTTATCCAACTGGGTTTTGGACTCCACCATTCTATGTTTGTGGAGCCAGCAACACTTTTTATGTGGTCACTTTACTATTTTCTTAGCTAATCAATACCTGCCCAATAATATAATTCTTCATCAAGTTAATTAATCAGACTCATCAGATGTACTCTTGTCTCCAAACAACATCAAAGTAATATAGTTTTTTGGGTTACATTGCGTTAATATAAATGTCGTTAAACCCGCCACCACCCAACACAGCCAACTACTAAGGTTTGACACGTAAACAGAACATGCCATTCGTTACTAGTACAGCACACCGGTTGTGTGTTGGAGAGCAAATCCACAACATTTACAATCTGAGTATGACGTTTCGCCAGTAATTACAACTAGCATCATCAGGGGACAGCCAGATTTGTGGATAAACCTTCCTATTTAATTCCTTAAATAGAGGGATAGGTATTCAATCACAGTAGTTCGATTTATATTAAATCCTAGATTACCATGTTGTACAATAATGCAATGTATTCTTCAGCAGACATGGAAACCTATTTCCCTAAATAATACCCCACTTGGCCATAGGGTTTGTTTGACCTAACCCAAGCATACTGGCCACAGCGGGTTGATGGAGAGCTCAAGGCAAATTCAGAACATCATTCAAGTCACCGATATTATTCACAGCCGGGAACTGGACTCGGGTCATCGCATTCGGAGCACAATGCACGCAGCAATGCGCCCGCCACTCCGCCAAATTAAGTTCTTACTTAAAAATTGTCATATTCTTGAGAGCAGAACGCTGCGCATTGAAAAACGAAAAACCTAGGCAGCCGAAGGGGGCTGGCTTGAGTCGTTGAACGCGTAACTGATGGCAATCACATGTTGAGCTTATCCACCTTTGACTGCTTGAGGGATTGGTTGCCAACACTGTCCATCAGAGTGAATTAAAACATTTTTTTACACGACTACAAACTACGGGTAATAGTGCATTCATCAGTTAAAATTCACTGACAATATTTGCATCACATTATCGATGTTTTTACATAAGTATGGTTTTTTGCGACTCCTTCCACGACAATTGTAAAAAGTCAATAAATCGCTATTTGAATCAAATCGATAAGCGAGATCATTACAATTTCTCAAATTTCAAGCAGACTAATGTTTACACCACTCCTGCCAACAACGACTACCACCAAATATGTAACATTGGGCCAACTTTGATCAAAACGTTCAAACCACATGCCAAAGCAAGTCGAACGCTGCATGTTTACTGCTATAAAAAAACAGAACTATGCGATTAAGATTATTGGTTGTATGTTTCCTTGAAACTAGTACCAATACCTTGGAAAAAGCAGCACAACAGTTTATAAATACAGTGATACATCGATATACGAAGTAGATGCGTTCCTGGAGCTTCGTTAGTATGTTGAGACTTCGTATATTGAATAACTTATAACATTAGTATTCGGAGGATGCGTTCCCAGCCTTCGTAACTCAAGCTATAAACACTTCATAACTTGCTATTCATATTGTAAACAAACACAATTCATGTTGAAAATATGATATTTTATACGGTACAGTATTAGAATAAAAAAACTGACGAATAAAATAAACGGTAGAGACGTTATTTTATTCTTATGTATATAGCACTGTAGAGCAATTAATTTGTTTATAAATGGCGGTGCATTTATTCATTATTTTACTATTTTTTTGTTTTCTGCGTAAAATAATGATGACAAATCCAAAGTTCGTTATATACCAAATCTTTTGATTATCGAATATATGCATATCGAGGTATTACGACTGCACAGTGCAATGTATTTTCATCACGACGTTTACATAACCGCCATCTCTCCCAGGAACTCATTTCTGAAGAGTCCTTTGGCTCAAAAATATACAGAAGCATGTGGCTTCGCAAGTAGATCAGCCCACGGAATGTGTGCAATGCCGAAGCTTTACTTAAAGACAGGTAAAGCTCACAGCAGTCAAGCTACTTGCAGAGCTAAAATCTCAGCTTAATTCAAGGGTCCTCATCATCGTAGTCGTCAATACATAAATGGCCTTTATTACCAAGGAAAGCCTGACCTTTGTCTCAATCCTTTTTCAGGAGGGTGTTTGGCCAATACCATTGAACAGAATCAAAATCTGAATATTTATACTGGAGGAATCCGATGAGCTATAAAGCTCTTTTGCCACAGATGTCCAGTAGGGGCACGGGGTAATAACGTTACAATAACAAACAGTACAAAAACACGACAGCAGTGCAAAGTACAAGAAAGGTAAACAACTCACCCAAAAAACATAAAACTAAACCTTCCCCATCCTACCAGGAAAATCCCACTGAGGTATTAACTTATTATACATACGTGAGCTGGCCACAAATGACAACTCAACCAAGTGGCTTATCACGTGGAAATTGATAGCAGATAAATAATCATCGAAATGCGTGTTTCTAAATGTGGAGGGAAACCCCGTTGGGTTTGTGGGAGTAAACCTGAATACCTGGACAAAACCCAGCAAGCATAAAAGGGGGATGCACACACACCTCCACACAGATAGATTCAGGAATGCATTGCTGGACTGCAAGCTTGGGTAGCTCACATCAACGGCAACCTGGCGAAGCGAAAACGTCTACAAAGTGCCGAATTGTACTCAAAGATAAAAAAAAATATGGTATGCAATAATATTTACAACTCAAGTATGCAATTATATTTACAACTCAACAAAGGTCACTACAATGGTCTTGATAACGGATGTACGGTATTGCAAGGGCAAAAAAGCGTGTGATCACGTGCTCAAACTGTGGACATGTTTGCGAGTTTATATTGCGCGGTCACGCGGCCAATTCCGTCAGTGTTGTCTTTTACAACGCGTGGTGATAAGGGGGGAAATAAAATCCACGTAAATGAACACGTGGGTCTGTGGGGTAATACCAGGCCAGAGCACCGAGCTGTCAACACCACCGAGCTCGTTGAATTCAAAACCAGGCAGCCACCCGTGAATAAACCGGGGTTTCAAGAGCAGTAAGTCTATGGTCTCGGTCCGGTGACAATTGATTGAACTAAAACAAAATTGGTTTCCCCCCCCCCCACTTAATCTGGATTTTTGAGCAAAATGTTTTTTTCTCGCAAATGTTTTAACTTTCATTGACATGCAGCAAGACACTATTTGCGGGGCATTTAAACGATACACCACGAGTGTGTCCAGAGAGGGCTATTCAAGTGATATCATCTCTTCAGGGGCCATTCTCTTGACACAGGGTGGTGCACTGTTAGCTGTGGCAATTCAAAGTGAGAATTGGGACTGTCTAATGTTGATGACAATCGGAATTGATACATCTTAATAGATACAGGGAACACATGGGCAAGTTGATGATGCAACACATTTTCATTGCTACACGAATTCACTCTTTGGTTTTTTCGGTAAAGTCACGTAGATAAAAAAGAGAAAATAAATTAAATCACGACGTTTCGGAAGCAACACAAGCAACCGTCATCAGGTGTTGACTGCTCCAGCAAAGTTACTGAGGCGTGTGAATAATTCATGTTGAAAGTTTTATTTAAAATGGTTGACATAGCCGCAGGTGTCAATTATGTACCCACACATACATATTGTCCTATGTACGATTTAAATGCTTTGGTTTAGGTCATCAGTGTACATTATCTATCAACTGCTGTATTAAGCCACCCCCTCACCAAACATTGTAGTCATCCCTCGTGGTCCTGCGTTGCCAAAATCCATCTCCGCTCCTGCGTGCGAGCTGATACAGCTGCTCCATCTTTGCGTTTCCCCTCCCATTCCATGACCAGTCTCGTCCATTCGTTATCGTCCTAGACATGCCCACCACTTCACTTTTTTTTTAAACAGTCAAAAGCGATGTCTCGAAATTGCATTTGTTCTCTGACGAATGTATTCCTCTTTCTCTTTCAGGGTAATTTCCAAAATGCATACTTCACGCATCTTTGTGTACGTCTCAGCTTTTGTTCCATGTTCCTTATCAGTCCATGTTTCCGATCTGTATGGACCCCCCCCCCCTTTAAAACCAATTTGCTGTGTAACTCAGGAGGTTTGTAATACAAGCTACATAAAGGACAATTATTCTTATAATACAGTACTTTCAAATATTTACCCAGAAAAGCCTGACTGAATTTAAAGAATATATTTAAAAGGGTCTTGTTTGTGGTTATGTTTGGCCAAATACTATTAAATAATTTTTGTTTTTCGCATGTGGGAGGAAACTAGAGCGCCCTGATAAAACCCACACATGGGGAAACAACTTCATCTCAACTGTACAGAAAGTCTGTTAGAATACACTTTCTGTACTGCCTCTCAAAGGCGCACATTCACTGCATTTCAAACGTTAAGCATCTCATATTAAGAACAGGACTCGCATCACTGTGTGGTCCATTCATCCTGACCCTTCCGATGTTTTCTTATTTTATACTCTTATGGCTTTCTTACCCGTGAAAGTCTCACAAAGCCTCGTGACTTTTCGGCAGGCTCCTGCCAATTGTAACCCCCTGCCAGCACGGAGCGATGGTGGGATTATGAATTCAAATTCAACAATTTGCGGTGTAATTTTTACAATTTGACAAATTTTGACGTTAGTACACAATGGCCTACCCTTGCAAATCACGTCACGGGATCTTTAACGGTCCAATGTGAAGCAGACGGCGTGTATTTTGTGGTTAATAACACCCACGGTATGAACCAGGACGGCCAATGGGAATCCGACGCATGAACCTATACAAAAAGTAGTGAACGCGCTGCGATGAGGCAACGTAACCACCCAAATTAAGCGATTGAAAGTGTGGATTGCCACCTGTACCATGTCCGAGTGTGTCGTAAATCACTACAGTTTTAATTTTAAAATTTACAATTGTGGATACAACATCCGTACACAATTGCATACTGTTGGTTGGGAAATACTTCATAGGATGTCTTTAATGTCTGCTTTAAAAAAAATAATCCATAAATGGCCATTTAACACCACCCTGAATCATGAGAATTAATAAAATACTGAGTAACAATACCGTAAACAAGTAAGTTATCTTTCGAACGAGGGACTAACTCATCAACCGATGCAACGTGCTTCAGAAGTGCTATGTGGTCAATGCTGAATTGCAAAATACTGCATTGTAATAATTGTCCCAACTCAATCGTGGCTTTTAAGGTCAACCATTGCACATCTGGATCTTTCCGAGCCAGTGCTGTACAGACCACATTCCTATGTTGGATATCAGTATATCATTAATCATACTCTTGAATGTAGAAAAATTCTTCCTGCCAAACATCCCAAGGAGGACCCTCCTGGCAATGAACCTTGAGATTCAGTGAACTGCTCTAAATACGATACTATGGTGTTACTACTCTATTTGACAAGTAAAACTATAGTAAAATACATATCCCCAATAAAAAATTGGACACTTTTGTTTGTATGTATGTTGAACTTCTTTCGCACCGTATGTAGCCAACCGTGCTAATCACAGGTGTGGGGGAGGGACGATAAATTAACACAAAAAAGCAGTACTAAAGAATAGAGTTTTCAATCTAAATTTAAAAGTGCATAGCTCCAGTGGCTTCCTAATATCAGAAGGAGCGTTCCAGACGGCCGCAGAAGCGCATCTGAAATCGTGAGATGCAGTGGCCATCTTAGTTTAGGTATTACAATACCTAAACTTAACACAAAAATGCAATGAAGGATATTTGCTTTCCATATTAAATGTTGTATGTACATCGCCAATAAGCAATATTGTACCACACTTTATCGACTGTATAATTTGTATAGCTCAGTACCGAAACACCGCACGTGTTCTATACTCTCGTGCGTAGCATGTTAAGTGTGTGATCACGACGGCAGCGTGAAATCACGGTCTTAACCACCACATTGTTTCACGCTGTTTTCAAAGTGAAGTAATGGACAACTCCAAATGACGATTTTCTTCACGAGCTGTGAGCACCAGTGATCGGCATTTTTGGGAGGCACCGCGAGATGTCATTGCGTGCCATTTTAAACCACATTTTTCTAGTGGTGGATACCGAGATTTGTCTTTCGTACACAACTACAGTAGACCTGGAAAAACAATGTACATGTAGCGTGCCTTTCTGGTCATGGGGGTTATTTGATTATATGTGTGGGTTGCTGAAGGCGGGGAGAATACAATGTGGGAACATAGAAGTATAGTGCAACAATGGAAATTTCTGCAATGCCCTCTGCTGCTCACTACGTAGCCTCGCAGCAGCCTATGACAATCTGTTCTACCTGGGGGTGGCCCATCCAAGCATCATTCGGGCTCATACCTTTCCAGCTTTTTGTTTTGCGTGAACCTAACCACATATGACAAAAGTTATCTACATTTTTAGTCAATTGATAACCACTATGTTCTAATGCGCCCAATGTCATCAGATTGCAAAATCTAAGCAGAGTTAGTGTAAGACAAAGCACTTAGTTTGTAGTCTACTACAAAAGGTGTTGATTGTCTCATGTAAAACCTTGACTTTAAAAAAACACTGACCAAAAATGTTCACCATTCTAATCTCATCTCATGTTTTATAAATGTCTAAACCTGTCCCATTACTCGGTTTTAAATTAACTTAAATTATACAAAAGTAAAGATAGAAATTTGAAGTAATTTACACTTAAATATACAATTACAGTGCATTACAGTGTAGCCTTTACACCACGCCCTACAGGACAACTTAGAATGCACAGGAATTTCTGAAAGCCCTTTTCCGCATATTGTGAACACTTTGTCAATCATGCCCTTGGCTGGATGAAGGCCTCCCCATGCTGCGTTTGTCACGTCGACTGTTTGACCACAGTTGACCACACTGGTCAGTGTGAGTTTGTGAAGATGTGTGCCACCAGGACTGGTTCGGATATTAGTCACCAGCGATGTCAGTCAAAGGGGAACCAAATTCAGGTCCCAAGGGGTTCCATTGAGAAACGCACTAACCACTGCACCACCATTCCTACATTTTAATTGATCTATTTTAACGGCTTCATTAATTTCCTTGAGTAAAACCAAGCGAGGGTCCAGTGACATCTTGCTCGCAAAAGCAAAAGGGATCCGAGATGAATGCAGAGGTCGGAGTACTTCGTATACTCGCTACAAATACAACTGGCATTCATGCAAAATAGTGCACCGCATTGGAAATAAAGTGTAATACTATTTATTAAAATGTCATCGTTTTGTTGTAAGTACAACATAACTGACCAAAACAGCATTAAGCAGTCTAACGTTCCCAGATAAAACATCAAACGTGCAAAAAATTGCGCGTTTCAATGCAGTGTAAAGCACAACTCCATAAATCCGCGCATTCCTGAAATTCGCGGATTACCCTCGGTTCGATAATCCTCCGGAGCTCAGCTAATTCCTCCTGTTTACCGCGAAATACGGCGTCGACTATACATTAAAACAAAATATATATAGCGGCAGACCTACAGTACACGGTGTCACAGATGACAGCATCCGAGAAATGCCACTCTCCCCCCATATCCAGGCAGATGAATGGAGTTCTGAAGCATGTAAATGTGTGCTGTCAACCCACTTCTGGATGAGGGCCTTACCACACCGTGCGGTTCGCGGAGCTTATTAGACCATACTTCACCACGCTAGTCGCCGAGGGTTTGTCAAGGCAATGACGTGAGAGCTAACAAGTAAGGTACAACAATGGATTTGCTGTTAACCGCGTAGCCACGCATTCTATCACGAGCAGCTGTGCATGTTGGTCACCCAGCCACGCAACATTGGGGTTAAAGCATGTTTTTAGCACATGCAATTCAACTTAACTAAGCTCGAGTATGTATGTAGGGAGGAATTGCAAAGGTTACCCATCTTACCATTTAAAAAAAACATTGCTTGTGAATATCCCATGCATGCTAGCCAGTGATACATTTGTGAAGGCAAATGCCATTGTGGTGGGATAGATTTAAAACAAAACCCCAAAACACACGTATACAAATGAAAACCAATTTTTTTTTTCTCATATGTCGTGTTGTATACGCTGTCCAGGGAAACTGAGGATGACGTTAATTATAATAATAGTAAAAAGCAGCATTTGGATTTGAAAATGGTCCTTGTTGCAGAGATTGCGTAATTGTAAATGGTGCTAAGTCCAGTTATCTTTTACCAAATCACACTACACTTTTAAACAAGTACTGTACATCAGCTGAAAAAAACACGACTAATTCCACCAGAGAACAAATCTGCTGTCTATAACGGGACCCAACGGGCTAACATTTAGTGAATCTGTATCTTGTGTTAATTTGCTAACCGCTCTACAATATAAAATGTTGTTTAAAACCCAAAACTTGACGTCACATTTTAAGTGACTTTAATCCCAACCAAAGGGCACACTCTGTCGCATAACTTAAGACACCTAACGGTACGTCTATTGTAAGTGATATTAAAGGTTTAGACACTGCAGCATATTGTTGCAACAAACACAAGATGTACAACTGGCATGTTTTTTTGTTTGTAAGAGACTAAAGTTGTTCGGAATAGCGCGACCCCCATTCGCCAACCGCCTCTCGACGGGGCGAGGAAGCCCTCAGCCCCGTGCCAAAATCTAGACAAGACCGAGGCGCCCCAACAGCAACTAGGCCCAAACTCGGGCATTCATTAACGACGCAAACGGAGTTTTTTGTTGTTGTAATATATAACATCACACAGCCCATTCCATCTCGATCGTTTAAGTTGCATATGCATTAAAAAGCTTAGTGTTACAGCGATGTTAT
Source organism: Entosphenus tridentatus (assembly GCA_014621495.2). Classification (NCBI taxonomy): domain Eukaryota; kingdom Metazoa; phylum Chordata; class Hyperoartia; order Petromyzontiformes; family Petromyzontidae; genus Entosphenus; species Entosphenus tridentatus. The sequence goes on along the minus strand of CM025648.2, from coordinate 2,920,139 downwards.
CGTGAGACACGAGAATGGGTGGAAAAGGCCTTCATCCAGCAGTGGATCGAACATGACCGACGATGAAAATGATGGCTTTGAGAGAGACCGATTGGTTCGGCCGCCCCTTACAGCAGTGGACTTGAAACACCACGACCCCGATGAGGGAACATTTCGATGAGACACGGGCGTGGGGACAAGGCTTCATCCAGCAGTGGATTGGCGACGGCTGATGATGATAATGACGATGATGACGGAGCACGCACTAGGCTTGGATGGATGTTAAGAGTTTCAACTCCATCCCTCTCCTCCTCACCTTCTCGAAGTCATGTCTCGGGGCAGAGATGTCTCCTTCTCTCCTCTCTCTCTCTCCGTCCGTGTATTTGTTTTACTAACGTCCCCTCAGCTCGTTCTGCCGTGGCCCCTTCACCGCCGCCGCCGCCACCACCACCACCGGCTTGCCGCTTCTGCCGCTGCTGATAAATGTGCGTGGCTGCCGTTGGGTGGCGAGGCGCGAGGAGTGGTGGGAAAGTGGTGGCGGTGGTTGGTGCTGGTTGTGGTCACTGCCACTTGCACCGCTGCTCTCCTTCTCTCTCGACTCGCATCCCCCCACCCCTTCACC
>CM025648.2:2900003-2914538 GCA_014621495.2 Entosphenus tridentatus | reverse complement strand
TCCAAAATCGCGTGACGTCATTTATGGACGGCCCCAAACTCAATTTCCATGTACAGGAATACGGGGTAAATCGTGTGGGCTGACACGGTATGGGATCGAACCCACAATCTCCTGTATACCAGGCGAGGGAGTTAACATCTCACCAGCGCAGTTCCCCAACGGGAGCGTGAAGTTTCCTCCTCCTCTCTGGTAGCTTAAGAATGTAGATAAGTATCTTTGTAAACGTGACAATCTTGTCAAGTGGTTTGGTGGGGGGGGTTAATGACAAAAACATTTGCGCAAAAAAGGTGATTCATGACCGGAAATCAAATTCAGGTTGCTTAAGTTCACAGCGCCGTGTGATAATATAACCACTGCGCGAACCACTCCCTTCCCTGACCTAACGCACAATGCCATGAAATGCACAAGCTCAGGGAAATTTCCACTGTGGTGTGCGTGTGTGGGTGGGTTGGCATATATTATAACTAGGAGGAAGCGGTGGCGGTGTGATTAGCGCGCAATCCGCTACAAATCTGGCTACCCGAGTCCGATTGCCGGCTGTGGCCAAGGCTAAGATCGGTTGCGAGTGATATAATTGAACCGAAAATTTTGGGGGGCCCTCTTCTTCGCGAACACGTGGATCGACAGAGGCCCGTAAATGATTAAGCAATTACGTACAAAGAATGGTACGGGCATTTCTGCGATGGGGAAAAAGAAACGGTGCAAACGAGACAGAAAAAAATTAACCCGTAAAAACAAAGTTTTTCACAATAAATCCTTGAAATGCGTGGCGGCTAGAGTCCTCTCGTCCTCTGGCTTGAGATGGCTGCCACCTATGGGTCAGATGATTGCCTGCCACCATCAAGCAATTGGTAATTAAATATAATTTATTTTTGTCCTAAAAAGTGTAAAATTTTGGATTTTTTTTTTCACGAAAATAAATTGTCACGCACAACGAGTCTGTGTGCAAAATGTCAGCTCGATTGGATCACGGGAAGTGGGTTAAAAAACGACCGAAAGATTTGCACGGTCGTAAGCGCGCAAGCAAGCAAGCAAGTGAACTTAATTTAAAGGATTTAAAAAAGATAACATGAATAATGAGGCAGTACTTGTAGATGGTAGTGGGGGAGCGGTGGCAGAACGGTTAGCACGCTGTGGTACGAACTCGGCCACTCGAGTTTGAGTCCCACTCACGGCCAACACCCAGTGACGATGATCCGAACTGGTTCTGGACCTCCTCGAGGTCGACTCGGCCTCAAACGAGTACCCGGTGCGGCGCGTAAATATCGCCACTGTGGAGACAAAGACGGCCGGGCGTGTTTGCTGGCACACACCCACCCCGAGTGTCCCTTCATGAGTGTAACTCGCTCGAAGCACTTGCCCCAAACAGTTTGTTAAGGCTGCAGAATAAGCGACGCAACCGCTGCCACTGCCGAGGATTCAGCGGTTCGCATCCGGACAGCCGCCTGTGGACTGAACCGTGATACGCAAGCGCTGGTCAACGAATCAAGGATTCCAGCCCGTTATGCGGATTCAAACGCAGGAACTAAACAGGGCTAAGCCGGGATAATGTTTGGATGGGTGACCACTACGCATAAAACAGGTTATCAGGCTGCTGTTGGCATATCATTTATTTGCCGTGCTGTCATTCAAGATGCGCTTCTGCGGCCGTCTGGAACGCTCTTCCTTCCGATATTAGGAAGCCATTTGGAGCTGCGCACGTTTAAATCTAAATTGAAAACGAGAACGGTGTTTGTGTGTTCAGATTGTTGTCCTTCCCCCCCTGCCTCCGATTTACAACGGTTGGCTACGTACGGTGCGAAAAAAGTCCAACATACGTACATATCCCTCTACGCCTTCCACAAGCCGTCCCATCGATGTTGCCCGTTGTCACCACGAGGCCAACGTCGTACCAACGCGCAAGGGTCGTCGATTAAAAGGCGCTTTATAAGTGGAATTAAGGGGCCGTCCATAAATGACGTCACGCGATTTTGGACTATTTTTGACCCCCCCCCCCGTCGTCACACGGCGTCACAAAAAGTCAGACTCCCCCCCTCAAATATGACGTCACAAATCTCTGCCCCCTCCCCTCAAAACCATATTTCCATTTTGAAAATAAAACATGCTTCAAATCGCTTTAAACTATTGTCATTGTAGTGCGTATTTAATGTGGCGCTGCACTCTGATGTTGTAGGAGTGTTGTTATAACAATTAGTGTTGTTATAACAATTATATATTTATTTAAAGTTGCGCATTTTTATGTAACCCCTCGTCACACATCGTCACAAATGTCTGACCCCACCCAGGTGCGTGACGTCATTTATGGACGGCCCTGAATATTAAATGCTTATCATGTTCCTGCAGTTACTTATTAATGGTTCCTTCAGACCCGTTCGGTCTGCAAATTACACGTGCACATGATGTTGTGGTTCAGCAGAAAATCGCGTGAAAGTCACGGAGGTTGCGTTAGAAGGCGCGATTTAATTACGTACTCGAAAAAATTAATGAAATCGACCAACAAAAATGATGGATTGATTGAAAAAGCCTTACATTTACGCGTCGCGGATGAGTCCGAGAAAAGTTATCTTATACCATAACTTGAATGGATCCATCCAGTCACGTTGGGAAATCTTGTCACTTATCAATCAATCCACTTTGACTGGATTGGCGTTACACCATTGCCAACAACACATCGGCACCGTCAAATAAGCGTGCGTACCCCCCTGCCACGACATCAGACGCCCCCTTGTGGGCATATTAATGTAGTACGGCATACAAACCTGCCTCTCATAAACTAAAAACTATTTTTTATTTTACCAGGTAAGGCCCACTGAGCTATAGAGCTTTTTTTCTGAAGCGACCTGACCACAAATGATCGCTCAACGAAGTGGCTTATCATGTGGAAATTTATAGCTGCCAATTACTCTAAACGCGTGACGTTGATTCTAAACGTGGAGGGAAAAACCGGCGCGCCCGGAAAAAAAATCCTCGGGACCACAGGGAGAACATGCAAACTCCAAATATACAGCAGGCGTCAGAGTCGAGATCGAACCCACAACCTCCTGTATACCAGGCGAGGTAGTCAACATCTAGCCAGGTCACCTGTAGTTCTGGGATATCTCCTTCCACGAGCCGTTTTCTAACACGTGGTGGATGCACCGGTTTGAAATAATTCCGATAGGATTCTTCATCACCATGACTTGATGTGTGGAGCAAGAAATAACGCTCAGTTTACTACACATAAACCTTGCTGTACGTACTGCCCTCAACATGAATCAAGTTATCCAACTCGTGCCGAATATGATAAGTAAACTTTTTTTCCCCTAAACCAAGCTGAAAACCTTTGCCAGCTGAAATCTACAACATAAGCGTTTTTTTGTTTTAGGGTGTCATATTCCTTTAGGCAACGGTCATTTTCCATTTCTTCGCTCGTTTCTCGGTCCGCTTGTCCTGGTGAGGGTCATAGCTACAGACTCTAGCTCCTCCTGGGGAATTCCCAGGCGTTCGTATGAATGATAAACGTTAATTATTTAAGACGAAACATAATTTTCATTCGCTGAGAATTTAAGTTACTCAGACACAATGGACTGCGCCAGCTCCCTCTCTGGAGGAGGCACTTAACCTTTGCCATTTCAGTCTGACGCGACAAGTTTAGCTTGGCAGTAGCTGGTGCAGCCTTTCAATCGTGGCCGTGAGATCGATTGCAAGGGCGCTCTTTAAATTAAATGCCTCTTACGGTGACCCCGGCCATCCCCACCGACCCCATCGGCCCCAGGAGACCCGGTCGCGTGTTTTGTAACCCTGTGTGGTGCACACATTTCATTTACAACTCAAAGGGACCGCTTAATAATTCAAAAAGGGCACGCGTACATCACGACTACAAAGTCAAATTGCCGTCCTTCGTGCTCGCGTGAAAATATGGGGCGATGCACGTCGGGGTTCGTCGACTCGAACCAGTGGCAGAAATTTCAGATTCCTGTAGAGGGGTGTTATAGTGTTGGGGGCCCCTCTTGTGTATTTAATGCCTTCCCTTGACTCTTTTACCACGACCACCACCACCACCCATAATGGATGCCGAACACTGTGTTGTAATTAGCCTTGGAAATTTAAGTTCTAGTTTTGTATGTATCTTCTTGGTTCTTTCGGTAAAGTCACGTAGAATGGAAATAATAAAAATAAACCATAATAAAAAAGAAAGCATAAATAATAAAATAATATTGTTTTATTATGCTTTCTTTTTATTATTTTATTATTTCCATTCTACGTTACTTTACCGAAAGAACCAAGAAGATACATACACCATAATAAAATAATATTATTTTATGATATTATTTTATTATGATTTATTTGTATTATTTTATTATTTCCATTCTACGTGACTTTACCGAAAGAACCAAGAAGATGAATCCCTGCAGTCACGAAAGCTTTAAATCGAAATTTTGTATGTATGTTGAACTTCTTGCACACGTACGTAGTCAACCGTGCTAGTCGGATGCGCTACATACGGAAGACTTTTTATTTTATTTCTCGCACATAACTCCGAGGGATATATAATCGCATGTTGTATTACAAAAAAAATCAGAGAGACGTTTGACACAACAAAAACCACAGGTAGACCGGACACAATAGAGGGCCGATATGTTATGGAAAGGTCCTTCTGTATTCACGAATGCCTCCTCCACATACACGCGCACACAGCGAGCCCAATGGGCTCGCTCGTACAGCGGAACATTTACACATTCATTAATCATGCACGGAGGAGGTGTGTACACAATTTCACCAAGCGGAAAGAACCCCCACTCCTAAGGGTTAGTTACTAATCCAAGCCTAAATGTCGCACCGTGTCCTCAAATGACAACAAGAACAAACGAATACCAACAAAAATATCATCGCCGTGTATTAAATCAACTCTTACACACTGGCATCGGTAAAGTTAATTATTTTATAATCCGCGTGCATCGCATTTTCCACGATGGGTGATCCATTATTCACTCAGTAAGCCTGAAGTCTATTTTTTAAAAGTCAAGTTAAACCAATTCCTTTTTCCGAGTTCTAGACTGGGAAGATCATAGTAACTCTACTCGACAAAAGTAGCCTGTTGGCAACCTACTTGCTGTTACCACCCGTGTCTTTTCTTCCCTGTGGGTTATCATCCCACGAGAGTCACGGTTCCAATTTCTGTGCGATCCCACGAACCTCGGATTCAAGTTGTTGGTTTACAGCGGTGAAAGACAGCACCGTCGGCACCCATCCCAACAAAAAGTGTTGCCTACAAAATGATGCTTGTTACTTGGGCCAAAATTCCAATCTCCTACACCACCAACATTCGTGGCGTTTACTCTCTCTGTTGGTCACATCAACCTGCAGTCTGACCCGTCAACGTGCTCCATGCAAGCTACATTGGTATACGAACGCTTGCAACGAGTCGCATTAGTTTAATTATTTTGTTGTTGTTGTTTTAAAATAAGGTCTCAACAGTCCGAACAGTCCATGCCACTTTGCCCATCACAGGGAGCAACTTCTCCGTATTCAAACCGCGAACCATTCTGTACCACGGCGTTACTCATGAGACAGGGCACTCTACCAATCCATGGTGCCAAACGCAAACCTTTCACACCACAGATACAGTGCGGGCGTTGACCTATGACGTTAATGTGATATTTATATCTGCGTACATAAATTAATACATCGATGTATTTCTTTAAAAAAAGTATCTTGTTATACCCGCACACCAGCGTCTAAATTATTGACCCGTGACCTTTGAAGGTCATCCTTGAGGCTGGTCAAAGCCCCCCCAAAGGTGAGTTGTCTGGTCCCTTTACGGTTAATTTAAAGCATCAATAATAAAATAAATCATATTAAAAAAAGTAAAAAAAATAAATATACTGTAATGCAAGCATGAAAAATGGCATTTATACTCAATCAAAATTAAACCACATTCAATATAGGATGGAAATAATTCATTTTCATTGTTCGCTTTTCACGAGAAACGATTCACTCTTTTCGAGTTGCAACTTACGACGGACGGCTCAAGATACACAGCCAATGCGTGTCTACAACACACTGCTCGTTATTTTGACTTTCTCTCCTTTGCAGTTGGCTGAGCACAGACCCAGAGGCCTAACAACACGGCAACAGACAAGGCAACTAAAACTAAGAAGGATAATCATGCAGATAAAAATGAAGCAAGTTTGTTGCAACGAGCAAGGCTATACAACATTCGGAAATGAGATGATGGGAGGGAGTTTGATCAAAGTTGAGCAGGGCAAGGAGGGAATAAGATAAATGTTGCGTAACACATGTTTGTGTCTGAACAAAGTATGGGCGAGATGAAACAATCTGCAAGCACGATGTTGATGCCTACTATAATCGAACGTTTTTGTTTTTATCTTACACATGAATGAGCCTCAAAGATTATTGTCTGGAAATATTATTGCCAGGTCCATTTGAAGTTGGATTTTTTTTGCACTTGGGAGGAAATTCGTGTTAATGGGTAAAACGCTACACATGGAGACACTTAAACTATGCTGTCAGAAACCCGCTTGCTCCACTACCCAGATTAGTTCGGAAATGGCTTAATATTGCTTGAATGCCTCCGCTGAATGTCACGTTGGTTTAACGTGTGGTCGACGGTCTTAGGCGGTGTTTCCGCATTTGTATGCCGAGCGTTCTTTGAATTTTCACTTGTACAAGCTAAATCTTGCCTTAAAGCTTTCGTGACTGCAGGAATTAATATTTTGGTCTTTTGGTAAAGTCACGTAGATAGGTTCAAAGAAAATAACAAAAAACAACGAACCTATCTCCATTATTTTACCGAAAGACTTTGAGCGACCAATATCATCCATAATATAGTTTTTTTGGGTTAGATCATGTAAAATGTGTCGTTAAACCCGCCACCACCCGACACAGCCAATTAGTAAGATTTGTCACGTAAACACAACATGCCAATTCGTTACTCGTGCAGCACACTGGTGTGTTGGAGAGCAAATCCACAACATTTACAATCTCATTCGTTCCCATTATTTAAGACGCCTTAAGAAACGTCACGTGACCTTTTTTTCAGGCGATTACACGAAACAATACTTAAATATTCTTGAACACTTTCTCTTTTCGATTTCACGGTTTATAATAGAGGATGTATTATTTGTGACTTTTCATTACATGCAAGTTTGGTATCCATGAAAGTTTGTTTCCCCGACAAAGGCAGTGAATGTTTAGGTGACAAACACACCCGCCGAGCGGTTTGTGGGTAACAAAGCGCATGGAACAGAATAAGCACAGTGAGTTTGGCCCAGTTATTTTTTTCCCAGCAATTATCAGTTTCCACAAATTTTCAAATTTTTGGCAGCGTTTAATGTAACCCCGCAAATTCGTCAGGTCACGTCTCTCTTAAATGTGTTTATCAAAGCACTAGTATCAAACCCCCTCCTGGATTCCAAGTCACAAAGCACATCTTACTGAAATTTAGATTTGATGCATTTCCACCTGGGGCCACAGAGGATCATGAACAGAGGTCCAGCAAGACTTGGCAAATGTAAGTGGCCAAACATTCATCGAAGACACACGGAAGCGGCCTATTTGGCTGAGGAAAACAGAGCACTATACTTGGAAAACAAAGAATGTGGATAACTCAAGCGGTAATGGTTTTAGTTGCTATTGGATTGATCAAGGGGCACTGCGGTGGCGAGATGTTAACTACCTTGCCTGGTATACAGGAGATCGTAGCTTCGATCCCGACCATGATGCCTGTATATTTGGAGTTTGCATGTTCTCCCTGTGGTCATGTGGATTTTTCTCCGCCATCTCCGGTTTTTCCCTCCACATTCAAGATACATGCGTTTTGAGTAATTGGCTGATATAATTTTCCACGTAGCCAGGTCGCTTCTGAAAAATAGCTATATAGCTCAGTGGGCCTTACCTGATCAAATAAAAAAAAACATTTTTAGTTTATACTTTAGTTGAGGTAAAGGACCTCGCACAATGAGATCTTTAGTCGATATGAGCAGCACCGATTCTCCTCTCAAATGTGAACGATAGACCTCCACAGTGAAGCTGCACAATGGAAACAGCGCCACCATCACTGATACTGTACAATACAATTTACAATAAAATTTGGATTGGCCAGGCGTCAAAATGCGACCGCATCTCAGGAACACTTTTGAGCATTCTAAGTAAGAGGTTGACGATGGATAATGTAAAAAAATAAAAATAAAATTAAGTCACCACATTATTCCACAATGAAAAACTAATTTGAAGACATTTCGTATTTCAAGAGTGCAAATAAAGCACGACATTCCGAGGCGACCTGCACAAGTTAAAGTTGACATACAGCGTCAATGACAAAGTTGACAGTTATTTTAAACGAATGTTTTCTCTTTAAAGTGCCAAATTACATTTCTAAACGTCACAAAATGGTACGATAGCCTTTGGAAAAGATCAGTGACTTTACGCAGTGGAATTTTAAAAATCACAATAATGATAAAAATAAATGTTGACTACGATGTTAAACATTAAAACTTTGATAACACTTATATCAATTGCCGATTACACAATACTGTAATTATGAGTCATAATTTTTTATTTATTAATATAATAACCTGTCTGAACATGACCAAACCTTGCAGGCGCATTTCATAAAATACCATATATTCACTCGTTTCGGTTCAAGCTAACTTTGCCGCAAGCCTTCAAGCCAAGAGGCTCCCTTAAAGCTGCATATACATCTTTTATATCCTCCCTCCTATTTCCCCACGAATAAAACATTAACCAACAGCAGAGGTCACGGCGCGTCGCAAAAACCACGGTTCACGTGTTGAACCCCAAAAAAGCCACCCTTCAAACGGCCAAAACAACCGCAGGGCTGCGCGAATCGCCTTGGTGGCCGCTCTGACGCGACGTGACGACGCTTTCAAACGAACGCACGACAAAAGCAAGCTCTTTCACGGCCGTGCCGCCTCCCCCGTCCTCTCCCTTGCCCGTCAACCGATGAAACCGTCGCGTCAAGCTCGGCATCGGTTCGAGCGAGAGTCGCATCGGAAGGGACGGCGGGGCACAAAGCTTCGCGAGGTCGAGGCGGCGAGGAACGACGCGGTGCCCTGGTGACCGCGGTGGCAATGGCGGTGGTAGCGGCGGAGGTGGCAGTCCGTGGCCGGCGGTTGCTCACTTCCCCGTGCAGTGCGAGATCTTGGGCTTGTTGACGGCGTCCTCCTCAATGTGCAGCTCCTTGAGGTCGACCACCATGTCGCGGATGCAGCCCACGAAGCCTGTGCTGTAGGCCTTGGGCAGACGCAGGTGGTAGGGAGGCTTCCTCATGCCGCCTGCGTCGGTGGGTCGTGGAATTAATTATTATTATGAATGAACTACTTTATTATTATTATTTTTAAATAATCATCAGTACGTTAGGAGTCATTTATAGCCATTTGTTTTAATCTATTGCTGGATGAGGGCCCATGCCATGCAGGTTATTTTGACCATACTTCACGCTGGTTCGTGTGCGTTGGTGAAACGGTGAGCGCCCAGGACCCAATCAGATACCACTCGCCTGCTGATTTCGGCTATGGGTCGGAAATCACCACTCGCCCACTCCACCAAATATTCTTAGTTCTAGTAAAGCATTACGAATAATTTGAAGCCCTTTGTCAAGATACCCGCTTGATCTAGGCATGCTCACTTCTCGTGGGAGTGCACGTGGGATGGGGGTTGTTTTTTTTCCGGCACGCCGGTCACAGCGAGAGTGTCGGCGTCTGCTACAATGCCCACGAAAAAAATCAGCTCGATTTTCGAATCAGATCGCGACCGTGAATCACAGACAGATCCTCGAACGTTAAAAAGGAGGTACATTCGTTACACGCCGAAACCAAACGTTCACGACATTATATCCGCTTGTAATTTCAATCAGTTCGACATGAAGTTAAGGCGGCCATAGAACCAGGAGGCGAGATGTTAACTACCTCGACTGGTATGCAACAGATCGTGGGTTAGATCCCTACCATGATAACTGCTGTATATTTGGAGTTTATGTGCCTCTCTCCCCCGTGGTGGCATGGATTTTTACTGGGTTCTCCGGTGTTTCATTCCACATTTAATAATTAACGTGCTTTTTGAGTATTTGGCTGCTATACATTTCCACGTGATAAGCCACTTTATTAAGCTATCGTTTGTGGCCAGGTCGCGTCTAAAAAAGAACTACATAGCTCAAAGGGCTTTACCTCGTAAAATAAAAAATAGTTTGGTTTTAGTTTAGCTTCGGAGGCATCACCGTCCTTAGGCTATTCGTGGTGCGTGCTGAGCAACTCACCCAGCCAAAGGGTGCCGTCCGTGTCGAGCAGCGTGGCTTTGAACGGCGACGTGGCCATCACCGCCGCCTCGTTGCCCACTTGCAGGGAGCCCTCACGCTTGTTCCTGCCCCGCGTACGCAAAGGACACTCATCAGAAAAGATTACACTAATCAACAAAAAAACAAACATTTTTTTCTGGCCTGAACTTTTGCAGCTGTTTTAGACTAATTTCAGGGTGCCGATTCCAAATCTGATCTCAGATTTGCTCTATCACATCTCATTTTTATGCTATCGGCATACCCCGTTTTCATTGATTTTACCCGAAATTAACTCTGTCACTTATGATTGCAAGTTGTTGCGAGTCAGTGACTGCTTTAGTGTTAAAATATGGTGCTGTATTTTTAGGATAGTGTGTTTATAATATCATTTTATGTACATATCCACCTTCATTTAATATTTTTCTTCCGCAGTTTTTATTGAAAATGTAATATTTGATATTTCAAAATCCTGATGTGATAAATAAAAACTGATGCCAGATTTGGAATCAGCACCCCAAAATTACCTTAAAACCGTTGGAATAGCTTATGCCAGAAAAAGTGTGTTGACCAGTGTAACCAATAATAATTCATAATTATGATAATAGCCTCTTGATTCATTTTATGCAGCCTTGTCATCGTCGTTCGCGCAAATTGCATCTCTCACAAAATCACATCTCTTCAATCGTAGGGCTTCTGATGTCGATGCAGAGCAACAACTCCAATTTCACATTTAGGTGGTCAAGCCAGACAACCCCGTCAGGAGCAGCGGAGTGAATCGCCGCGATGTCCCTTTCGTATTTGTGGATCGGGGGATTGCGTGGTTATACGTTGTACGGTCTGTTCCCGATGAGCACAGTCGCACACTACCGGTGAGTTTTTATTTTTCCATTTGTGCATCACAATCGGCGAGTGGTAACCACAGACACGAGCTGGAGGGCTGCCGGTCGGCGAGCCGGCGCCACCGACGATTGCTGGTCTCGTGATGTCGGCGCCGGCAGCGCGATCGGAATGCGCCCGAGAAAGGAACACAAAACGATAAAGAAGCCCCCCCCCAAAAAAAGGACCACACGTGGGCCCGGATCAAATCACAATACCTGACAGCCTTGATCCGCACCCATTTGCTGGTGTTCACCATGACGGTGGAGGTGAGGGTCACGGGTCGCGAGCCCAGGTCGTAGGTCATCTGGATGTAGCCATTCACGATGGCGATGGCCAGGTAGTCGGCATGCTCCGTCCCCTTCCCCGCCCACAGGATGAGGCCTTGCGTCGCGTCCGTACGCACGCTCATCTCGAAGTAGTTCGTTTTCTGGGCCTTGTCACTGGAGGAAGGGGGTTATGCATGGGGAGGGGGGGCGGCGGCGGAATTGAGTTTTCCTATTGAATCGCGTTCACGAATTTATTCGTGAAAAGGAGTTCGTAAAATCTGTGGCTGTTTTGTGGAGGTTTCCGTTGGTACGGAAATGGCCAAACATGAACACATTTCGACCTACAGCAATCAGGGTTGACTGATGACCCAGCACTCACTGATTTACTTCAGTCACTCACTGGTGGTCAGTCACTTCCTGATAACTCTTCTGTGGCTATTACCATGGTTACCATGAACATTACTCGTCGATTCCTCCACGCATGTTCGGGGAGCTCAGTCCACCAGACTGACATTTTCGTAGTGGGGGGAGACGTCTGGAACCAGCCCGACTGGCTGCCTTGTTATCAGTCACTTTCGGAGGAAAAGTCCAACTATAAACGACACAAACCGCATGCAGCCATCGCATGCGGTGCTTTTTGTTTGTTGCAATCAAAGTAGATGACGGCGATGATGATGGCGGATGATGATGATGATTATGACGACAGCGGTGGCGGCAAGAAATTACACGGTCATGCGAATGGGACGGGCGTCAAGGTGGGGAGCTAACTCACCTCTGGTCTGCTGCATAGTCCGTGAAATCGGGACTTAAGAGGAAAGAGAGAAATGATTGAACACGAAGCTTTCGTGACGCATCAGAGAGCCGGACATCAACTTCACTCGCTTGTCCGGCTCTCTGATGCATCTGCCGGTCGTGCCACGTGCCGCCCGCCGTATTGTCCCGACGTTTCGCTCCGCATGCTGGGAGCTTCTTCAGGAACTGAATTCCCATGAAGCCGAAGAAAACTAAACTTATTAAACTAAAACTAGTTTTTATTTTACCAGGTAAGGCCCACTGAGCTATATAACGCTCTTTTTCAGAAGCGACCTGGCCACATATTATAGCCTCAACAAAATGGCTGATCGTGTGGAAATTTAGAGCAGCCAAATACTCTGAACGCGTGACGTTGATTCTAAATGTGGAGGGGAAAACCGGAGGACCCGGAGAAAAAATCCGCGCGACCATGGAGAGAGCACGCAAACTCTACATATCATAGGCGTCAGGGTCGAGAGAGAGAGATAGCGTCTCGCCACCCCGGCGCCCATTTGGGAGCTCTACCCCAACACGTGTTGCTGTGATGTGGATGTTGTTACGTGCGTGCCCAGCTTGCGCACGCTTATCACTCCGGAATAATTTCTCTACTCTTTGATTCTTTCGGTAAAAGTCACGTAGGAAGAAAAAAATAACAAATCACGACGTTTCGGTCGCAACACGAGCAATCGTCATCAGGTGAGACAACCACAGCAAGAAAACTGCTAACGAATTGCTTGTGTTGCGATCGAAACGTCGTGATCTATTATTTTCTTCTATCTACGTGACTTTACCGAGTTGTTTTGAGCCACGGAGCTGGGAATTCCGCGACGAGCAAAACCGCGCTTTGTCGTGCGTGCGCGCAAGCGTGCGGGCACGCGGGCAGGCATGCGTTGGCGCGAGTCGGCGATGGTGAGGGGTACTCACTCGGGGACCTCGTTCATCACGTGGCTTGCGTGCGGAGAGAGAGACAACGGGGCAATATCATTACCGGTCAGGCGACAGGCCCGACCGTTTTTATCCTCCGCAGGAAGAATGGAAAGAACCCTGGGTGGGCTGAGTGCTCTTGATATTAAAATCAGAATCTTTCTTTGTCGACTGGAAGAGGAATCCGACGAGCTACGGAAGCTCTTTTTTGCAGATGTCCAGTCCGGGGCGACTCAGAAAGTTACAACAAAACCAACGACGCAAAAACACGATAGCAGTGCAAAGTATAGGAAAGGTAAGCAAATCGCTAAAAATAAATGCGTAAAGTGGAGGAAGTACATAAGTAAAAATTGCATAAGTGCACCAATTTACAAGCTTGGGCAAGGCCGCAAAACAACAGCGAGGATGGTCCCAGACCACACCAAGACTACGTCACAGACGGAGTGGCACCAAATTTAGAATTGCTCTCCCGTGTAGCCTGTAGCACATCTAGCGACAAATGCTTTTGCTGGGTGTATGAGTGTAAATAATCATTATAGCTATACTAGCCTTTTGCCCGTCCTAGGACGGAAGCTGTAATATTTACGAAAAAATTTAGCAGAGTATAACAGTATATTGTGTAAATTTAATGGCAGTGAATCTTGCACTAAAGAATGTCATCAAGCACTACACTGCATTCCACTGTAGCACTGTATTAATGGCAGTGATGCTTGCACAAACTATGTCATAAAACACCTCACTTCATGTCACTGTCGCACTGTATTTAACTGATGTTAAGTTAGCCTTTTGCCCATCCTAGGACGGAAGCTGTAATATTAAAGATGTACACAGCTTCTTGACGTCATATCGTGGCGTGTACAGCACATTATGACGTCACCATGTCACAACGTTCTGGACACGTATCCACAAATCTATACTATCTTGTCTCCAGCTCTCTCATCGCTAGCTCTGGTTTGTATGTAGGTGAAACTTCTTTCGTACCGTACGTAACCAACCGTGCTCATCGGAGGTGCGGGGGAAGGACAACAAACTAAACACAAAAATCTGTTCTAAAGAAATGAGTTTTCAATCTAGATTTTAAAGTGGCTTCCTAATATCGGAAGGAAAAGCGTTCTAGAAGGCCCCAAAAGCACATCTGAAAGTGTGCGATGCGGTGCCCGTCTTCGTTCGATGGCGAGTCATAAGCCGCTGTGAGGATGACCGGAGTTTGCGTGATGGTTTATGCCCCTTCACGAGATCAGCGAGGTACTGTGGTTCACATGTGGCAAGCACTTTGTGTGTGATGAGTGCAACCTTACACTTCATAATCAACGTTTTTGGGTTTAGATCGCGTTATTTATAAATGTGTCGTAACCCTCCACCACCCGACACGGCCAATCA
>CM025648.2:2886570-2899903 GCA_014621495.2 Entosphenus tridentatus | reverse complement strand
TATTTATAAATGTGTCGTAACCCTCCACCACCCGACACGGCCAATCATTTAAAAATGTTGCGGTTTCACGCTTCAACACACCGGTGGGCTAAAGCAGTGAACTATTTGTCTTTTGTCAACGTGACACTTTTTTACTGATTGGCCGTGTCGGGTGGTGGAGGGTTACGACACATTTATAAATAACGCGATCTAAACCCAAAAACGTTGATTATGAATATTGGTCGCGAAAGCCTACGTGTTAAACTAACCTTACACGTATTAATTTTTATCTCCCCCATCTGCACATCTTAACACATCTTTCTCATATCTATATCGTTGTACTTATTATTATTCTCATTGCAGAAAACATAAACACCACGAACACGTTACACGTGACATAACACATTGCATGTAACATGTTAGCGGGATGACACGGTGTGTGTGTGTGTGTGTACGAGAGTGGCCTTAATGTGCACATAACCTCGCACAAGCGCCGTGGAGATGTCACCGCCGCTTAGTGGCAAATGGCGGTTGTTGTTGTTGCACTAGAGTGCACATATTTGTATTCAGTCGCAAGTAAAACTGTCCGTAAACTTAAACCGTAGTTTGGTGGTACTCACGGCTGTAAATTAAGATTCAACATTCCCCATGACAGGGACATGTAGACCCTTAATTGGCAAGTGTTAATATTAAAGTGCTGTATAACAATTAGCACGTAGATGCTACCATGGCAGTAAGTTCCTCGTGATTTTTAACCAGCGTAAATCCCTCTCAAGCCGCTGTAGAATTTGTAACAAGGGCTCAGCAGACCACAGTGGGAAGGCTGCCGGAGCCGGTGGCGACAATCGCCCAAGCTCTGCAGTCCTATACTGGGATGTTTGGCCAATTCTATTCACGAGTGTTTATCGGCAGTGTGGGACGCGTGGAGACGGTTCTACCTTTTGGCGTTGTTGCTTTGATATTCGATGAAGGTTTTCCCATTGAAGGCCACGGCCTCGTCCAAAGCTACTGCAGCGCGATCAGTGAGGGCTGCAACAAAGACAAAGATCCCCCATATAGCCTTTAACAGACCGTTGGGGCAAGTGCAGTTAGCGAGTGCCTGGCACATGTTGTGGGGTGGGTGGCCAGCACCACGCGCGGCT
Source organism: Entosphenus tridentatus (assembly GCA_014621495.2). Classification (NCBI taxonomy): domain Eukaryota; kingdom Metazoa; phylum Chordata; class Hyperoartia; order Petromyzontiformes; family Petromyzontidae; genus Entosphenus; species Entosphenus tridentatus. Next base: position 2,898,782 of record CM025648.2, on the reverse strand, counting down.
GTCTTTGGATGTCTACCCAATGGTGATGTTCACACATTGCGCCAGATAATTAATAGATATGAAGGCAAAAAGACAGACATTCAGACATATTAACAGATCAACAGACAAATAAACAAACGGATAGACAGACAGACAAAACCAGAAGAGAGACAGATAGTACACTAACACACAGACAGAGGAGGAAGGCAAATAGATGGACAGTTCCGGAGAGACAGAGGGCTTCACCTGTCTGGCATGTCTTGCCGGAGAAGCCGCGGGAGCAGCTGCACTCGTAGCTGGAGAGTTTGGGCACACACGTCCCGCCGTTCCGGCAATATTTATTGCCGGAGGTGCACGGGTGTTCCCTGAACGTGGTGACGTCCAGCATGAAGCGCAAGCGCGCCACGTCCAGCAGCACGTCAAAACCGCTCACCGAGAACTGCGTGGGCAGGGGAGGCGGGGAGAAACATTCAGAGCTGCGCGAGCATTCGTGGTTTCAAACAAGCCCATCCTCGGGCTCTCGTGGAACACGCTGCGATGCCGCGCGCATGCCCGCCGTGAGAAAGCGATCGTTTACGACGACGAATGCCAATTGCGCGTGGAAAACGGAGCTGCTCAACGTGACGCTTAAGGTAACGGGAGCAAACGGAACTCGCATAAATGAAGCGGGCGGAATTGACGAGTCGGCGCCTAGTGAGACGGAGAACAATCTATGGCAAGTTGCACAATTTTTGGACGCGCATTTCGGACGCTTAAAAAGTGACACGCGGTCGTTAGCATGGTTAGCGTGACCACGTTCGGAGCATGAAGCGCCGGTGGCTTCGGTTGCACGTGGCCTGTAATCCAGCGCTGTAGAGGTGGTGAGGGAGGGTTGGCGGATGGCACGCACATTTGTGAAACCCCCAAACCCGCTGGGCTGCGAGGTAACAGTCTCCTGGCTTGGCACGGTATGATAGCAGTACAGCAAGTGGATTGATTTCCATCTGCATTCGATCTGTACGGGGAGGGAGTGTTGGCCCCTCGCAATTGGGTTTTCGCGTGGGTTTTTTTTCCTCCCGGGTACTCCACTTTCCTCCCACGTCTATAAACGGTCATGAATGGAGTTGGCGGAACATTCCAACGTAGGGCCACAGAGCTTGGGCAAATGTTTGGCGCCGGTACTGGCCGCCTTCCCACTGGACTGCAGTTTATCCATGACGAAGACAGTGCGCGTGACGAAATTGCGTATGCCAGTTAATTTTTGTTATTGTCATATTTATTTATTCTTGAGCCCCAGCAGGTGCACGCATGGGCCCTGACATAGAAGGGGCAGGGCCAAGGAGGACACCTTCTGGATGGCCCCGTCCAGGCCGGAGGTGATGGCGGCGGCTCGCGCGATGCGGGTGTAGTCCGGAACGCCCCCCAGGAACAGCGCCTCCCGCAGGTCCAGGCTCAGGTGGTTCCCCTGGTGAGGCAAAGCACGGGCGGTGGGCGAGTGAGTGAGCGAGTGAATGGATGAGTCAATGAGTGAGCGAGTGAATGTGCGAGTCAATGAGTGAGTGAGCGAGTGAATGGGTGAGTTAATGAGTGAGCGAATGCGTGAGTCAATGAGTGAGTGAGCGAGTGAGCGAACGAATGGGTGAGTCAATCAGTAAGTGAGCAAGTGAATGGGTGAGTGAATGGGTGAGTCAGTGAGTAAGTGAGCGAGTAAATGGGTGAGTTAGTGAGTGAGCGAGCGAGTGAACGAATGGGTGAGTCAATAAGTGAACGAGTGAATGGGTGAGTCAATGAGTGAGTGAGTGAATGGGTGAGTCAATGAGTGAGTGAGCTAGTGAGTGAGATAGTGAGCGAGCACATGGGTGAGCCAATGAGTGAGCGAGTGAATGGGTAAGTCAATGAGTGAGTGAGCGAGTGAATGGGTGAGTCAATGAGTGAGCGAGTGAATGGGTGAGTCAATGAGTGAGTGAGCGAGTGAATGGGTGAGTGAGCGAGTGAACGAGCGAATGGGTGAGCCAATGAGTGAGTGAGTGAATGGGTGAGTCAGTGAGTGAGTGAGCGAGCGAATGGGCAAGTCAATAAGTGAGTGGATGAGTAAGTAAGCGAGCGAATGGGTAAGTGGTTGGGTGAGTGAGCGAACAAGTGGGTGATTCAGTGAGTGGGTGGGTGAGCGAGCGGGTGAGTGAATGTGTGAGTGGGCAAGCAAGTGGGTGAATGAGCTAGCGAACGAGTGGGTGAGTGACCAGACGAGGGGTCGAGTGAGCGAGCTAAATAAAATCAGTTTCACTTTTTGGGCAAGTCAACAGTGCGTATCAATAGCGAGACTCATCCCCACCATAGGAAAGTCGAATTTCCACCACTGGCACTGCAGGGTTGCAAACAGGAGATGGGCACCACTTCCCACAATACTCATTTGAGTAGGAAATTACTGATTTATTTTTACAAATATACACAATACACGATGAATACTGTATGTATTTTGACTGTACGATTATGAATATCAGCCATTAAACTTTTGTAAAATAAACTCCACAAAGCATCTCGAGACAACTTCACAGCGCAGCGGCACGTCAGGCAAGTTACCTTTCGCGATTTCTCAAATCCAAGGCGGGCGTTGAACGAGACAATCGGTACGGCAACGTTAAGTGAACATTCGTTTCTGCCCCAGTGTGTAGGCGTCAAGACCGTCCGTCGTGTCAATTAGTGGAGGCTTCAACGCCACCCCCCGCGAAGATAGCCACAGCGAGAGCTCAATATTTTCAAGTAAAATGTAGTTTTGTTTACATGCGTGGCGGAACCTTTCCGGCACAATCTGACACTCAAAGCGCCATCGTCGGATTAATACTCGACATAAAATAGATTTTTTTTTAAATATAGTGAAAAAATGTCAAAAATAAAAGCATGTTTTGGCTGTGACTTAGTTGGGCAATTCTTTTTTTTTTGCATGCTGCAGGGTACTGTACCAACCCATAACACTGAAGTTCATACACATGGGCCAGCAACCCAGTTGCTACTCTGCAATCCACAGGTAAGTTCTCTAGTGCTGTAGTAGACTCACAGGTATGGGCTCGGGGTGATCCACCAATCCTGCACGCTGCATTATTTTTTATTCATTCGAATTTTTGCATCACCAAAGCGCCCAATGAGTTTTCAGACCCCGCAGCAATGATTTTCACAAAAAGCAAAGTCAAATAGATTTTTCAAATATATTTTTTCCAAATGTGAGGGTCTACCAGACTCGTTTCATCCACACTGCGTTCATCCACCACACTGCAAGTCAGAACAAACTCACTCGCCCTCTCACCTGGTCACTCGTCCACTCACTCACGCGCGCGCGTGTGGTTACCGCACTACAGGTACAAACCCCCGGAAGCCCGAGTTCGATTTCCGCTCATGGCTAAAACCAGTGACGATTATCTAAACCGCTCCTGGGCCTCCCGAAAGATGACTCGGCCTCAAATGAGTACCTTAGCGGCACTGGGGAGACAAAGGCGGTCGGACGTGTGGCTGGCCACCCACCCTCCTGGTGTGCCGTGGCGGCCTTCATTAGGTGCTGCTCGCGAACAGCACTTTCCCCGACATGCTGTTGCAGGCCACACGGGGGATCTTTGCCTTTGTGCAAGCGTGCGTGCGCCTGTGTGCGCGTGCGTGCGTCAACATCGGACGACAGGTGTCCTTACGGGAGCCTCCCCCAGGACCTTGGAGCCACTGTTGATCTTCATGAAGCCTTTCCGCCCGGTCCGCGACACCGTCACCGTGTGCCAGATGTTCGGCATCAGGGGCGTCGTGGACCTGGCCCCGCCGCGCACAACGGCAGCGGCGGTCGCATTACACGTCAACAAATCTCCCGCCCGAAGGGTTGACCCGAGCGGTGCCATCGTCATGGGGTGCCCCTCACAGTCGAGGATGATTGTCAACTGTAAAAAAGTAGGACCTTCTGTGGGTCCGAAGATGGCTGAAGAGATCGATCTGGGATTGACAGCTCGGGCACATGTGTCCAGAAAGAGTGGGTTGAGAAATATCTGTACTAGCCTCCAAGGACGGGTGTATTTCAATAAATTTTAAACTTGCAAGCATAAAGCAGACCGCGACGTGATATTCATTGCATTAATTCGTGTGCAATTTGGCCGTGGTGACAGAGACTTATTCAATTTAAAGGTTATAATCCCTTGTTCATCATGACGTCCTTTTTACTCTGATGTCTCAACAACGTTACGGAGATCGCGTGATGTGAGGGTTCTGCCTTTGTAGTGAGGGTTGTGAGTTGACGATGAGGAGGGAGGAGGAGGCGCCTCGCCTCCCCCCCCATGTGGAGTGACGTCAGCCGCTAATTATTATTAATGGGGGCGGCTGTTCGATGTGGAGTGACGTCACCTGCTCATGATTATTAATGGATGGGGGTGCTACATGTTTAGTGACGTCACCCGCTCACGATTATTAATGAGGGGGTGTCCATGTGGAGGACTTAGCCTGTTCATGATTATTAATGAGGGGGGGCTGGCCAACGTGCATAGACGTCACGCGCGAGACACACAGACATTCTTGGCTCAATATAGTCGTAAATTGTTGACATTGTAGGAGCCACAGTTGGGCCACTACTGGGCCAAAGCTGGGCCACAGTTGGGCCACCGCTGGGCGAGCGCTGGGCCACGGTTGGGCCACTACTGGGCCACAGCTGGGCCACAGCTGGGCCAGTGCTGGGCCACAGCTGGGCCACACCTGGGCCACACCTGGGCCACTACTGGGCCACAGCTGGGCCACAGCTGGGCCAGCGCTGGGCCACAGCTGGGCCACAGCTGGGCCACACCTGGGCCACTACTGGGCCACTACTGGGCCACAGCTGCGCCACGGCTCGGCCACAGCTGGGCCACTACTGGGCCACAGCTGGGCCACAGCTGGGCGACTACTGGGCCACAGCTGGGCCAGCGCTGGGCGAGCCCTGGGCCACGGTTGGGCCACAGCTGGGCCACAGCTGGGCCACTACTGGGCCACTACTGGGCCACAGCTGGGCCAGCACTGGGCGAGCGCTGGGCCACGGTTGGGCCACAGCTGGGCCACAGCTGGGCCACTACTGAGCCACTACTGGGCCACAGCTGGGCCACAGCTGGGCCACAGCTGGGCCACGGCTGGGCCACCGCTGGGTCAACGCTAGCCTACCGCTGCCCTCCTCACCTTATGATTGCAGCACCCTTGCCCAGGTCGTAGCGGAACTCCAAAGACCCCTTGGTTATCGCCAAGGAGATGAAATCCCCTCGGCCGTCTGACTTCTGCCCATTGTAGAAAATCATCCCGTTGGGCTCCCGCATCAGGAAAACGACCTCCACTGTGATCTGGTTTCTAAAATGTAAACAAAATCGCAGCCAAATATAAATTAACAGCGTTTAAATAACTAAGACCGACACAACCTACTCTCGCAGGTGCATTGCACATACATTTTGTGCACTTCCTGAAGCTAATTATTTAAATGTGAGATGAAAAATATAGGCTTTTTATATTAGCTGATTTGGCTCTACCCGAGAAAACATCTTAAATATCACTTGGTTTGATTGACATTCTTTTGGAAGGGCATATAAAAGATATGGGTAAAAGAGACTCAAAATGAACTTCAGAAGTAGTTCTGTCATGTCTTCTTCCACCACGACTGTCGTCCAACACGGAGGGATTTGCACTGCTCTTCGAGAGCCAAAAAAGTTTTCATCTCGACGGCGATTGAGATAACAAAAATTGCCAACAAAAATAAAATTCACTTCACTATGGTACAGTAGGAGGGGGTGCATTTAGTGTCCACGAGGAGGGGTGGGGGGTGGGCGATGAGGGGGGGCGAGGGGGGGGGTCTCACTTGGCATTGGGCGTGAGCAGGTCCAGGCTCTTTGTCTCAATGTATGACGTGAGGCCGTTGAAGGAAGGGATGAACGAGGCTCCGCTCAGGATCATCTCTGAGCCACCGGACCGCCACGCGGGTCAGGACAGCCACGACGTAGGACGGACACAGACGTACACCACCGGCCATCACGTTATTTTGCTCATTCACCCTTCCGTCCATTCATGCATTCATTATCGCGCGTACTTAAGTCTGTGTGGTGGGTCGCGTTCGCTTGTTTGTTACGTACGTCCCTTGTCGTTCAATCGCGGATACTGTTTCTGTCGTATTATTCCGGTTCTGAGATCGCTATTGTTTTGACTACTCAAGATAATTTTACGACAGAGTAGCAGCCAAAGTCATGAGATCAGCTCGTGTGCAGGAGCCAAACGAATTGCTACATCGCGAGACCGTGACCGGTGGCAGTCCTGCATACGTTAAGATGTTATTGGCCAATAATTTGAGTGTTCACATGCGGGAGGAAACCGAAGCGCCTGAAGAAAACCCATGCATGTGAGGGGGCAACACTCTATCCCATATGGACCGAACAGGCGGGGTCCACATTTGCTGCGCCGGCTTCTGCTGGCGAGCCGGGGCACGTACGGGCTTGCTCCAAACGCCCACCGGGGAGGCGATGTCCTCAACGGCTGCGCTTGCGCGCAATCCGCCAACCCTCGCTGCTGGATTAAGGGCTGGTCACGTGCGGTGTACGCCACCGCCGCCCGGCAGATGCGCGACGCAAATTTGAAATCGTATCGGGTGGCAGCGCCCGCGCGACGCACTTGTCTCGCACTTGGCACCCACGCGGTTGAACGGGCACTCGCACTTGTAGCCGCCATCGGGCAGCACCAGGCACTTGGAGCCCCCCTTGCAGGGGCTGGACTTGCACGGCTGCGGCCGGTCAGCGCACGTGGCTCCTGAGAGAGAGGGAGAGGGGAAAACGAGCGGTGCCATCGAACCAACAGAGAATCGATGAATAAACAGGAACAACAACAAGAACGGACGCGGGCCTACGCAGGGACTCCCTGCGCTCAAACGAGTGGCGGAAGGTGCCGGAGCTGGCGGTGGAAATTTCCGTGTTCCCATTGCGATGGTCGGTGGAGCGTTTATAGTTTCACTCTTGTTTCGAATTTGTTATACAAATCGTTGTCATCGTCGTTATCGTTCGTGCAAATGGAATCTTTCACAATCGCCGAGGAACCACGAACAAAGCGGGAAGTCAGCAGCAACAGCCACGTGGTTGAGCCGGCACTAACAATTTCCCAAGCTCCGCGGTCCTCGATATATCAAGATGTTTTCTTCCACTTAATTAGTGTTTATGTGTGTGGTTCATCCGGATGTGGTTCATCCCCACATCTCACCAGTGAGTCCAGGAAGGCGAGTTGGGGTTCAGGGTTAAGGAGTAAGGGGTTAAGGAGTAAGGGGTTAAGGGTTGGGGTTAAGGGGTAAGGGGGTGAAGGCAGGGGTCGGCAACCTGCAGCTCCGGAGCCGGATGCGACTCTTTAAGGACTGCTGCTTCGTGATGTCATTCATTAAGGACCACCATCTCGTATTCACATGCAAATATTTTATTATTTTTACCAAATATAAAAAAGGCTCTTATTGTTATTTTGGTTGCCGACCCCCTGGTTTAAGGGGTCTGGGTTCACGCCCCCCCAAACGTCTCACCGGTGAAGCCCGGTTCGCAGGTGCATTGGAAGGGCTCGGACTCGTGCGATTCGCAGATGCCCGAGTTGTTGCAGGGGTTCGGGCGGCACGGGTTGTCCATGCACCCCGTGACGCAGGTGCCGTGCAGGACGCCGGGGCTTGCGAGGCCGCTGGTCAGCAAGCGGCCCGGCGGCCACGCCAGCGAGAACTTGACGTCGTTGAGGCTCAGGTGGTTGATGCAGCCGATGAAGCCCTTCGTAGCGGTTGTCTGATCGACGATCCTGCAGGGTTGGGGGGGGGGTACCGGGGGGGAACATTGTTGTTAACCGCCCCCCACCCATGCATGATGCTGATCGGTTCTGATTATGCCGATTGGCATAATGGGTTTGGGAGCGGCAGTGTGTTTACTTAATCCATAAGATGATTTTGGGTTAGATCGCATAAATATAAATGCGTCAATAGACCCTGCACCATACGACACAGACAATTAGTAAGGTTTACAGTACGAATTTGATACTCGTACTGTAAACTGGTGTGCAGAACGTGGCTGCCTGTAGTCCAGCCCTGTGGAGGCAGCAGCAGCAAGGGTTGGTGGGTCACCGCCACACACAGCTGCTGATGTTGTTGTGAAACTTTCGTGGGCGTCCATGAGGTTCCATACCGTGGGCTCGCCAGCAGAAGGCAGTACAACAAATATGGACTCTACCTGTTCCATCTGTATGTATGTTGTATGTTGAACTTCTTTCGCACCGTACGTAGCCAACCGTGCTAATTGGAGGTGCGGGGGAAGGACAACAATCTAAACACAAAAAGCAGTTTTAAAGAAATTAGTTTTCAATCTAGATTTAAAAGTGCGTAGCTCTAGTGGCTATCCATACTTTTTTTGGGGGGGTTAGATCGCATAAATATAAATGTGTCATTAAACACGTCACCACCCGACACAGCCAATTAGTAAGGTTTGTCACGTAAACAGAACGTGCCAATTTTTTTGTTCACCTGATAGACCTCAATAATATACGCGATATAACCCCAAAAAAAACCCTTCTATTATGGAGAGTTCAAAACGTTGGTTCAGCTGCCGCCATGGGTGGGAAGAAACTCAAATGTTGTTCTACGATATCCGCTTATGTGCGGGCCTGTCCTCAAACACGGAAGGATCGCGCTTGCTCTGCCAGAGATCCGGAATTAATCTTCGTCCCGTGACGTATTACACCAAAAGCACAGTCGAGATTAAGATTGAAGAATTAAAGATGACAGATTTTTTTTTGTTTTGCTGCGGAAGAGGTGGCAGGGTGAGATCCTGGGAATCAAATATGGGTTTCAACCGCAGCCTGTGATTCAAACGGGTTTTCAATTGTTGTGAGTTGATGGTCCCATTTCGGTCACTAATTGCTGTACAAAATGTGTATATGTTGGTTCTGTGCTGATTTACCAAACATTACCGGTCTGAGAATTAAGGACGAGTCGACCTAGGGAAGGCCGAGGACGGGTTCAGGTAATCGTCACTTGGCGTTGGCCGTGAGCGTGAATCGAAATCTGGTCGCCGGGCTTGTAGCATGGGGCACGAACCGCTGCGCCACCGCACCCCACCACCACCACCGCCGCCGCCGCCACCACGTCATCGTCTTCAAGCAAAACAACCCAGAAACTGTTTTTGGCCTGTCGACCCCACGATCTCGCGACATCACGAACCGCAAGAACCGCTCGCTCAGCACGCTCACCTGGGCATGAGGTCGCGGGGCACCCCTCCCAGGTAGAATTCGGAGTCGAGATTGAGGCTGTCCAGCGAGCCGGGGCTCATGCCCATCACCGGCGGCTCCTTGTCCACCGAGAGCACCGCGTTCCGATGCGTCCGCTCCACCCACACCTGGTTCCACTCGCCAGTCATCACCTCCTTCCGGCTCGTCAGCACTGCCGACCCCGAGCCTGCGTTGAACCTAGCGGGCAGTAGCGGTGGCAGCGGCAGCGAGATATATACATGTACTAGCGGGCAGTACCCGCCGTTGCCCGGGGGAAAAAATATATTTCAAAACTTCTCATAACTTAAAAACATATACATACACAAATACTAAGCTATTGTGAAAGCCCGGCGTGCGGCTTGTCTGTCCATTTGTCCGTCAACAAAATTGAAGTCCAAAAAGTTACATAAAGTGGGGGGTAAATAGTTGATCTAAGAGGTATCCGAAAATTGTCGTAGGCATATATACCTAAACACCCTACATACAATAGAGTGACTCTATAGTAGTATCTGACTCTACAGTAGTATCTGACTCTACAGTAATAACTACTGACTCTGCAGTAGTATCTAATGACTATAGTAGTACCTAGTGAATCTATAGTGGTATCTATTGACTCAATATAAGTATCTACTGACTATAGTAGTAACTACTAACTCCATAGTAGTATCTGCAGACTCTATAGCAGTATCTACTGACTCTATAACAGTATCTACTGACTCTATAGTCGTATCTACCGACTGTAGCAGTATAGACTGACTATACTATAGTAGTAACTGCACACATTGGGGTGGGAGGGGGAGAAGAGGACATGTACACAATAACCCTATTCTTTATAATTCATATAATTATATATATTTTTAAGCAATTTAATGATAAATGAAAATAAAACTTTGATCATTGCCTGATTAATTAGAATTAAAATATAACCCAACGTGCGGTGGGAAAAAAAACTTACGCTCGCGCGCCAAGAATCGATTCTTTAAATCGAGCAAAGGAATCAAAGGTTGTAGATTTCTTTAGAATCGGCTTATTCTCGTTTAATCGAAACCACAAACACTTCCAAGATATCAATTCTCACCAGTCCTGTATGCTGGTTGACGCCGCACACTGAACACCCCCCCCCCCCCCGCAAATACAAAAGTATTTTTTTAAATACTTTTTATATTGTGTACAGTATGGGAGCTACTCACATGGCAAATTTCAAGTTTATAGAATGTTGGGAAGTATGCGAAACATTTAGAACAGACACACATTTCCACAAATTTTCATTCTATATATGTAGTGGGTTGAATAACTAGAAAAAGGCTTCTCAGAGGCAACACAGTTTTTATTTAACAATTAGCACTTAACACAGAGAGGTAACGGCCCCTCACCCGATACACGATGGAGGTTACTCTCCAGACTACTGCGCCCTCTCCCTGGCTAATCTACAAGTCCTCCACCAGTGAAGCTTGAATATTATTCACTGGTAAATAAGCTGGAGCCGACCCTTGTCAGGGGTACGGCCCTGCCCTTGGGGCTCTTCAGTATTCAGGAGGCTTCTTGTCATTAGACCTCCATTGCCAGTACCAAAATATAATAATAGGGTTTTCCCCCTTTTTTCTGGCACCAAAACTGAAACCTTTTTACAAGGATTCATGGCTGCATTAACCACAATACTTGCGGTCAAAATGCAAACAAAAACACACTCTGATAATATATGCATTGTCCTTGAAACTGATTGGTCCACACCAGACAGCTTTGGTTTGAGCACCAATTGAGACGAGGCTCATTTTGACTGCAAGTATTGTGGTTAATGCAGCCATGAATCCTTGTAAAAAGGTTTCAGTTTTGTTGCCAGAAAACAGGGGGAAACCCCTATTATTATTATGAGGCTTCTTGTCTTCAGCTGGACAAAGACTGCTGGGACCGTCCAGAGGTCCGGCTTTTATACAGAGCCGTGGCTCGCTCCACCCCGGCCACGCCTTCCTTCTTGAACCTTCGAGAAAGATCCGGGGATGATGTAATCCTCCAGTCCCCCTCCTGGGGTCTGCACCTTTTACATACTGGTCCATCGGGTAACCGTTGGACCCTGGGCTCAGCCCCTCTGTTGCCCCCTATTGGCATGAGACTGGTATTGCCGGCTACCGCATGAGAACGGCGCATCTTGGCACAATAACACCGTTACATTTTGTATATAACAAAGACAAAGGTCCCCCCGTATAGCCTGTACAGACAGTTGTGGCAAGTGCTGCAAGCGAGCACCGATGAAGGCTGGCACGGCACACGAGGGGGTGGGTGGCAGCACTACGCTCGGGTGCCTTTATCTCCCCAGTGGCGATATTCACACATTGCATCACATACATAGTTAAGACTGAGTCGACCTAGGGGAGGCCCATGACCGGTTCACACAATCATCACTGGTGTTACCCATGAGCGGGAATCGAACTTGGGTCTCTGCTGGTTCGCGCTACCCGCTACACTACCGCTTCCCACATGTATATATATACATATACACACGCGAGCCAGGGCCTAACCTCTCGTAGGAAAAATAGAAGAAAGTTATTGAACCTGGACTTGAACAGAACGGTTGCAGGAAGTCAACAGCACAGGCGACTGGGTGAAGGGCCTACATTGTGGCATGTAGGGGGTAGGGGGGGATGGGGCTTGAGAAGGGGGGGAAAGGGGGGGCCGCGGTATCCCCACCGGAACTCGACGTGGTGATCGACGAGCGCGAGCGAGATGAAGTCTCGCCCGGACGCTTCTCCTGCGTAGAGGAGCAGGCCGTTTCCTTTGGAGGCAGTGAAGCCCAGCCTGAGGTGCGTCTTGTGGGACAGACGTATGCTGCCCAGGCCAAGCACCATGTACGACATGCCACTGAACGACGGGTCGAAGAAGCTGATCTCTGTGAATATCGCGAGCGAGCGGGATGGGACGGGACAGGACGGGGGCGGGATGGGACAGCGAGGGTTTGTTACGTTTACCACACAACTTGGAATAAATGATCGCAGCGTCGCCACCCCGCCCCCCCC
>CM025648.2:2850670-2886170 GCA_014621495.2 Entosphenus tridentatus | reverse complement strand
TCGTATCCAAAAATCTTGTAACTCTATTTCAACCGTATTCCCAATGTCGTATAGACTGCAAACTTCGTATAGCTATGTCATACTGATGACAATACTATATTCTATCATTAAAAATAAAATATATATATATTTTTAAACAATCTTTTTAACGGCTCTAATTGTCAACGCTCAACTGAGGTTGCCTGTAAATCACCACGGTCCCTTACGTCACGGCAAGCCTCAGGGATCCACGCCCAGGGGCGGGAGATGTGGAAGGAGGGGAGGGGCGATGGGGGAAGGGGGCAGGGGAAGGGGCAGCTCGGACAGTACATTTCATTAAAGCGTGTTTAAAAAAAAATGCTTTTTTATATTTTATTTTGCCTTCGTTTTGTCGTCGCTCCTGTGCCTCAGCGCAGTACTACGGATCTCCCGTTCAATGTAGTTGGGGCGACGACTGGCTTGCCACGATGAAAAATAAGAATAGGTTTTACCGTTTCTGGCAATACCTTTAGCAAGGAATCAAGTGCTGAATTAACCAAACACAATAATGACTCTTTGGTTCTTTCGGTAAAGTCACGTAGAAAGAAATTAAAATTAAATAATAATAGGATACGACGTTTCGATTGCAACACAAGCAACCATCATCAGGTTCAAATGAATGAGAAAACAAACATAGTCAACTGGGAAATATAATGCAATACAACACAGAGAGTCGGCCAACAAAACAGTCAACACCCCACCTGATTGATTACAAAGAATAATTCCTGCAGTCACGAAAGCTTTGAATCTAGTTTGAACCACCTCTACAGGGAGGGTTTGCCGTGCTTGTTTGTTTCACACCTAACTTCTAATTTCGTAATCAACCAGGCTATATGTTAACTGTGTGCTAACCGATTCTCTGTTTTGCTTGCATTACGCTTCTAATTTTACTAAATTTGCTTTCTACCGTGCTTGTTTATAAGTCCATTCTCTCCTCCGGCCGCTTTGGGCAGTAATTCCACACAACGCTCCGTACTTGTTTGTATAGAAGTCCAGTGTCCAGCTCGTTCGTCCCCTCTGCCAAACCCCACCCCCCCCCCTCTTTTATGTGTGCCTATGTGTGTGTGTCTCTCTGTTTGTCTCTGTGTGAGTCTCTCTCTACTTGTGTATCTGTCTGTGTGTCTCCGTGTCTATGTTTTGTCTCTCTCAAACTTAGCAATCTTTGGAAGAACGTAATCAACCAGGTAGGGTGTTTACTGTTATGTCAGCCGACTATCTGTGTTGTATTACATTATGTTTCTAAGTTTACTAGGTTTTGTTTTCTCTTTCATTTGGTACCTGATGATGGTTGCTTGTGTTGCAATCGAAACGTCGTATCCTATTATTTAATTAAATTTCTTTCTACGTGACTTTACCGAAAGAACCAAAGAGTAATTCCTGCAGTCACGAAAGCTTCGAATCTAGTTTAAACACAATAATTGTGGTGAACATGCAAAAAACATGGCTCTGATAATGTATGCATTGTCTTTGAAACTGATTGGCCTACACCAGAGACAACCTTCTTTATGGCCTAGTCTCACAAGTGTCAGACCGGAGAACGCCAAAAGGCGAACAGCACAAAGACAATGCCACACGTATCAGAGCATTAAAAGCTTAGGGTGAGCAGTTATATCATGGGATCTTTTTGCCAGGATCAAAGAATGAAAAAGATTAACAGGTTTGAAGTTTTCATGACTGTAAGGTGAAAATAAAATTAAAATAAAAAATGTGGTAATTTAGTTATTTTTTATTTTATTTTCACCGACGTGACTTTACCGAAAGAACCAAAAAGTAAGAAGAACAGGGTTTACCCTTTCTGGCAATAAAACAGGTGTTAAGATGTTCAAACTACCACTATGAAACGGGACCCACCATCCGCTGCTACACATTAAACAAAACCTCCCAATCTCAAAACCCTTTCCTCTCTACCTCCACGTACCGTATTCCACAATCTTGATGTTTTTTTCCTCGGGCCGCTTCACGTTGATCGGCCTTTTCCTCGACGATATCAGCTGCTTGACGAGCGCTCTCTCGACGTCCCGCGGGGAGAACCGAGTTTCTGGAGAGACGGGAGCGACAGAGCGAGGGTCGTCAAAAAAACGGCGAGGGCGACTGGCATGGCCCGTGCGGGAGGAGCGCCCTCGCCGCTTTAGAGCTGGAGCTTGTGCACCAGGTAGAAGGGGGGTGAGATGGACTACGGCGGTGTTCTTCATCATCGCAAGGCCGGGCGGGCCCACTGGCAAAGCTACTGGTGACCTTTAATTGGGCCCCCCGCCCCCCAAAGATGTGCGCCCCCTCCCCGACAATACACAAATATCAAAATAGCCCACCGTCATCATCGTCGTCGTCGTGCTGTCAAACCCCCAATGGTTTAAAATGCGTGGCGGCCCTCACTCACATTGATGTCTTATCAGTGAAAGTGCCCCCCCCCCACCGCCTCTCAAAATTTGTTAAGAACACTGGATTACGGGATCGCAGGACACTTGAACTATTTTCGAAACAATTTTTTTTATTTTACCAGGTAAGGCCCACTGAGCTATGTAGCTATTTTTCTGTAGCGACCCCAACCCTAAAGGATAGCTCAATGAAGTGGCTTATCACACGGAAATGTATTGCAGCCAAATACTCTAAACATGTGTTGATTCTAAATGTGGAGGGAAAAAACCAGACAAAAATCCACGCGATCACGGGGAAAGAGACATGCAAAATCAATATATACAGGCAAGGGCGACTGGCACGGCCCGTTAACTACCTCGCCTGGTATACAGGAGTTCATGGGATCGAACCCACGAACTCCTGTATACCAGGCAAGGTAGTTAACATCTCGCCACTACGGTGCCCCACTGTGGTGAGATGAGGGGATGGTCACTTGAGGGGATGATCACGGCGATCACGGTGTCGGGAGGCCGTCGTGCAGGAGTGGAGAGACAATGGCCGATGACAACGGATCAAACCCACGACCTCCTGTATACCAAGCGAGGTAATTAACAACTCGCCACTGTGGGGCACTGCGGTGGAATGATGAGAGGATGGTCACGGCGTGGGGAGGCCATCCAATGGCAGCGGAGAGACAACGGCCGACGACGGTGACTCGGGGTGAGGTCAGTGGCATACTCACGAGGGTCAAAGTGCATCTCCAAAGTGATGTGGCTGTCTTCAATAAGCTTCACCTGTATGGTCTTGAAATCGTCCTTGACATCGGATGATGCTAAAAGGTTGTACAGCTGTGTGGTCGGGAGTGACGGGAAGGGCAATACATCAGATTGGTTTGAAGGTAACAGGGCAAAGGTTAAATGTCCAAAACATATACGACTTTCGCTCCGTGTCCCTGAAGCCGGTTCTACTAATTACCGCAAAATTACCTCAAAATACCGCAGATTTACTGTGAATACAGCAAACTAACCGCAAATCCGCTGCAACGTTCCGCACTCTTTCACAAATGGACCACAAGCTACCAAAAGTATAACGCGTGGGTTGCAGCCAATCAGAAGGCACGCTGGTGAGCACGTGGCAGGGGATGGCGGGACGGGGCACGCAAAAACCCAGTCTGAGGGTGGGGAATGCACGGAGGAAGGGCGCAAGGCGGTGGGGCGGGGAGGGGGTGCATGGGGCGGGGAGGTGGTGCATGGGGCGGGGAGGTGGTGCATGGGGCAGGAAGGGGGTACATGGGGTGGGGAGGTGGTGCATGGGGCAGGAAGGGGGTGCATGGGGCGGGGAGGTGGCACATGGGGCGGGGAGGGGGTGCATGGGGCGGCTGTGGACGGTGGCCTAAGACAAGAGGGCCACAATACACTTGTTCAAGAACCGCCGACAGTTTTGGCATGATGCATGCCGTGTGTCACCGCATGCCCCTGCGTGCCCCCACGTGTGCCCCCGTGTGTGCCCCCCCCCGCGTGCGTGCCCCCCTGCATCGCTCCAAACGCACGGTGGTCTCGGTGGAGGCGCGCAGCTCAGCAAGCTGCTCACTCGTCTCCTGCGTGAAGACCGGCATGTTGGCGGCGAGCGGAGCGTCCAGGACCAGCACCCCGGCGAAGACTCGCGTGGCTGCTCGTGGCGTACCCGGAAGGGGGGATGGGGGAGGGGACGAGGCAACACGGGACGAGATGAGATACGTGGGGGAGACAGCAACCCACGCAGACGTGTGGGTTTATTGTATTTCGTTATTGTTCGAATCGCTGAAATTCATTTTTGCTGTACGAGATATATATTTTATTTGAAACGGAGTGTTACTTTTATCACACTCAATCTGCCTCATAACGCGAGCAATTGGCAGTTGAGCATCGTCCAAATGAGTGTTTATATCTGTCTTATCAAAACGCAAGGCATGTAAGGGTACATTGTGCTGCAGAAGGAAAGGAAAAAAAGGACATTTGGAATTCGTTTGAACACAAAAAACACTTCGTTACGACAAACTGCTTCATACGCATCTTGATAAATAAACCCGAACTAAGATAAGACTGTGCTTCGCAAATGCTATGGCTAAACCTGCTGCGTGTTTTGTTAACAATGCTCGTTCTGGACCCGACGCTTATCTTACCTGCGCATACATACGGTGGGCCTGTAACGATTGTAACCGATCCATCGATTATCACGCTCGCAGCACACGCATGAAGTTGCACGCATATGAATAGACAATTTTGTTTGGGGGAGTGGATGGACGTTCATGGTGTCACCCTTCTGATAGACGTGTGGTAATCACCAGTCTGCAGGATTCATTTCGATGATAGGTTCACTTGGCGAGTTTAGGTTACTTTATTTGGGAGACCTTGTGTTTGTACCCTCCATCCATCCTTTTCCCCCTCACCTTTGCTCCTTTTCCCTCGCCTTCCATTCCCCTCATAAAAAAGTCCATGCTCCCGCTTGCAGTCCCTACGTGAGTGGGATGGCGAGCCTATTTCTCTCCATTTCCTCCATCCCCCGGTGAGCACTGCGTTTCGAGCTTCAGCCCACGGAATTTTTCTGTGCCCCTTCCATTTTTATTTTTCGCGCTCTGTACCGGGCTCTTGTAAAGTAAAAAAAAAATCTATATTTATTCGAGCAGCCATTGATTCGAGCAGCCATTGATTCGAGTGGCCATTTATTCGTGCGGCCATTTATTCCAGCGGCCATTATTAGTCATTGGAAAAACCGGGCCTGGAACAATAGAATTGAGCGATTTCGATTGCCCCGCGTCCCATCGGCAAGCGTTCGGCCCAACTGACGACCGCCGTCGGGGTTTTCCGAATGCGGTACGCAAAGAGCCAGTCGTCAAGTCCGTGGGGTGGGATGGGTGCCTTCACAGTCAAAAAACAGCCGTTCTCAGATTTGCATATGAAGTTGAGTTCAAAGTGCGACGACTGAGAAACGAGATTCCTAGGTGGCAAACTGGCACGGTTGTGACCGTCTCAAGCTTGCTCCTTCCATCATGCCTCGCAGGTGACACGACATCGCCGGACCGCGTTGTATTCATGCACACGACCTTGTCTTTGGCCACCAACTCAAGAGAGTCAACATTGTGGCCACATTATGTTTGACAGCAGCAGGACAATGAGACAATTAACTCTGGTCGTTACATTGCCTAGCCTACCTTGTGCTTTCCATGTATACATGGAACGTTGGGCCATTGTTGGCCCGACGGTTCCAACCACATGTGAAAGTTGGCCCAACGTTGGTTCAACGATTCCAACCACATGCCGATGTTGGCCCCACGTTGGTCCAACGGTTCCAACCACACCAAACATTGCATGTCTACTGGGTTAGGGGTTGCATGTGAACCAACTTTCCCTGGTCACTGTGGGGACGGCTTGACCATGCCTAAGAGCAATAATAAACCTACTCTGGACTCGGTTTAGGGTTTTTGTTTTGATAAATGTCGAGATAAATTAAAGGACTCTGCTGTAAGAAAAGACAGACACTTAGAGAATTGTGGTTGTTATTGGTTAGTAGCGGGAAAAGATGTTGATTTGAAGCGTATGGTCAGAAAACACTGATGATGGTGGTAGTGGTATACAAGCAAGGTGTATTATGGGAAATTGGCGATAAATGGATGGAAAATGCCATGGTACCCGATGAGAAGACGAATGGATATGTATACGATATGGAATTTGAAACACTTATGGCAACTTGAAACAAATAAAGACCTTTACCTTTTGCCATCTGTATGCTTAGTTTGTGGGAAAGACTTAACAGAGTGTGTTAAAAGTGTAATATTAAAAAACATATATTTTGAAAATTGTTAAAAAGATGTACATCTATTTTGTCTTCCCCCCCCCACCCAAATTTATTCCAGTGACTTGGACACAAAATGAAGGAGGGTTGACTTTTATACATTTGTAGGGGACTGTATATCGGAGATATGGTCGGTGCACACGTTGACGCGTAGGTGTGGGAAACTGCAAGGGGAAATATCGGGGAACGTACACGTTGACTTAATTAAGAGCATGTGGTTGGTCTACGTGGGGATGGTCTGATTGGGGACGGGGCCTAAGGAGGGTATATAAGAGGGAGCACAAACTCAGTTTGGGGCAGGAGGCTGGGACAAGACTGAAAGAAGGTGACCAAGGCGGAGTGCAACTCGGCTGGGTTCAACGGAGCTGTACCGACTCTCTGAAACTAAAGACTTACCCTTGTTGAAATGGATGCCTCCCAGGGACTCCTTTACACA
This sequence comes from Entosphenus tridentatus, assembly GCA_014621495.2. Lineage (NCBI taxonomy): Eukaryota > Metazoa > Chordata > Hyperoartia > Petromyzontiformes > Petromyzontidae > Entosphenus > Entosphenus tridentatus. The sequence continues at coordinate 2,879,530 of CM025648.2, read as the reverse complement.
TTTATAGCAGGGTTAAATAGATGAGCTTATCGCTAAATCACCTGGAATGTGCCTGATTTGTACAAGCAATGCAGCGTCTCTACCGTGTCCCCGTCCAACCACAAGAAAATAAGTCATTTGTCACTGAAACCATCTCCCCACTCAAACGCAACCCAGTAAACACGGAACGTTGGCCCAAAGTTGGCGTGTTCACTGGTAGAATGTTCGGCAGAGTGGGAGCGTAGTTGGGCCCAGTCCATGTTTTGCACCATCGTGTGGTGGGGTCACCGGGGCGATACGCACGCGGGCAGCCAGTTTTGTTGGCGTAGACGGCCAGGGTCCTTCCATCCGGGCAGCAGCCATGTTTGGTGTTCTCACAGCTGGACTTAAGCTCAGGGGGTATCTGCTCTTCTGCCTGCATGCCTGAAAAAAACAATGACAAATCCACGGTAATTTAATGAAGTAAGAAATTCAATTAACCTGTAATACATTTACGAGATATGGAGGGACAAGCATGCAGCAACAACGACGACGACGACAACCTATACCGTTGTCATCGTAGAACGTATTTACACAGACACGTACCGTGAAAGTCGCCGCTGCCCTCGTTGTCTGAGCCGTCTCCGCTCTGCTCCTCGTCAGTGAGGCCCGCGAAGGGCGGCAGTGGCAGCGGAATGCCCATAACCCCCGAACCGGCCTCCACCTGCCACGGGTCGATAAACCAGTCCTCCGTGGTCGTCGTCAGTTTTGCCTTAGTCACCGCCGCCTTTGCCGTCGGTGTAGCCACGGCGACGCCGACAGCGGCCGTGGTTTTCCTCGTTGTCGCCTCGACGGTCCCCTTTTGCAGCACCACCCCGGGCGGTTTCACCGCGGCGGGCGGCGGGACCGGCGGGGGTCTCGCTGGCGGCATCACCGCCGGCGCGGGTTTCGCTGGAAACCACGGCAGGTTCTCGAGGAGGCCCGTGGGCGGAGGGACTGCCACCGTGGGTGGTCTCGCACGCGGCATGATGGGCTGCAGCGAGGACAGCTTGATCTTGAACGGAGGGGGCGGCACTGAACAATAACAATGACGATGACGATTATAAACTTTTCTTTCGCGAGATTTTTCGGCACATCTAACCGATAGTCAATTTCAGTCGACGTTCACTGCAACGTGTAAGTATATACATATTTTTTGTCATTGATTTGAATTTTCTAATTTTACATCGAGTGTTTATGTGTTCATGTGCGTTGAGTGGCAGATTTGTGCCAGAAAGGCGTTGCATGCATAAACTAAACAATACACTTTTCATTTTATTCTATCAGATAAGGCCCACTGAGCTATATAGCTCTATTCCAGCAGCGTGTTGTTTGTTGGTATGTCTGCTTTTGTTTTGTATTAAATGTTTTTTTTATATGTTTGTGTTGTAGTTGTTGTGTTGCTATGTTTGTTCATATGTTTGTGTTGTTGTGCATTGATATGTTTGTGTTGCAGTTCTTGTTGTTTGTTGTTTGTCGTTGTTGTGCGTTGGCTTCACCAGCGCACGGCCCGTCGTGCTCAACCGAGACGTCCTTGCCGAGCCGGCACGCGATCAGGCGCAGCTGACACCGGTTGGCGTAGGTCACCGCGTCCGATCCGCACACCTGCCCACCGAAAAACCCACCGTGACATTCGGTGCCCGATGGCCGATTTGGCCACCCCGTCTTCTGGCTCAACCCCACGCGAGGTTTTAGTTTGCCCCCAGACTCAAATCCATTAACTTTGCCCGGCAACCGTTCACTCGCCAATCCATGCCCCTTGTAACCTGATCTCAAACCGGGGCTTCAACCCCTCACTTCAACCTCCACACTCCATCCACAAACTCAACCGTCAGATTCGGGCCCTACAACCTCGAGCCTACAGCCTATAATTGCCTCTCCGCTGCCAGAGGGAGCTCTGGAATGGTATTTGGGGCCTACTAGTCCGCGCTCATCAGACGCCTCGGTAGAGATTGGAGTGCCCACAATTTACGCCACCGCATGTGACCCGCCGGCCAGCTGTGGTGAACTCATTTTTCTGCCGCTGGGTGGACGTGAGGGTTTAAGAAACTTGAAGCGTTGTTTGAACTGTCGTGCCGGGAGATTGAACCGGCGGCCTCTGGACTGCACGTCTGGTGCGCTGACCACCGAACCGCCGTGGCACACCCCCTCCCCCTTTCACCGAACCGTCACGTTGTTACTTTAGTCGGTGAGGTATCATCGAGCTACGCGGCTCTGTTACGAGGACAACCACAGCCCAGGACCGTCGGCAGCGGCGGCAGCTGCTGGACATCGCAGGAGGAAAATGGGCAAACTGAAGAGAGCAACAAACTAAAAAAATAAAAATCTAGATTGAAAACTAATTTCTTTGGAACTGTTTTATTTTGCCATCCTTCCCCCTCACCTCCGATTGGCACGGTTGGCTACGTATGGTGCAAAAGAAGTTCCACGCCAGAACTTACCGCAAACTGGGTAAGCAATGTAACAGAGACTCAACTCCCAGCAACGTAGAATCGTTCTCCACAAGCCGACATCGCGAAGTACTCCCGCGGAATGAACTTTGTGGGCACAGTCACACGGACTCAATCCTCGTGGCTTAGCTTCCCAGACTCACCTCTCCCATGACCCTCCCCCCCCGGCCCCCCCCCCCCCCCCCCCCCCCCCCCCCCCCCTTGGCGGGCGCGGGCCGGGCGCGCGGTGAGGAAGAGGTTGCAGTCAGTGGGACATTGGCACGTCGGCGTCCGTCCCCCATCGACGCAGACGGCGCCGTAGCGGCACGTCACGCCGCTGCACGACCACGGCGCCGCGTCTGTCGGAGGAAGGGGGGCACGCGACGCCGCACGCACTGCGTTGTGGGCCGACTGGTTTACGCACGTACGTATGTTGCACTTCCTTTGCACCGTACGTAGCCAACCGTGCTAGTTGATGTGATTCACCGTTATTGTATTTTGTCAACGACAGCGACAAACGGAAGCACAACCTGTAAGAGCGACCCGCCACACATGGTCAGCATCGGTAGCCTGCGGCCGTGGTCAAGGAGTGACAGAGAAACAAGAAGGAAGGAAAAGAGATGGATGAATAAAATGTAATTATTGTGTTGTTATCACGATTGTTTACCCAGGAAAGCATCACTGAGTCTCAAGACTCTCTTTAAGGAGGGCCCTGCCAAGTTTTTTCAACAGGGGGTGACGTTGCCGTTGTGTGCGATCCCAAGCGAGTAATTCACGGCGTTATTTTTCAGCATTGCCATGTTTGGCCGATATCCAGTTACACTGTGTGGTGTTTTTAGCTGTGGAAGGATACCGTAGAAGTCAGAGGAAATTTAAACAGAGCAGGGAGAGAACATACAAACCATACACAGTGAGGCGCTCGAGTGTAGAATCGAACCCGCCAACTTATTGCTGTGAGGCACGCGTGTCACCCGAATGCCCAAAATAAGGCAGGCCGGCTCTTGATTAATTCCACGCTCTAGCAGGCAGATTTCAGGCATACTTTGCGAATTTAAAACCTCATTCTTACGCGCGAGATACATGCAAAGGCATCGTGCATGTAAGGATCGATCATTTATGGCGTGTGCCAGCGAGATGTAAAGAACGTGCCAACGTTATGTTCAAGCGACTGGCATGAACTAAAACCATACCCACGGGAGAGAGATAGAAACGGAGAGCAATACAAACGAGGAAGTACAAGCAAGGCGAAAAAATTACCGGCTGGGATAATTTGGCACGTCCACAGTTTCGGACGCACGATTCCGACACTCTCAAGCAGTTTAACACGTAGGCTTTTACGACAAATATCATCCATAAGTTCAACATCCATACACACACAAAGAAGTGCAACATACATACACACACGTAAAGACATTAAACATACATACACACACAAAGAAGCTCAACATACATACACACAAAGAAGTTAAACGTATTTAAAGCTTTCGTGACTGCAGGGATTCATCTTCTTGGTTCTTTCGGTAAAGTCACGTAGTATGGAAACAATAAAAATAATAAAATGAAACATAATAAAATAATTCTCACGACGTTTCGGCCACAACGCAAGCAAGCAAAATAATTCTCACGAGAATTATTTTATTATGTTTTATTTTATTATTTTTATTGTTTCCATTCTACGTGACTTTACCGAAAGAACCAAGAAGAAGTTAAACGTACATACACACACAAAGAAGTTCAACGTACATACACACAGACATTTGGTCCCCCGTGCCACGCCCCGGTATTACCTTGCGAGCAGCCGGAGGGCCCCAGTGTCCGTCCCTTTGGGCACACGTCGCATTTGACGCCGAAGACTCCATCCCGGCACGAGCACTGCCCCGTGGTCTGATGGCAAGCGTCCTCCACCGAGCCGGCCGCACTGCAGCCGCACGCTGCTCACGAGCAGGTTAGGGTCACATGGTTATTGTCGTAGCGTGTAGGGGTATCACACGGATTCGGGTTGTTGTTCGGGTTGTTGTATGTATGTGCAGTCTGCTCGCCTATAACGCCGCGTATGGTTTTCACAACGCGTTGAATGTATTAAGGGGTGGGGGGAACGCACTTTTGATAATGCGAATGCGAATTGGATACAACGTGAATAGAACTATGTCGCGCGAGTAGGAATAAGCGGTATTACCGCTGCCCTGGTGTAGCATCGCACAAGGCGGGATGCTGTTGGATAGTTTGAGATGCTACCCACGCGCCTCAGTCTTTGTTCGGCCTGCATACGCATCTCACGCGTTATCGCGGACTGTACTTTGCCCTATATTATATGATCCTTATGGCGGTACCCCGGGGTACCAAATAATACAAAATGGCGGAGGCAATTTAATATTTTATTTCTGGAACACTATTTTTTCGGGGAGTGGAGGGTGGGGAAGTAGAGTGAATCGTTACACCCCTGAGGATAGCGATTTTGTTCGGGTGTACTGTGGGTCACCGTGTTGCAAGAGTGTCGCTAAATGCCCTTTGAAAGACGAGTGAGGCTCGCTGTCTGTTTGCCATAAACTGTGCGTGTGAAATGGAAATAAAAGGGATCTTTTCTTCTGTCCAATTTATTTCAAGGTTGTAGCGCCAAATGATGAGAGGAAGAAGTCATTTGGAAGTCTCAAAGTAGAATTGTTATTATTATTTTATGCAGGATGTCTCACAAACTCGTGGTCGAACTCTCCCATGCACCCTGCAATGAGTTTTTCCCATGAAAGTAAAACCACTGTTTAAGCTTTCAATGCTGGAATATAGCCAAAGTAAGTGAAAGCCAAATTAATGTGTTTTGTGTACGGGTGCGTGTGCCGCCATGAGATTTTTCCCATGACAGATCTGCTATTCAGCCAAGTGAAATTGAACATTTTACCTGCAATTTTCTATACATATCCAGTGACTTCACAGATGTCACCATGCTGTGGGAGCAGTACCGGCCCTAGTGGGCAGGGTGTGTGCCGACCCGAAGGAAGGTCGGGTAAGGCCATGAAAGTCTAGTTGACCCGGGTGGACACGTGACCAGTTAAGGCAACAGAGGGGCCTCCGAGGAGGGGGGCTGTGAGGGGCACGTGATGGAACCGAGGTTCTTCGTGAAGGTTCTGGAAGGGAGGTGTGGCCAGTGGTGGAGCCGGCCACGCCGGAGAGAATATAAGCCGAATCCCGAGAGGGCTCTTGGCTGTCCATCCCGGGGAAGAAACCCTTCGTCTACGTTCTACGGTTCGCGAGTCTTCAAGCACGTGGTACGGGCAGGATGCTGTTAGCCCCGGCCCGCGTTAGCAGTTGTTACGGAGATAGCCAGGGGTGGTCACCTTCCTAGGTCGTTGTGTTAAGTTGTCCTGCTGTGTTTAAGAATAAAATACGCTGCCTCCGTGTTGAAGAGTACGCCTTAGTTGAACCCACTACACATATATTAACTGGTGACTGGGCTTAGACCATCAAATGCACTTGAGAACCCAGTTAAATTACAAGTGGCTGTAACCTAGATTAAAACCTATATCCCAGTGGTTATGGCTTAGCTCCCTGACCGATGAAGCACCCATCATTTACCAGTTGTACAGGAGAATTTCAACTTTGAATAGTGCATCGTGAAAAGCTCGTCGAGATGAGTCGATTGCCGCATCGCCGACCATCAACAGACTAAAATTACTGCATCACGGACGTTATGCGAGAGCCGGGGTACTATGGTACCCCGGGGTACCGCCATAAGGTTAATATATTATGTGATTTTTCCATAACGCGGTGTTCTTCAGGAATGCAACTACCGCGTTATAGGAGAACAGACTGTATATTGAACTTCTTTCGCACCGTACGTGATCGACCGTGCTAGTCGGAGGTGCGGGGGAAGGACAACAAACTAAACACGAAAAAGCAGTTCTAAAGAAACATTTCTCGGGTTTAGGCTTTCGGTTGCTATAGGTTTTAGAGCAGGGGGGATTAGGGATATGTTCGGGCCCGGGTTAGGCTCTGGCATGACTCACGCGTGCATCCGGCATGCTGCTCCGACACCATCCCCCGGAAATTCCAGAAACCGGGGAGACAACGGTCACACTTGACCCCGCCGACCCCGGGCTGGCACACGCACTGACCACTTCCGGGGTCGCAGGTCGCGCCCAGGGAGCCAATCCTGTTGCAGCCACATATCCCTTACAAGGGGCGGCACACAACAATCAAGCAGTGAACAGAGAATGGTTCACGGTGACCTTCATTCACATTAACATACGTATTTCCATCGTTGCGTCTGTCTTCATTATGGTACGGCAATCATTTGTGTAGGAATTAACATAACAATGGCAGTGAAATTTGGCGTTTGTTGTTGTTTTTGCCGACGCGGTTGGGAGGGAACGCTAGGTGTTACCGGGACAGCCGCCGTAACCAATGCCCAGGGCGGCAGTGGCGTTGTCTGGGCAGCATCCGTGCAGCGTCTCCTTGCAAGGCCTCGGCCTTTCTGCAAGAAAAAACAACGAACACGCGAGCACGTTCACACCCCGCTCATTAATCCACGTGCAACCGGTCCATGGTGTTGGGTGTCCGTTTTTCGAGCATTTGATGAGTTTTTTTTCTCACCAAGCTTTAGCCACGCAGTACTGTGGGCATCTTCAGGAGTGCAACGTACGTAAATGTGCAAACTGAACACGCGTGTAAAATAGACAAAGGTCTAAGCTTTACATAACGCAATGCTGAAAAATTACCTGAAAATTGGGATCACGTTTAGCAATATTTCCCCTCTACTGCGGAAACGTGGCAGGACCCTCCCTGAGACTCGGTGAGCCTTTCCTGGGTAAAGGAGCGTAATTGTTATATTTAACTCGCCTTTTGCCGTCCAAGGACAGGTGTATTGTAGTAAATCCGAAACTTGCAAGCGAAAAGCAGACCGCGACGTGATTCATTGCATCCATTCGTGTGCAATTTGTGAGGCCGCAGTGACACAGACCTATTTCATTTACAGGTTATAAGCCCTTGTTCATCATGACGTCCTTTTACTTTGATGTCTCAATAACGCTACGGAGATCGCGTGACGTGAGGGTTCTGCCTTTGTAGTGAGGGTTGTATGTGAGGGTTGCATGTGGAGTGACGTCACCCACTATTATTAATGGAGGAGGGGTGGCCATTTGGAGGACGTCACCTGTTCATGATTATAATCATTAATAATTATGAATGAGGACTGGTCGACGTGGAGTCACGTCACGCACGTTGATAATGATACAACTTTCTATTCCCTTCTCCGTTTACCTCCCTCCGTTGGGGTAATAAACGAGCGCAGTAGGAGTATCAGAATAACAATAATCCTGCGTGCGTGTAAAGTACACACGTGTGTCAAACCACACGTGCGCATAAACCTCAACCGCACGCGGCCGGCACGAGCCGCCATGCATCGGTCACAGCGGGCGGAGTGATCGCTCCCTCACAATCTCCCTCGCACCCTCCCCTCGTTCGCTGCCTCCCTCGCCTTGCTCCCTCGCTCCCCTCACTCCCTCTCCTCTCTCCCCTTGCTGCCTCCCTCCGATCCCCCCCCCCCCTGGTGTAAGCTCAAGAGGCCTCACTCACGCGTCCCACACGGGCCGCTCTTGGCCACGTGGATGTCGCGCATCAGCTCGCACGCCGCCTTCTTTCTCTCGCAGTCGTTGCGGTACGTCCGCCCGTTGGAGCCGCACAGCTGTTGACGAGCGGGGGTTTGGGGGGGGGGATGGTGGCGGCAGGGAGAGGGGGTTCACAAACGTCTTTGTGTCTGTATCTAGGTGTGTCTGTGCGTAGATGTCCGTCTGTCAGTGTAAATCAATAGGTGCTTCTAGAGTGGTACCTCGGTATACAACCGCTTTGGAATATGTCGAATTCGGTATACGTCGTGTTTTGACGAGAAAAAAATGTCTTGGGATACGACGTCTTGCTTGGGATACGACGCGCTTGCTAGAACTTGTATGGGTCAGGATGTGTCACCGCGTACCCGCATAGACCCCGTTCACGACTCCTCCCTTTCCTTCCTCACCACCATCCTCGTAGGCTATCAACTCCTCTCAGAAAGGTAAAGTGACGTGAAATTTTATTTTAATTTCAATTTATGTATGCATTTCTTTAATTTATGTATGCATTTTAGTAATAAGTAGTGTCTAAATTATTTTATACAACTCCATTAATGTATAATATGCCACATAAAAGATAATTTCTTATACTCTAGAACGGATTATTTCCTTTCCCTTTATTTGTTATGGGAAAAATTCGTTTGGTATACGTTATTTTCGGTATAAGTCCTACCTTCTGGAACGAATCAACGATGTATACCGAGGTACTAAACTGTACTCGCTAACGGCACTTGCGCCAAACGGCCTGTTGAAGGCTATGCGGGTGAGATCGTGCCCATCTTGCCCGTTCACCGGCCGGTCGGGCACGAGGCCACAGAAGAGGGAGCAGACGCAGACGCCGTCCTCGTCGTCGCTGCTCCACTGCCCACCGAACTTCTGGCACCGCATCTCCTGGCAGTCGTCGCCGGAGCCGTCGCCCGAGCCCGACATGGCGCACACCTCGTCTGCTGGCGGCGGTGGCGGCGGTGCAGAGGGACACGCGGAGAAAGGCAGATGGACACTTCGTGCATAAATAAGGGGCAAGGGGCAGACTAGCCGCGAATTCCAAACGAGACGATGCGGGAAACATCATTCGTAGACGTTACACGGAAATAATAAAAGTGTAAAAAAGTAATATTCGTGGTTTAGTTACAACCCAAAGCCACGGGACGTTAATGCCACGTCGCAACACTTTGCGTTTTGGTTGCACGTGATGTTCGGAATCACGGGGACAACCCTCCCCAGCAAACACGCCGGTGACGTCGCAGCGACCGCGTCTGCCGTAGCGGCGGCCCCACCACAAAGGGCCCCGAAACCGACGGATGCAACCTTCATGGGAAAAAAAAAAAACGCAGCTGGGACATTTTCTGCCCGTGGTTTCACGTCACGCAGGGGTCAATCACGGTTCGGGGGGTGGCGGTGGGCGGATGAAGGTTCGGGGGCGGGTGTTGGTGGAGGGGCGAACAGCGGAGTAGCGCGCGGGGCGGTGTTACCGTCGCAGGGCCCGTATTTGGCGACGGAGATGGAGACGGCGGTGGCGCAGGCGACGGCGCGCAGCTCGCAGGGGTTGCCGTAGGAGACGCCGTCGCTGCCGCACACCGGGGAGTAGCCCTGGGGGCCGCACTCGGGGCACGCGCACGCCCCGTTCACGCACACCCGGCCCAGCTTGCACACCTCGCCCGCGGCGCCGCAGGGCTCTGGTGACGCACGCACGCACGCGCACACACAAAGAACCGCCGGCTGTACGATAGCCTCAACGGACTGTCGGGGCGAGTGCCGTCAGCGAGTGGCGGGCCGCCTGTGAAGGCCGGAACACCTGCGAGGTGGTGGGTAGGCATGCACCGGGCCCGGCCGCGCTTTGTCTGCGCAGCGGCGATGTTTGAACATCGCACCAGGTGCTCGTTTGAGGAGCAGCCGAACAGGGGAGGCCCATGACCAGTTGAGATAATCGTCACTGTTGTAGGTGATGATGGGGAAATGAAATAATGTCGGGTCGCTGGGTTCGTAGCATATTGCGCTGACCGCTGCACTACCACTCTGACAACAAAGATAAATATCTCCCGTATAGCCTCATCAGACTGTTGGGGCAAGTGCTGTCAGCGAGCACCTGTAACACACACCTGTAATATACACACGGAATACACGCTCACACACACACACGTGTACACACACACACGTGTGGCACATATCCACGAACGACTGATCGAACGAACAAGCCGCGACTTAAAAGATGGAAGGCGCTCGTCAACGAGCAAAACAATCGCGCGAACGATGGTGGTCGCCCGCACGAGTGGCCGGCTGCGGACTCACTGCAAGTGCCGGCGCTGGCCACGGAGATGTCGACCTGCTGCTCGCACGCGCGCACTCGCAGCTCGCACTCGCTGCCGTACGTGTTGCCATCCGTGCCGCACACGGGCGCCGGCACGGGCGTGCAGGCGCGGGCGCAGATGCAGCGTGGCCCCGACGGGCCCTCCTGGCACACGGCGCCCAGCCGGCACGCCGGCACACACCGGCCTGCGCACACGCACAAAGGTAGCCTCAACAGACTGTTGGGGCAAGCGCTGTTAGCGAGTGGCACCTATGATATGACGTACGAGGGGGTGGGTGGCTGGCACCACGCCGGGCCGCCTTTGTCTCCCAAGTGGCAATATTTACACACAGGTACTCATTTGAGGCAACCTCGGGGTGGCCCAGGATCGGTTCAAATATTCGCAACTCTTGTTAGTGGCCGTGAGCGGCAATCGAACTCAGGTTGCCGGATTCTTAGCGCTAACCGCTACACTACCGCTCCCCACTCACAGACGCACGTGGATTTACCACCCAGTGCCCCCGATACACCACACACTAGGGGGGTGGGGGGGGGGAACGGATGAACCTGCAATTCTAGCAGTAGTATTTACTTAAGTTGCTTATTTACCCGGGAGAGCCTCAACGAGACTCTTGTTCAGGAGGGTCCCGCCCAGCTATGTTCACGGTTGGGGTTTGGGCGTGTTGCTTCTGCTGCGTGTGATCCCAAGCGTCAGGGGGGGGGGGGGGTGGCGCCGCAGTGGTCAGATGTTAACTCCCTGGCCTGGTATATAGAAGGTCGTGGGTTTGAACCCGACCCTGACGCCTGTATATTTGGAGTTTGCGTGTTCTTCCCCGTAGCCGCGTGGATTTTTCTCCGGGTCCACCGGTTTTTCCCTCCACATTTAGAATCAACGTCACGCGTTTAGAGTGTTTGGCTGCTATACATTTCCACGTGACGATAAGCAACTTCGTTCAGCTATAATTTGTGACCAGGTCGCTTCTGAAAAAGAGCTCCATAGCTCAGTGGACCTTACCTGGCAATATAAAAAATAGTTTGCTTTCGTTTATTTTCCAGCACGCTTGGCCAATGCCAGTTACGTTGGCTTGTCGGAGGAAACTGGAGAACCATGGAACCTACCCACGCAGGACTAAGTGGAGAGCATACAAAGACACATTTCCCCAGTTGAGTCTCTAACAAACTGTTGGGGCAAATGCTGTTAGCGAGCACCTATGAAGGCCGGCACGGCACACGAGGGGGTGGGTGGCCAGCACCACGCCCGGCCGCCATTGTCTCCGAAGTGGTGTTATTTACACATCTCACCAGGTACAGTACTCATTTGAGGCTGAGTCTACATAGGGGGGAGACCCAGGTACCCAGTGCAGATATCCGTCACAGTGAGCGGGAATTGTGTGACTTGCATGCCACTGTGATTTTTGCACGCGGCGTTGAAATGCGGTGTTATTTCTGGAAGACTTTGCTGTTTTTTCCAGGATTTTTCTGTTGCGTGTAGTCACTTTAAGATGTTTCTTGTTCATGTTTTTGTTTCATTGCGGTTGCACCCGAGTCAAGAGCCGCATGGCTCACAGGGTTATACCTAATAAATGAAACTGAAAGAAAAAAACTAATCTTACTCGGGTCCCCGGGTGCGTAGCTAACCGCCGCACTCCCGGTCCACGCAGACAGGCACTTGGGCAGCTTTCGATTTGGCAGCTTTCGTTCAGACGTCAGCGTTTGAACGAATGCTGCCCAATCGATTTGGCCGGGAGGGGGGTTCAAGTCTCGCCATCCCCGCGCCGCCTGCACCCTCGAGCGCTGTGCCCTCATTGTAGCCAGGGTGAGCAGGGCAGACCGGACGGGGAATGCGGTAGGACTGAACGATTGTCTTGCCTCACGGCAGATGTGGAGCGTACGTTCACAGGAAGTTCCTGTTTTTTATGCTAATTTTGGTCACGTGACCAGGAAGTGACGATGTTAGAATTCCACTGTACCATGCGGGGTCGGCCATCTTCTGATAATTCAAAATGGCGGCACGCATCGCACCTCAGTGAGACCACAGCCGCACTTGTCCATTGTGGGAGCTTAAGAAGCATTATCTGTAAGTTGTTTATACTCCTATAATATTGGCAATGCTGTTGTAATGTTGGAATTACCGTTATAGTGATGTAAATGCCTTTATGGTGCCGTTAAGTTGTTGTAGTAAATACGAGGCCTAGTTAGTAACGAAGCCTGCGACTTTCCTTATCGTGTGATGTTACTTGTGATTGAGTAGGTCGAGTCAGACTTGTGCCTATGTTGCGATCCTGAGAGTAAAGATGACGAAGTATCTCATCCACAGTTTAGTGTTAAGTGTAATGCTGTACATTTGGGGTGCAGTGGGATGAATACACGATGTGCCTGTATGCAACGCACCGGCTTGTGCCTTTGTCTAGCTGTTCAGTGGTAATGTAGGGGCCTGGTCCTTCCAGGATCTATTATCTAAGACAATGTTCTGATGCTGTGGTGTTCATTGTGTGGGTGTTTCCGGATTATAACAGATGCTGTATCTGTGTTTTCTCACCAGTTTTACCTTGTTACAATCAATAAATGACGATTGGAGTTGGACGTTCATCCTGGCTCCGAGGGTTTATTGAACGCAAGGTTATCTACTCGACTAGCGGTGCAACGCAGCGCACAGCGAGGCCGAGATAACGATTAATCAATTTCAAATCGAAATCGCAATTTGAAACAAAGCGATTAGCAAATCGCAAAGGCTGCGATTGTTTTTGCGATTTGAAAAGTCCTATTACTTTCTTATTGGGATTTTTATTTATTTATTACTTTAACTTTATTTATTTAACATATGTTCTGTTTGATTGTTCTATTTCAATGAAAAGTTTTAATAAATACATGTTGGAAGCAATTCACATCTTTCAAGTTTTCATCCTCGCATTCAAATTTCTAGAGTAGTTAAAATTTTGACGGTATCACGTGGCAATGATCCATCACACATTTTAAATCTATTACGCAGCGAATATTGAACTGAAGCTTGACTTTAAAAAAATGTCATCGCAAATCGCAATCGCAACATCCGTCAGAAAAATCGCAATTGGATATTTCCCCCCCCAAAACCGTTCAGTCCGCTAGCCATACGGCGCGTGCGTGACGAGGCGTGATGGCTGCTGGTGCCAGTGGTGGCCAGTGTTGGGCCCTCTCACCGCAGGGCCCACGTCTTGCCACCCTCACGTCGCCGCCGCGCAGCTCGCAGGCGGCCGAGCGTAGCGCGCAGGCGCTGGGGTAGGTGCGCCCGTCCGTGCCGCACACGGGGTCGTAGGGCACCTCGGGGCACGGCGCAGGGCACTCGCACAGCGCCGTGCCCTCACGCACCGTGCACGAGCTGCCGAAGCTACACACGGCGCCCGCGCAAGGGCTCGGCGTGGACGCTTCTACGGGGAGGAGAGGCGGAGGGGACACGTGCGTGTGCGTGTGTACACACGGGTTTGATTGGACGCATGTGTTTAAGTGTGTTCATGGGTGTGCGTGCATAAGTGTACGTGAGTTTGTGTACGTACAGGTTTGAGTGTGTGTGTGTGTGTGCGTGCGTGCTTGAATGTGCGTATGTGTTTAAGTGCATAAGTGCGTGTGTTGCGTAAGTGTATTCAAACAAGTGTGTGTGCACGTGTATATAAGTGTGCATGTGTGTGTACATACACACGTGTACAGTATATGAATATGTGAGTGAGTGCATACCAACAAAAAGTTAGTAAAATCGTTGATATATCTTCAAGTACACAGTTTCGCTTTCCATTCTACCCAGAAAATTCAGATAATCAGTACGATTCAGGGTTGCAATTGAACGCAAACAATGCAATAAGCGATCATATAAAAAAAACATTACAGTAACATGTAGCGGTTTCTAGTGGCTGCAGGAACCAAGAAAACTAATTAAAATACAGTACAGTATAAAGGAATTTTAAAAATTCGAAACTTAGAGACAGATGACGCACCGTATCACATCGCTTAAGATTCGATTACCCTGTACGAACCGCTATACCCCCGGATTTTACGTGGAAGAGGATGACCGAAACCTGACCTCGGCATAGGAATGTGGAACTTCCACCAATGGCTCAAGACCACCGAGGCTCATGATATATAACGTGGCAAGATCGACTTTCACTCTGCACATAAACCGCTCCATTCTGTCCATCCAGTGCAGGATGAGGGCCTTCCCACGCTGTGCAGACTGTGGAGGGTTTTCTGACCATACTTCACCACGACGGTCAATGTAGAGAGCATAGGTGCTGGGGGAAACTCTGCATGTTTCTGCACTGCCCTCTGCTGACACTGTTTTTACCGTGTATTTCTTTTTTTTTGGATAAAATATTTGTAAAAGTTTCAATAATTATAGTTTTTACCTGTCGGGCACAGAACTCTCCAAGACGGCAAGGGTTAGAAGGGAAAACCAGAAGGAAAGAGACAAACCTCAAGGAAAAAAACCAGTTAGTTTTTTTTTTAAATCATTAAAAGGGTTAAGAACGTTTGCAAGCAACACGAACGGACCATGTGACGAAGGGACATGGCAAGCGAGGGTTGCTGTGGTTACGGCATGCATCGGTCGCCATGACAACAACAAAAAGATGGCGGCATCACGTGATGGATGAGGTGCAATTGGTTGATGAGGTGACGATGATGACACAGGGTCAAGAACGGAGGCGGTTAGTTTTCAAGCAGCAAAAGTTATCAAAATAAATCTGAAGTCTACTTTGGATATTTCAACATTTACGCCACAACTTTTCGCAAATGTGATAAATGTTTATCAAAGAAAAATCTTCATTGAGGCTGACATTTTCTGCCCAACTACCTCCAGCATCTTTTTGAAGCAGACACCTGACAGCCTGGCTTAATTGGAAACGTTGGGCTAACATTGGTTAAACGTTAGACCAACGGCATGTGGTTGAAACCGTTGGTTCAACGTTGGACCAACGTTGGCATGTGGTTGGAACCGTTGGTTTAACGTTGTGACAACCTTGGCATGTGGTTGGAACCATTGGTTTAACCTTGCGACAACCTTGGCATGTGGTTGGAATCGTTGGTTCAACGTTGGACCAACGTTGGCATGTGGTTGGAACCATTGGTTCAACGTTGAACCAACGTTGGCATGTGGTTGGAACCGTTGGGCCAACGTTTTGTGTTTACTAGGAAGCTCGGCACTCTGACCTCTGAGCCACGAGGTCTCATCTGAAATTCGGGAAACCCTAAGTCGTGTCTTCTCCAAATCCTCTGGCAGCCCTGCCTTTGCGGTGTGACCCCGTTGAAAAGGGCAGCCCATCTTAACCTTGAATCTAGCGACAAAGACATAACGTTCTAGGAACGACGCCATTATGCAGATTGAAGAGGAGTGATTTGAGACAAGGATGCATTCATGGTTCTGTATTTGGTTGAAAAATTATTGAAATTGCAGCCTTTGCCAAAACTCAATGGAGCTAAGACAGTCAATATTGAACAAACTTTAAACAAATCCCAAACGTCAAACGGAATGAGTAACGATCATCGCACCATCTCCTCTCCTACAGGAATTTCCTCCATGCACCCTGGTTTCCACCCACGTGTCCAGTATACATGTATAGCATCAACAGCCAAACCTCCCAATATGGGACCACAGAGCTTGGGCGATTGTTGTCGTCGATTCAGGCTGCCTTCCTGTTTGTCTGTGTTTTCCCATGCCGTCTGAATCACTTTCCCCCACCCACCCCACCCCTCAGACAAGACTGTTGCCCCTCGCGCCCTCGTCCCACCCCCTGCGTACCGCAAGGCCCCTTGGCGATGGTCGGGAGATTCTGCTGCTCGAGGCACTCAGCCTTCTTCCTCTCACAGTCGTTGGCGAAGGTTCGCTGCTCGCCGGCGCACACCGGGGCCCAGCGGCCCTCACACACGAGGCGCTCGCATGAGCAGCGCGCCACGCCGTTCCGCACTGAGCACTCCGCGTTGAACTGGCACTTCTCCTTGCACTGGTCTGTGTGCGGCAGGGCGCGGCGGGGGGCGGCGGGAGGCAAGGGGTGTGGTATGGGGGGGGGGGGCATCAAATGCACTGTTTAGTCCATGGGCCAGAACAGAAATTAGTCCATGGGCCAGAACAAAAAATAGTCCATGGACCAGAGCAGAAATTGATTTCTGTCACTCGAGGCCACAGCACATCGAGTGGCAGGGGACGTCACGTGTTGAAGGCTCACTGCTGGAAGTTCTCGGGATAGGCCCAGGTGCCGTGGGTTGACTGATGTGCCATCCTAGGTGCAGGAAGTCATGGGACAGACCCAGGTGCCGCGAGTTGGACCGACCAACAGATGCACCACCTGTGTTCCCCACCGCGGTCACCTCGCTGCGTTCTATACTGGGCATCGGTGAAAAAGAACTTCATAGCTCAGACGGATTCCTCCAGTCTAAGTAAAGATTCTGATTCTGATACGCCCGGGGCTCCGCTCGTCGTTGCAAGCGTCGCCCCTCCTCAGCCCCTCCGCTATTATTTGTATCACTGCTGCCAGAGGACGAATTGCCTCCAAATCACCCGACAGCATCCCAGGGAATCTCGCCAGTCGCCGTGGCCACGAGCGCGCCCCTTTACCGGCCGGCGTGCAGGCCCCGTCGTGGAGTTTGGCGAGCGCCACCCCGCGCAGGGCAGCGGTGCGCACGACCGCGCACTCGCTGGGGTAGGTGGCGCCATCGTCGCCGCACACAGGCCCTCGCCCCGGCGGGCACAGCACCGGGTCCGGGCTCACCACCGCCCTCAGCGTGCCGGCCTCCACGCGGCACAGCCGCCCGGAGTCCGAGAGGCGCCGTGTCGCCTTGCAAGCATCTGGGGGGGCGGGGGGGGACAGGGCAGGCGGAAGATGCATGGGAGGAGAGAGGCGGTCGGTGGGCAGGGCAGGACTATGCCGACATTGGATCGTGATGGCAGATCGGAATGGCGTACGGTGCGGTAGAAAGACGAACCAAAGATCCCCCCCCGTTTATCCTTAATAGACTGTTGAGGCGAGTGCTGTTAGCGAGTAGCACCTATGAAGGCCAGCATGGCACACGATGGGGTAGGTGGCCAGCACCACGCCCGGCCGCCTTTGTCTCCCCAGTGATGATGTTTACACACCGAACCAGATACTCATTTGAGGCTGAGTCGACCTAGGCGATGCCCAGGACCGGTTCAGATAATCGTCACCGATTTTGGCCGTGAGTGGGAATCGAACACGCGATCGCCGGCTTCGTAGCGCAGCGCTACCCGCTGTACTGCACGTGCGCGTCTTTGCTCGCTCCCAACATTTACTGGCGTCCGCTGCCACTGCCCGGATCACGTGCACATGTGAATTTACTGTGTAAAACTATATTTTCCGCAGGGTTGCGCTTGCGGTGGGTTAAATTCCCGAATCCGGCGCCCTTTACGCGAGTGGAGTTTGTGCGTTCTCGCTCCTCTCCCCCCTTGCTCTGCATGGGTTTCCTCCGGTTTCTTCGGGTTCTTTCGAAAGCTAACAAAACACGTGCACATAATCTAACTGGTGTTGGCCAAAACACCCCCAATGCTGAAAATGTCCTGAAAATCAAGGTTGCACTATCGCAGCAACATCAGCACCCACTGCTAAAACTTGGCAGGTCTCTACCGAAATTAGAATCTTGATGCTCAGTGATGCTTTCATGGGTAAAACAAGCAGAATAATAATACATCTTGCAGTATGCTGGAAAACCCCAATCACCAGCAAAGCTTTCCGTGACTTAAACTATAATCATGATGCAAGGCCCACTGAGCTATATGGCTCTCTTTCAGCGACCTGGCCAACAAATGATAGCCCAATTAAGTGGCTTATCACGTGGAAATCTATAGCAGTAGCCAAGTACTCTAAACGCACAATTCACCATGTGGATAGCATAACTAGAGAAAATCCACGCTACCACGGGGAGAACATGCAAACTCCAAATACACAGGTGTCAGGGTCGGGATCGAACCCACGCCCATCTGTAGACCAGGCGAGGTAGTTAACATCTCGCCACCGCGGTATGGCCCAATTCTTCTGGCTTTTACGCGATTTCACCCCGCACCACGATCGCTTCCCGCCTTCAAACAAAGCCTGGCGCAGGCCTCGGCGGCGGTCGCTCACCGCAGGGCCCGTCGAACACCTTGTAGATGACCTTGCCGGCGCCGCAGGCCTGGCGGTTGAGCTCGCACTCGGACGGATAGTCCCGCCCATCGCTGCCGCACACGGTGCCGGACAAGGATGACGACGAGGAGGAGGAGGGGGGGCACTCCGTCGGGCAGACGCAGCGCGCCCGCTGCAGACCGGCGGACGCCACGCACACGCTCCCGAAGCCACAGCGCACGCCCTCGCATGGGTCCTTGGCACCTGCGGACCGGACGGCGGTTGGCACGGTTGGCTACGTAGTGGTAAGAAAGACGTCCAACCGTACGTACAGCGTGTTCCAACCGTCCGAGAGAGTTTACCTATTCATCTAAATTAGCTCAAGCCCCCTGTAAATCACGTGACTTTTGCGTGGCTACCAACCGCCCCCACTCTAACCACTGCCCACTGTGAAAACAGTCACTTTCGTTCCCAACTTCCTTCTTTCTCCCTCTCTTCCCTTCCCCCTAGAGCACCGTCTAATCCCTGACATCTTGGCATGGTCGTTCCTTCTCCCCTTCATCCCCTGCACAGAAACAAAAAAACTCCATTTACACTGTACATAAAAAAATATAATCTTCATTTAATCTAAATAAATATCGGTTTGACTGTCAAGCAAAACCAACATTTCTCTTATCGCAGTGTGTGCAGGTAGGTTGTGCCCCAAGTGTCACTTGATGGGTTCTCCAAAGCAGTTCTGGAGTATCCCCTTCCGTGGGCCGTTCTATAAGCCACAGGGCGATTCACTGCTCTGTGAAATTTTCCTCATGGACGCTTCATCTCGTGACTTGATAGCAAAAGCCCAGATGATTGTATCAGGAATAGCGGAGCGGTGCATCATCGCCGCTGAGACGATGCCTCCTTCGTATTTGTGAATCGGGCATGGAGCCTTCGTTATATGATCCACGTGTTCTTTTCTGGGTGACTGCAGATGCACACTGCCGGAGAGTTTAAACATTTAACATTTGTGTAGCACGTGTCCACATCGGCTGCTACCCATGGTTTGTGTGGTGGATGCGGTTTAGGGTTGCGGCCCATGAGGTTCGCGGATAATCAAATCCAGGGACCTTCTGCATTGGGTTCAGCACACCTGTATGAATACAGCTGATAAAAAGACAACATTTATTTTCAAACAGCCGAGCGTAAAGGGTGCACGGAGTGTGTGAAAGGGTGGGTTCACACCGCATTGCTCACAGCAATTAACCAAACGCAAGTGCCACTTACGTCCGTGGCAAGGGCTCCGCGGGGGGAACAACGCATAAACACCGGCCAGTTTCCACAATTAAAACTTTATGAACACTGCATACTGCGTATCTACAGGCCGGCAGCCAATCAGAGGGAGGGGGGGAGGGGTGCGGAGCCCGGGGCATGAGTTTTGAAAGGATTCTTCATCTCTTGACTCGATGCCGACAGCACGACTACAACTGTGAAGGGGCGACTGCGTGGCTGTGAGGTCAGCTCGTTGAGCTGGCACTGCCGAGATCCAAGTTCAAGCCGGGTTCTCAAAGGGTAGTGAGTCTGATAGTCTCAGCCGGTCACCAATTACTCATACCGTGTCAACCCACACGGTTTCCCCCTGATTATTGTACAGTGAAATTGAGTTTTCAGGTCCACACGGCGTACAGCCGTTTCAATACGGTCAAACATTTTTTTGTCTACTTATTTATCTCTCTCCCTTGTGATGGGACTTTGTCGGATGCATGTTGAGATTTATAAGGGCACGGGGTGACCAATAAGGTCTGAATTGGTCTGTAATAAGGTATGGACTGATAAAAGGTTGACAGGTATGAATTACTAGACCAAAAAATCACATTAAATTTGGTTCCGCACTCAATTTTACGACCGAATTCCAGCTGTGAGAATTAAATATCCCGGTTTGACCGTCGGGTGACGAACAATTGCTTGCGTATATGCAGAACAGGTGGGAAAGTGCCACCCCCTACTTGTGCAGACCAGCCATCACTTGAAGGGGGACTCAGAGGCAAGCTCTGTGATATCCACATCTGAGGGCCGTTGTCTAAGACCGAGGGTTTCCCTGCTCTGCGAGTGCTCCGAACGGGTTCTACGCCTCGTGGCACGACGGCACAATAGCACGATCGAAATTAAAAAAAAAACCTCGGGAGAGAGAAAGAGAAAAAAAACACCCAAACAAAACTGATCGGCAGAGAATCCATCGACGCCAGCGGTGGCGGCAGAGGAGGAGGAGGACGATGAGCGGCGCGAGTCGTACCGCAGGGCCCGCGACCCATGACCTTGATGCGCCGCTGCATGGAGCACATGGCGTTCTCGAGCTCGCACTCGCTGCCGTAGGTGACGTGGTCCGAGCCGCACACGGGCGCCACTAGGCCCGCGCAGTTGCGCGCCGAGCAGCGGCACACCCCGCGGCTCGCGTTGCGACTGTCGGCCTCGCACGTCGCCCCGAAGCCGCACAGCATGTGGCGGCAGCCTGCGGTGGGGGGGGACGGGCGGCAGGGTCAACATTATTCGGAGAGACCGTTGGTTTCATAGCACAGCAAAACGTTGCGTACTTGAACGTCACACATTGACCACCCCGAAGCTGCAGAGCATGTCGGAGTAGCCTGCGTCCGTGGGGGGCAGGGGTGGAGACGGGCGGTGGGGGGGGGGCACAGTCGACAAATATTTCGGAGAGACCATTGGTTTCATAGCACAGCCCAAAGTTGGATACTCGAATGTCACGCATTTACCACGCTGGACCAATAAACCTATGCCACCCCCAGTGTCGCAGGATCGCGCACGGTGTGAATGCACGTTTCTACTCGTGTTCACGAATCCCGAAACCCGCGCACGTACGGCACTCAAGCCCGTTCCTAACCTCGTGTACGTTTACCGACATCCAACGCACAGCAAAGCGCGCGTCCCCCACGTTCAAGGCGGTTTGCGCCTTATTTCTTGTTTAAGTCCAGTCACCTGTTGTTTACGCATGCGACGGTGTAAGCTGTCACCTGCTCTCGGTGTTCACAAATCGGGACCTTCTCCCACGTCCGCCTGTGCCCAAGCCTCCAGCGAGTGGGGATACGGGGCCTCCGGGGTTGATCGTGGAGTCGACGGCAGTTGCCGGTACGTTAAAAGCGTGCGCTGTGTATCTAGTCTCGGCGCCGACGGTTTCGGGAGCTTCGTGGCATCACTCACCGTGCATGGGCGCTGAGAACGGTTTGTCATCCAGGGTCGACTCATCTGCAAGAAACAAACAACAATAAGTATTGTGACGGGCAACTTTTTTTTGGAAAAGGGAACAGTCAAAGATGTATCGGAGCAATGGGAGCACAAGTTGAGGAGAAATGGGGAGAGGGAGGAAGAGGCTGGATCAGGACCTCGACGCTTCTGCTGCTGTTGCTGCTGAGTCTGTTTCCACGGGGCGGCAGCTGGGAGAGGTTCAGAGTGGGGGTGGCCACACAGAAGTCACGCGATTTCGGGGAGGCTTGAGCTGATTTAGATATTTAGGTAATAATCACAACCTTAGGTCAATGCACTGTGTAGTGAGTTATTGTTTTTTCCCTTTCCCCGGGGGTAAATAATCGGCAGTAATTGGCAGTGACGTGCAAAGCTTTTCGAGAAAACGTAAATTCCCGTGCCGCAAGGGAAAAAGCCCGGGCCTAGGAGTTTTTACTTCGGCGGCGGGGGATGCCTCATCTTGAGGAATTAATTTAACGACGGTGATGGGGATCGGGACAATGACATTTCGTGCGCAAAGTCCAGCCGTAGGGAGGAGGGAAAAGGGTTCACTTCGTGGGAGGTGACATCTTGGGGGGGCGAGGGGGCGATAAGGTACCAAGATCGTGAAGTCATGGGCGAAGTCGAGCGTGAAGGCACTGTACCGTGTATGCGCGGGGAGTGGTCGGACATGGGAGAAAATGTCGAAAATTTCACAAGCGAAAATCGTGCTGCGCCACGCTCACTGTGCCCCGTGGGAGTGGTACGGAGTAAATGGCTCACAACCCGGAGGTCATGAGGTCAAATACCACGGCCGGGAGGGGGGGGGGCCACGAAGCAACCGTCGCCTGTTTTGCCGTCCACATAAACGGTCGCCGCCAAAGTCGGCGCATTACACGGGGGGGGGGGGGGGGGCCCCCCCGGGGACCCCGCAGGGGGTGGTATAGCGGCGTAGCGAGTGTGGGGCAAGCAGGGGGAGCCTTGAAATATCTCTATGTAATTTCTTCAAATAAATATATTGACACTCTGCGTTAAAAAAAATATAATACAGGTGTTGAGATGTTCAACCACCATATTGACAACGATTGCAAGGCATCAAGTGGGCATCAACCGCACATGCTTGTGGTAAGGTATGGAAACAAACATGCTTTGCTCATAATGTATGCATTGATTGGCCCACACCGAAGACAGCATCCTCTATGGCCTTGTCTCTGCACCAGTATTAGACCATCAACATTCCAAAATGCGAACAGCTCTAAGGCAATGGAAATGCCTATTTTTTCATGAACAAAAAATAAAAACGTAACTATTTATTATTTTATTTATCAAAAGCGACCTGGCTATCACATATGATAGCTCAACGAAGTAGCTTATCATCACGTGGAAATGTACACTGTATAGCAGCCAAATACTCTGAAAGCACGTTTCTAAATGTGGAGGGAAAAACCGGAGGACCCAGAGAAAAATCCACGCGACCACGGAGAGAGAGATACGCACACTACAATTATGTAGACGTCAGGGTCGGGATGTGTCCTGACTTTTGGGCCACCCTGTATATTGCTCCTTTCGGGGTCGTGGTGCTCTTGACGAAGGTGCTGTGGTTTTTTTCCTTTCCCTCTGCCTCTTCAGAGAAGGTTTTTTTTTTACAAAGCACGTACTTACGGAGCCCTCGTCATCACTGGGGCAGAGTGGCAAATTGTGGGGAAACTTTGCGGTTGGCAAACGTAAAAAAAATGAGAACCGCTACATGGAGGTGCTTATTATTACTACTTTACGTAATTCGCCAACGCCACCTGAATGCACGCAACATACCGTAGCGTACACACATACAACGTGTATTACTGTGGTGTATACTATAGGAGTTCACGTAGACTACGATTCTCTTTCATCTTAATAATAATATTGTCCATTACGGGGCAAAGTCATACTTCACTATGCTGGTTGGGGCTAGGGCTGGTTCAGATATCGCTCGCCACTGACCCCCCCCCCCGCCGTATAGCCTTAACAAGACTCATGGGGCACAAGTGCTGTTAGCAGGTAGCAGCCGCACCGATGGAAGATGGCGTGTGGCCTCCTCATCCACGCTGGGCTAGGCGTGTCGAGGTACCCACACTTTACCCCACCACCGCACGCCAAATCCTAGCCTCTGACCCATTAATACTGCTGGGTGGACAGAAGCATGGAGGGGGCGGTGGGGCGGGAGGTGGAGATTTTTTTAATTGCCCCCCCACGCCTGTGCCCCAACCCCCCCCCCTCCCCGGGAGATCGAAGGTCAAGCGGTGACCTCTGGCATCGCGAGTCGAGCGCGGTGACCATCTGCGCGCACGGCAGCGTGCCC
Organism: Entosphenus tridentatus; assembly: GCA_014621495.2. Taxonomy (NCBI): domain Eukaryota; kingdom Metazoa; phylum Chordata; class Hyperoartia; order Petromyzontiformes; family Petromyzontidae; genus Entosphenus; species Entosphenus tridentatus. Next base: position 2,855,597 of record CM025648.2, on the reverse strand, counting down.
TGCGATGGAGTAATACTAATAAATAATCATAAATAAATAAAGATCGCGGAACCGCGCGCAATTTTCAGACGCCCGCAAAAATGCAACTGAGCAGGTTTGCCAAGGTCGGGAGACTTCGAGAGAGAGAGGGCGAGAGACAGGGAGGTCGTAGAGAGAGAGAAGGGAGAGAGGGGGGGTAGAGAGAGTACAGATACTAAAATTGGAACGATACAGAGAAGATTAGCATGGCCCCTGCGCAAGGATGACACGCGAATTCGTGAAGCGTTCCATATTTTTTTAAAGATAGAGGTGGTAGAGAGAAGGAGTAGAGATAGAGAGGGGGTAGAGAGAGAGGGAGTTAAAAAAATATATCAAAATATTACATCGAGAACAGGGGGGACATAGAGTAGGGAGGGAGGGGGTAGAGAGAGGGGTAGAGAGAGGGGGGTAGAGAGAGAGAGGGAAGGGGTAAGAAGGAGTAGAGCTTGACATCTTTTGTGAAAGCTTTCATTTAAATAGGGGGGGCACATAAAGCAAAGCATTGAACAAAAAAACCGAAATGATGAATGAAGCAAAGTGCCGACTACACCGAGCATCTTCTTGTTTCCTCTGATCGTAAAGAAAGAGAGAAAGGAAGAAGGTGACATAGAGAGAGGGTGAGAGAGGGCGAGAGAGTGAGCGAGAGAGTGACCGAGAGAGTGAGCGAGAGGCGGGGGTTTACATAAAGCAAAGTTTAAAAATGTAAAAAAAAAATTACGAAATGATGAACGAAGCAAAGTCCACTGATCGTAAAAAAAGAGAGAGAGGGGTAGGGTGAGAGGGAGAGGACGCGAGATATCGTGACACTGGCACAAGCCCGCCTCCTCCTCCTCATCCCACCTCACAAGCCGTCGCATCTCTCCGCGTCGAGTCCAAACAAAGACTCTGCTGGAAGACCGCGGTGGCATCAGTTGAGTGTCCAGTTGCGTACGTTGAACTTCTTTCGCGCCGTACGTAGCCAACCGCGCTAATCGGAGGTGCGGGGGAAGGACAACGACCTGAAACGAGTGCATAGCTCTAGTGGCTTCCTGATATCGGAAGGAAGAGCGTTCCAGACGGCCGCAGAAGCGCCATCTGAGAGGGCACTACGTGGCGACCTCCGTCTTTGTTCGACGGCTGAGTCGAAAGCCGCTGCTGCTGCTGCTGCGAGGATGACCCAGTGTCGCGTGATGATTGTTTATACTCCTTGACGAGATCAGCGAGGTAACTGTGGTTCGTTTGTGGCGAGCGCTTTGTGTGTGTAACGAGTGCGACACTAATTCTAGATTTGAAGCTTTCGTGACTGCAAGGATTCATACTCTTAGGTTATTTCGGTAAAGCCACGTAGGTGAAAAATTATACAAATAAAATAGTAATAAATGAAAATAAATCAATTAATTGATTTATTTTCATTTATTATTATTTTATTTTAATGAAAATAAATCAATTAATTGATTTATTTTAATTTATTATTATTTTATTTGCATTATTTTTTACCTACGTGACTTTACCGAAAAAACCTAAGAGTATGAATCCTTGCAGTCACGAAAGCTTCAAATCTAGAATTAGAAAAAATAATAAAAAAATTAATGAAAATAAATCAAATTAATTGATTTATTTTCATTTTTTTAAAAATAAATATTAAATAATTTAATGCAAATAAATCAATTGATTTATTTTCATTAAATTTTTTATGATTTTTTACCTACGTGACTTTACCGAAAAAACCTAAGAGTAAGAGTGCAACACTGACTGCCCCATACACACTTTGATCAATCGTCTGCGAAAAATACCTTAAATTACCTTAAGCGCAAGCCCCCCCCCCCCCCCAACTGCAACTGCGATGCCCTGGTCTGCCGCGAGGACGCAGTGACCTGGGAACGTCAGATTGAGGTGCGGGCTCGACATCTTTACCCAAGAGCCTGATATGGCATGGAAGCCCTCATTAATTTAGTTTGTTTGCTTGAATTTACACGTGGAGATACAGAACGGAGGTCTGTTTTCCACAATGGAGGTTTTTGGGTTAGGTCGCGTGAGTATTAATGACACAGCCAATGAGTAAGGTTCGTGACGTAAACAAAATATGCCAATAAATATTCGAATTTGTATTTAGGGAGAGAGATACAGAAAGCAGTTCTGTCACTCTGATGTGCAATTGCTAATGCTGGCGTAGAGTGTGACACTAAATTTATCACATTTTGAATTCCTCTTTGGCAGAAGGGCGCGGTGGGGGTGGGGGTCCCCTTTCTGAAACATCGGTCTCGTTCTTTTTTGTTGTCGTTTAACATTCGGCTCGCGCTATCGGTGCCACGCCACGAGATGAACGACCCATTGCTCTGGAACATTCCGCGCAAGACGGTGCGGGATCTCGCACGCTGAACGGCGGCTCTCTCTCTCTCCGCCCGGGCAGCCGTCGACAAAGACGATCGGCGCACGTGACGGACGAGGTACTTGTGTTTTGTTTTTTTCTTTCTCAGAGATGGGCGAAGACCCCGGGGCGGGCGCAGGACGACACGCTGGTGGCGGGACGACGTCGCTCGGCTGGCCTGGGAACGCCGGGGAACTCCCCCAGAAAGAGCTAGAGTCTGTGTATAGTAGTGTAGAGTATAGTGTAGTGTATAGTGGTGTAGTGTATAGTGTAGTTTAGTAGTGGAGCAGTGTATAGTGTAGTGTATAGTGGTGTAGTGTATAGTGTAGTGTAGTAGTGGAGTAGTGTATAGTGTAGTGTATAGTGGTGTAGTGTATAGTGTAGTAGTGTAGTGTATAATGGTGTAGTAGTGTATAGTGTAGTAGTGTATAGTGGTGTAGTGTAGTAGTGTATAGTAGTGTACAGTGTAGTAGTTTATAGTATAGTAGTGTATAGTGTAGTGTATAGTGGTGTAGTGTATAGTGTAGAGTGTAGTAGTGTATAGTAGTGTATAGTGTACTGTTTAGTAGTGTATAGTGTAGTAGTGTATAATAGTGTATAGTGTAGTGTATAGTGGTGTAGTGTATGGTGTAGTAGTGTATAGTGGTGTAGTGTATAATGTAGTAGTGTATAGTGTAGTAGTGAATAGTGTAGCATAGTAGTGTATAGTGTAGTAGTGTATAGTGTAGTGTGTAGTAGTGTATAGTGGTGTAGTGTATAGTGTAGTAGTGTATATTAGTGTTAAGTGGTGTAGTGTATATTAGTATTAAGTGGTGTAGTGTATAGTGTAGTAGAGTATAGTAGTGTATAGTAGTGTATAGTGTAGTGTAGTAGTGCTTTAGTCTGTCACCAGGGAAAGGGGAAGTGTGGACCACCACTACTCAACACGCTGTTGCTGCTGCCGCCACGAGCCTCACTAGGACAAGCGAACTGAGAAACGAAGAAGGAAGAGATGTAATAGTAAAACTGTGCAGTTATTGGTGACCAAGTTGAAACCTTCAACCCGCTGCGCTTGAGAGCCCGGTTTAATCGCGGGCAGCTGCCCGGATTTGAACTCAGCGGTGCCAGCGCAGCAATTTAACCTCTGACCTATAAGCTAGCTGGCCATCTCTGGTCACATTCTTTTGATAAATATATATTTTCCCTCCCCACCTCCCACGTATTTTACAGACAGCATGCGAATCATTGATAAGAGCTTCATTCTTCTTCATAGTATTTTCCTTTTTATTGTGCATTCTTAAATATAGGTAATTGTTGTTCAAGCGATAAGTGGAGAAATATCGATAGCCTGAGCTCTCTGGATGCCCGGGTGGAAAGTGGTGGTGCCGAATCCTGGCCCAGCCTGGCTCAACAACTCAACAAACGATGAAAGCCCGAGTCAGGCCAATGCTCATCCAGCAGTGGATTAACACCACGAACGGACTGTGCACATCCACGCTCTGTTTGCGAGTGTAATCACAGTAATGGGTAAAAAGGAATCTGTAAGCAAGCATGCACGCACGCACACGCGAGTACAATAGATTCAAGATTTACGTTCCAAATTCAATCAGCTGTCAACTTCAATCACGGCGCTTTCCCACGTTGCCAACAAAATAAAATACGGTGAAATATTGCAGCGTCGGCGCACGGAGGTAACGTATGGCGCAGCAACTGGGAAAACGAACATACTTCGCTTGATGATGCCTTTCATTCACCCAGGAGACGCTCAGCGCGAGTCTCAGGACTCTTTGTGCAGGAATCGCGCCAACCACCCAGGAGATGGAGCGATGAAATTAGTTCGCGTGCGGAAGCCAGATGGATTGTTGAATTGCAAGACTGCGAGAAAGTTTGCGATGACTCGGGAAGGCCTTCGTCCGGCAGTGCGTACGTAGACCACGACTCGCCGTGGTGACGCAGTTATTCAAATATACAACGACCTGCAGATGCGTTGCATTGTTTTAACCTGGGTGTCGTAGCAGTGCGTGCTTGTAATCATGCAGCAGTGGACAGATTACGGCTGATGATGTCGCAGCAGTGCATGCTTGTAGTCATCCAGCAGTGGATGATGATGATGATGATGCTGATGATGATGTTGAAGCGAGAGAGAGGCTGGCGAAATCTGAAATCCCACCATCCACGTGGGAACAGCGGCCGGGTTTCTATCGCCGCATTCCAAGAAAAGAACCGAACTCACAGACACGAACGTTGGGCCGCGGATCAATTGAACGCACGCCGTATAATAATGTCTGCTGTGTGCATTTTACGTCTTTTTGAAAATATTTTTTTTTGTAAATTCCCTCCGACGTGCACTTTGTCACGCTGGCGCGTGCGGGCGGACTTGCAAGGGGGTTGTTCGCTCGTCGCATCGATCACGGCGCCCCGGCGACACGGGCACCCCGAGCGCGCAATTCATCTCGGCGAGAAAAAAAAAGGCACACCCTGGTTCCCTGTCGGGAGCACTCTGCGATATTAGAAAGAACAAAAATAAAACTTTAACGTAATTATTTTTCGGGCTTGCCGCTGGCGACCGGTGTGGGGGGGGGG
>CM025648.2:2828643-2849629 GCA_014621495.2 Entosphenus tridentatus | reverse complement strand
AGAGACTCATAGAGATACGGACACACAAACAGATACATCAGAGACAAACCACAGTGAGTGCCATTGTGGTCATGCAAGCCACAGATCCTATAGCATATAGCAAAGCAACAGAGACACACAGATATACGTGGAGATTCGTAGAGATACATATAAACTCAGAGACTCATAGAGATACGTAGAGACACAACGAGATTATCAAAGACAATCCACAGGTGATTATGACCATTCAACCCAAACTATGGACCGTATAGTGAACCAATGGAGACAAATATAGATGACTAGAAACTCATAGAGACGTGTGTATGTTGAACTTCTTTTGCACCGTACGTAGCCAACCGCGTTAATCGGAGTTGCGAGGGGAAGGACAACAAACCAAACGCACAAAAAGCAGTTCTAAAGAGACACATACTGTAGAGACATTAAAGAAACGGCAGTGCTATTGTGGCCATGCAATCCACACTATGGGCACACAGGAAAGCCACTGCAGTCCGCGTTCCTTCAACGGAGGAAGAGGAGAAACAGCGGACACGAACTCTCTCTCTATGCTGAAGCCCTCTCGTCGTGGTCAGCAGCAGCAGAGGCAGCCTGGCCTCGACATTGGCATCGAGCTCCTGAACGTAGCGCTGCTGCCATCATGCGCAAGAAGAGACTCGTGTGAACGTGTGTTATTCGTGTCACGTTCCAGTGTGCAGGTGTGCCCTATGTTTTCGACGAGAAAATAGCTGTGATATTTCGCAGTCGAAAAGTCCGCCAGCAAAAGGCTCCATTTGCCGCTTGCACGTGACCCCGATATGAACCCAATTCAAGACTTACAATGGCGAACGCAGATTGATCAACGCGGAAAGCAAGGTGTACATACATCATCACGTGCACAAAAGAGCTCTCAGCTTTATCCAGGCCATCGGCTCAAGAGGAACCGCTGGACGCTGTTGTTTAGAATCACCATCGCAACTGGCAGACGCGTGTCTGAAAACCGGCGCACAATCCCTGCGTACGGATGACGTTCATAAAACTTGCTCGAGCAGATATGATCGTGGCGCTCTCTCTGCCAGGGCGTTGGCGGCTATGCAACACGTGGCCGCCTGCAATCCAGCGCTGTGGGGAGGCAGCAGCAGCAGCAGCAGCGGGGGTTGGTGGATTGCAAACACAGATGTTTGCGAAACTCCCTTCCCGTGGGCGTCGAGGTGGTGCCATACCCTGGCTTGGCAGTAGTAGAAGGCAGGATAGCAAATTGTGGAACTCCACCTGTTCTCTCTGTGTGGGATTGAGTGTTGCCCCCTCGCACGCGTGAGTGGTCCGGTATCCTCCGACATGCAAACACTCATTAATTTGACAATAACACCTTGCTATAGACAGAGGACTGCAGAACTTGGGGGGATATTTGGCATTGGCTCACCGCTTGGCTGCCTTTTCCCACTTGTCTGCCGTTCCTCTATGTGCCTCCGAGTCAATCTCTCTCTCTCTCTTCTTGAGTGAGCGAATACTGTGCAGTGACGGTGCATTACAAGTTTTAAATAATAATAATATTCTTATGAGAACTCCACTGTCATGTGGCACCGGTGTCTCCTTGCCGGGCTACACGAACGCACCGGCCCGCAGTGAACTCCACCGCTCACAAAAACGACGAAATGAGATTAAACACGCGAATAAGATAACAAAAAAACCAAAAACAAATTAAATTTCCCACGGCCTTCCTTATTGATTTGCAATAAAAACACGACGCTCTTCCATTAACCTAATGATTGTTATTAATATGAATGTATTTTTTTTCTTTCACAATTTAAGTTACGGAGGAGCGAGTGTCAAAGCCCTACCTTAGTTTCTAAGACACTTTCTCCCCAGTTTTGTTCCCATTGGAACTTCTAATGCCATACACGGAACGAGGAATCCACAATTCTGTCAAAATCGCCGGATGATGCTGGATGTAATTACCAGCGAAACGTACTCAAATTTTTTTTGTTGTGGATTCACTCTCCAACACAACGGTGGGCTGAAGTATGAAACCAATTGGCACGTTTTGTTTTCGTTGACAAACAAAACTAATTGGCTGTGTCAGGTGGTGGCGTGTCAACGGCACATTGACACTCACGCGACCTAACCCAGAAACCTCTATTATGGAAAACAGACCTCCGTTCGCTATCTCCACGTGTAAATTCAAGCAAACAAACAAAATTAATGAGCGCTTCCATGCCAAATCAGGCTCTTGGGTAAAGATTTCAAGCCCGCGCCTCAATCTGACGTTCCCAGGTCACTGCGTACTCGCGGCAGGCCAGGGCATATCGCAGTTGCAGTTGGGGGGGCTTGCGCTTATGGTAATTTAAGGTATTTCTCGCAGACGATTGATCAAAGCGTGTATGGGGCAGTCAGTGTCGCACTCATTACACACACAAGCGCTCGCCACAAATGAACCACGATAGTTCGCTGATCTTTCAAGGAGCATAAACCATCATCACGCGACACTCCGGTCATCCTCGCAGCAGCAGCAGCAGCAGCAGCGGCTTTTGGCTCAGCCGTCGAACAAAGACGGAGGTCACCGCGGCAGGTCAAGGCATCGCAGTTGCAGTGGGCGGCGCGAAATTCGGAAAACTCTCAAACAGCGCGGTGCCTCGCCGCCGTGTGTGTTCGAGAACGGCCCGCAGAAGGCGATATTACAGAGCTGCCTCTGAAATCTCTTCAAGTCACTGACCTCTTATGGAAACGTAACATTTGACGGCACGACGGCCGAACCGATATTCGTCATTATCAGCGCGGGAATTTAGCTAACAATATAATTGCTAAAAACAACTTTAACATGACGCACTTTTTTGTTGTTGTCGTCGTCATTGGGGACTGGGCTGAGACCATGAACTCACGACACTGGAGAATCCAGTTTCGTCGTGGGCAGCTGCCTGGTCATGAACCTAGGCTCTCAACGGTGCCAGCTCAGCGATCTGACCTCTGACCCACCTTCGTTAGTTATGATTGTATTGGTTTCTCCCGCAAGGTCACGTTCCTCATGCTGGCCGTGTTTTTAAATACGAGTACAATACTAACGAAGGTATCCATATCTAAAAAGGAAAACTTATTTACAGAAACCGCTGCCGTAAAACTGGGAATGTAATAAATCGCCATCCGCGGATTGATGTGTGCGTGTGTGAGAATCAATCATTCACGATTTATGCAAATAATTCGATCGCGCGATACGATTATCAGGGATGGAATCGAACGCAACTGCGCAGACGACACAGAACAAGGAAACTCAAATTCAAATGAGAAGGTTTAAAAAAAAAACGAGATAATATTAGAATTGATTCTAAAATCGAACCATGACCCTGGGTCTAAATTTATCCACACAAAGAAGCCCTCTCCCCCCTGACATCACGCAGCTCCAACGTGCTGTGCGCAACTAAGCCCTGGCAAAGCCACCAAAAAGCCAAACTGACATACTCTTTGTTTTTTAAAATTTAATTCATTTTATCTTTTACCTACGTGACTTTACCGAAAAAAACAAAGAGAATGGATCCTTGCATTCACGAAAACTTCAAATCTAGAATCCAAACTCACATATTTACGATTCTCAGAATGCAGTGGTTAACGCCAAACTAGGACGACCTCGGAGTGTTATCTCCCTCGAATTGGAAGTGAGGGGGCCAAGTCGATTGATGCGTCTTCCTAGTATCCGTGGGTCTTGCGCGGACAGATCAAAAACACACGGGGGTGTCTCATTCACTCGCTCGAAAACGGTCACGCCCGTCGTCCTTTTCAGCGACAACAAACTCCTCCGATGTTCCCGCCGCCAATCTGGTAATGGGGGCTAATTGCACCCGCCAGACAAATATTTGGGACATTCGGTCAAGATGTCAGCCTGCCATGGCTCCTCAGTCTCGTTTAATTGAAGCGTCGGATCGATCCATCAATCTTTTTTCGTAACGGAGCAAATCTACCGACTGTATTTATATCCGTCGAGGTCAAGACGTCACCCGAGGTCACCGTTACCTCGCCGTCGCTTCCTTCCTTCTGCCAGGCCCGGGCAACCATTGCAGTCGGCAACTCACCCCCGTTACGTCGGGTTTCAATCATCATCATCGCCGTCGCCGCCGCCGCCATGACCGTCGTCTCGTGTGGCTCGAATCTTCCCCTCGGCTCGCCGACCCCCTGGGTGCCCCCTCCGATGCCCGTCTCGGTGACCTCCCCCACCCTGCAGACCACCCCCATCCCACCCATCGGAACCCTCCATTCCCCAATGACATCCTCACCGATTGTCCGCCATGTTCTATTAAAGAACGTCCACGTTTGTTAATCCTTGTGCACCGTGCAGGTTGCCATCGCTCTCCGCCTGAGTTCAACGGTTCGGAATCTCACATTTCTACACCAGTTTAATTCCACACGCTTTGATTTAACCTGGAGCTATGCCTGCGGTTCTGTCTCGAGATTCAGAAATGTGTGGATCCATAGGCCAGTGGTACATGAGCTGAAGCCTAAATTATTTCTCTATTCTTTTGTTCTTTCGGTAAAGTCACGTAGGTAGAAAAATAAAATAAAAAGTAATATATCACGACGTTTCGATCGTCCTCAGGCAGAAAAAATTATCCAGCAATGGAACTGCTGAACCAGCGAGAGTGCTGTTACAACAAGACGTTATATATGTTGGCGAAGGGCAAGCAGGCGGGGTCTGAGCTGGAAAGAAATTCCATCCCCGCATGCAAGCACGTCAGTTGTGTTAATGGGGGAGATTAGGGAGAGAGAGATTAGGGAGAGAGATTATCAAGAGTATCGTCCCCGCATATGCGCACAACAGCAGTGTTCATGGGAGATTAGCACTATGTGGATGGGAGAGATTAGGCAGGGAGATTAGGGGGATTAGCAAGTTAATGTCATGTCTATGTGTAACACAAGCTGCGGCGCTGCCAACTGCACTGTGAGAGGCAAGCGTGTCCACGCAAGAGAACCACCGCAACGGTGGTCGCACCAGTGAGACACAAAGCCCATCACACAGCCAGAACCATCGATACATCGAGGCTAAGGGAGCAGAGGTGGCCATGTTAGTGAGACCCCAGCCCGTTAATGCAGAGGCACCCAACAGGGCAATGCAACTCAGAGAGTTGGAGATAACAGCCAAATGGCAGGGAAGAATGGAAGCACCACAGCAAGTTACGACTTTGCTTGGTTAATAAAGTCCTTCCAGTGATTGCTCAGCTTATACCCATCTTCTCGGTTGAAATTGTCTGTGTTAATATATCTGGATGGCTTCATGGACAAATCTTTGATGGTAGCCCGAAGGTTTGCAGAGTACCTTGGTCTCGAAAAAAACAATATCGTGCGAGCCCACTGCGTTATAACAATGATCAGCCACGGCAAAGGGATTGGTTCTGCCGTGTTTCTCTTTTTCTCTCTCTCTCTGTGTGCGTGCCGCATCCTTTTTCAGCAACGTCGACGATAATGAGCGTGGGCATTCCTTACAATTTTCCTCCGTCCGTGGAAATCTTTGCTCGAGTAATGGAGCCCGGCGAGGAATCAACCCCCCGAGCGAGGAGCTCGCGTCTGGCTCCACTTCCACACGGCTCGCACGTGGCTTAACCTTAACGGACTGAAGAGAGTGGGTCTCGCCAGATGCAACTCTCTCTCTCTCTCGTGAAATCATGGTGGGGTGGCAGGGGGTGGATTCTACACAACACTGACCAATGGTGCTTGGTCAGGAAAAGCAAAGCACGTGGACCTACATTCCGAGATGCCTTGCAAGCACCATGCCACTCCTAAGGATGCGCCAATGCCAACATCAGAAGCGGTGGCCTGTGCAGAATATTGGGGGAGACAACTGTACAGAAGTTGGACAGGAGACACGGCGAAGAGAGAGAGTCGAGGAACGTTGCAATTTGATCAAAGGGAGAGGGGGTGGGGCCAGAAAATCAGTATTTGGGCTGACGTAGTTTTTTCGCAAAGAACTCGCCTCTGGACGACATCTGTGGGGGGGGGGGGAGAGCTTCATAAAGCTCGTTGGAGCGCGGCGATTCATCTGCTACAAAGCGCTCGTCCTGTTATATCAGATGAACAGCCCCCATGACAACCGACACCGAGCTCTCTCTTCATCTGATACAGACGCGCCGCCGCGCTCCTTTTCAGAGACACCCGCCTAACCCACTGCGGTGACCCTTGACCTCATCACGCGGAGGACCTTCTCGGCTCGTCTCGTGCAGAACAACCCTAGACCCTCATCCCGATCCACAGCCCCTGGGACTCAATTCTCACACGACCTGTGGCCCAATGGATGCAATCGACGCGAGCTCAAAACGGCCGACGTACGTCGGGATGGGTCGACGTGTCACAGGGCACGAATAATTGGCAAGGGAGAATACAATGGAGGGTGGAGGGTGGGGGGTCCACCTGTAATGGGGAAAGCGGGTGACTGAAAATTAGAAAAACCTGCAGCAAACAAGGTGTCAATCACAATTAGTGTGGCCGGCTTCCTACAAATAGGGATACCCCCGTCGGGCGAAACTTGTCTGACCAAAAGTGCAGAGTGCTTTAAAATAATGTTAACACTTACATGGGACTATCGTTTTTAAGGGGAAAAATAACGGATAATATAACACCGTAACATGATAACAAATGTGATGTTCATAGCTTCAAAAAGTCAAAGAGTTTCCACTTGTCCGCCATCGTTGTCAACGCGTGCCTGGAATCTTCTCCAGGTGGTTTCCAGAGCTCGGAGGCGGCGCGTTTCTTGTGGCGTCGTTGCAAAAAAATTCGGAAGTGTTCAAGTTTTTTTAAGAACCCGATAAAGGTGAGCCTCGAGAAGTTGGCTCGAACGAGATTGTCACCACAATTGTGTCCCTCTTTCTTCCCCACACCCCCCGGGCAGGAGCGCTTCACCGATCCCTCAAGGCACGATCCCACGAGAAGCCTCGCATCGCGACGCGTGGCAACCGTTTGGCTTCGTGTGGCGGCTGTGAGAATAAACGAATGAGTCGGAATACCCGGAGAAAAAACCCACCAACACCACCACCACCACCACCACCCACTCGCCTGACGCGTACGAGAGGAAGTGACGGCGAATCGCCACTCTCATCTGTCGGGCTCGCCTCGGCAGACGCACGCCCTACAAACACCTGACCAAGGTCAGTCGGAGAGCCCACCCACCACTACTCCCCGCGCTCAACTCCTCTGCCCGAAGCTCTGTGAGCTTCCACGTGACATTGGGTGCATTTTCAGGGTGACTTTTTTTAAAATCTAATTTTTGCCAACGTCAAAAGCCGATGACGTATGCATTCATTTTCCGAATGTGTCTTGCCAACATTTTGCGATTCTTACCCGGCGCTTTGGCGGGCGTTTGCAAAGCGATCCGTCTCACGGGCACACAGAGAAGCAATCCGGCAAATGTGCTGAAATGCTCCTGCAGGCGCGTGGGATGTGTGTGTGTGTGTTTTGTTAAACTCGGCATGCACGCAAGTTTATTGCACATTAAACAATTATGGTGATAATTATCGTAATAATTTTCAGCCTTTGGTCATTGGAGTTGTTGGCACCATGCTTAAAAGTCGGTGATTTTGTGTGGCCTCCAGATGAAATTGAATTAAATATCCCTGGATTTGAAGCTTTCGTGACTGCAAGGATTCATACTCTTAGGTTTTTTCGGTAAAGTCACGTAGGTAAAAATAATAATAATAATAAAATAAAAGAATAATAAATGAAAATAACTAAATTAAATCACTGATTTAATTTAGTTATTTTCATTTTTTTCTTTACCTACGTGACTTTACCGAAAAAACCTAAAAGTATAAATATCCCTGCGTGCACCTAATTCTCGGGCCACACTGTATCCATCATCCTCTGTTCCGCCGCGTTTCAAAAAATAAAAAAAAGTTTGCTTCTCGCATTTGTACGATTGGGTAACGTCGAAGGATGCCAGGAATTCGTTGGAAAGTGGAGACGCGACCGGACGGCGATCCTATCCGTCACATTCCTGGCCCGCCCTATCGTCTGCCGAGCGGAGGGCGGTGCATTCTGGACACGAGAGTCCCACGCCACGCTCCCGTCGAGTCCGCCACATCTCTGCAGTCACGAGCACGTGGGAGGATAGCTAAGTGAAGAAAATTAAAAGTAAAGTCACCAATAAAATCTCTGCCAGGTGGCCCCAGAGATTTTACCGGAGCCAGTTGCAATCCTCACGCCTGGCGTTCACACTTTGCGGTCCGGTAACTCCGTGTTTTTTTTGGGTTGTCCCATCCCAGACCGGACAAACTTGACCTCCGCCCCAGGGCCCCACCGCCCCCGCCACAGCAATGTGGAACTTTCGCACCGCTGGCTCTGCAGGGCTGCGATCGCGACATGAGCACGAATGCCACCGCAATTCTCGATTTGAGCAGGAGAGCGTGTCGACTCTTTTTGTTTCTTTTAAAACAAATCTCTTCGGGTGTAACCACTGAACGACGACGGCGGCAGTGAGCGTATTTAAGCAGAAGTCCACAGTAGAGCTGTCGCGTGCGCGGTGGCGGTGGCGCAGCCGGTTAGCGAACCACGGCTACCCGGGCGTTCGATGCCCGATCACGGCCAATAACGGTGGCGAATATCCAAACCGGTCTTGGGCCTCCCCTAGGTCGACTAATCCTCGAACTGGTCACTGGTGCAGAGGGTAAACATCCCCACTTGGGAAGAAGGGCGGGCCGGGCGTGGTGCTGGGAACCCACCAAGTCGTGTGCCACAGTATCAGCCAACATTGGTGCTACTCGCTAACAGCGCTTGCCCCAACAGTCTGTTAAGGCTATACGGGGGATCTTTGTCTTTAGTGGGGGGCACTATGCCAGTGGTGTCTCGCAGCGGGCGGTGAACTTGGTTTGGCCAAAGGGATCATTCGGTCATGGGGATGGTGGTGGAAGGCCCCAACCAAAGTGTACTACGCGTGTTGAACTTCTTTCACGCCGTACATAGCCAACCGTGTTAGTCGGAGATGCGGGTAGAAGGACAACAAACTGAACACAATAACAACAAGCGCTTGTTGTTGGAATTCTAAAAAAAATTCTCTTCTTTTTATTTTGATTTCCAACGCTGCAATGGCAATGTGTTGCATTTTTTTTAAAGGGGAGGGGGTGGTGGTGGTGGCCCCGATTTCCACGCAGCCGTCTCGGTGTCAAGCCCGAACCTGCCCCGTGCCTTCACGTTGCCTCTCCATCGTGGTGGTTGGGTGGTGGGGGCCGTGCCGTCGTCGGCTCCGCGCGCGCAGCGAAGCCCGTGAGGTCATTCGCAGGAGGAGGAGGCCGTCGCGTGCCGCCGCAGTGCACGACCCTCTATTTATCTCAATTTTCGTTCGAACTCAGCCTGCTGCTGGATGAAGGGCTCCACACGCCGTGTGCGGGTCACGGGTGTATGCTTGGGCATGCGTCACCGCACTGGTCGGTGCGGGGTTGGCGAAGGGTGGAACCGTAGATGTTGGGAGCAGAGTACAGCACAACGGTGGGTTTCGCTGAACAGACGACGCTACGCAGCAGCCTGTACGAGCTGCGTCACGGTGGTCGCCCATGCAAGCACTCCGACCAGGCGCAAACGCCCGCTTAGCTTGGGAATTACACCACAGACTCCACACTCGACAACACAGAGAACCTGACGGATTGAGGCGCAGTCCCGCGGCCACGCAGTACAAGCAAACTCGCGGTTCCATCTCCACGTGAGCCACCAGCCCTGCCTCAAAACTCTGGTTGAGATCTCCCTGTCCCAGGGGTTGCTTCGACACCCACTGCCTGGCTTAGGGGCCTGGCTGCCCGAGAGCTTTGGGTCATCGTCATCAGACTGTAACTCCCCTCCTCGCTCTCTCCTCTCCTCCAGCAGCCAGGGCTTTCTCTCAGTACCTCTGATCGACCTTCGCTCAGCTAGAGGTCCCTCTTGCTCTCGTTCTCATCTTCCGCTGTCATAATCTGGAACTCCCCCCCCCGCCACCAGACATCCGTGCTGTCGACTCCCTGCCACCCCAATTCAAGTCCAGGCTCAGGGTTTTCCTTTTCTCTTTCTAGATTTGAAGCTTTCGTGACTGCAAGGATTCATGCTCTTAGGTTTTTTCGGTAAAAGTCACGTAGGTAAAAATTAAATAATACAAATAAATAATAGAAAAAAATATAGAAATAAAATAATAAATCACGACGTTTCGGAGGCAACGCAAGCTTCCGTCTTCAGGTGTAACCGTCACAGCACAATTTCTGTATCAAGTAAAGAGAAGTCCCAAGAGACCCGACCTTGTATAAATACTGGTTAAGGGGGGGGGGGGAGCCAGGATGGGCCGCGGGAGAGGAGATGTTGTGAGATTGTGAGTACGGCTGCTGGGACTGAGCCTTTTGTAATGTAGATGGCAGAAGCACATAAGCAAGCCAGGACCAAGCCGCCCCTTGCTATGTTGCTGGGTGGGTAAAACTCAAAGCAGGCCCTATGGCTGACCGCCTCTACGCATACAATACTTTTTCATACTGCAGTATGTTAGAAAAAACAAGTTTTGCTGGCTGGCTGGCTGCCTGACGCGTGGGCTGGCAAGTACTCGGTGGTGACGTCACCGCGCATATCTGTGTGCTGACGTCAGGTACCCCGCCCTCGACCGTGCCGCGTATCTCACTCGAAAGCGCGGGCGGCGCTCGGATTAACACGGTTGGCGACGTACAGTGCCAACAAAGTTCAACATACATACAGAGTGCAAGTAAAAAAACCTAAATTGTACCATATATGTCTGGATTAAAGTCTACCTCGGAAAGTATGGCGCTCCACAAACTGGTGGTTAGCGTCTTATAATCCAGAGAATTTGGTATTTCTCGCCTCCGTTTTCTGCTAAAACCCGCCCCCCCCACACACCACGTATCTGCTCATCGGCCAAAAACATCTCAACGCTGCGAAAATCACCTGCGAATTACTCGATTGGAATCACACATATGGCAGCGGCAGCAACGAAAACATCTCTTGCCTACTGCGAAAACTAAAACAACCGCCCCCTCCCTAAAACCCGAGGCTTGCCGCGACATAAGGGACCGTGGTGATTTACAGCCAATCGTCAGTTGAGCGTCGACAATTAGAGCCGTTAAAAACATTGTTTTAAAATATATTTTAAATTTGTAATGATAGAATATAGTATTGTCATCCGTATGACATACATATACCAAGTTTGCAGTCGATACGACATTGGGAATACGGTTGAAATTGAGTTACAAGATTTTAGGATACGACAACACACAGTGAGTTAAATTAAATCGTGTAAAATGTAAAAAAATGTTTTGGATTTTTTTGTGATAGAATATAGTCTTGTCATCAGTATGACGTAGGTATTTCAAGTTTGAAGTCGATAGCACATTGGGAAGTGGGTGAACATTGAGTTACAATATTTTTTTTGAGGATACAACAGACGGAGTTGTTAATTTTTTAAATCCTTTATATTAAGTTCACTTGCGCGCTTGCTTGCTTGCTTACGACCGTGCAAATCTTTCGGTCGTTTTTTAACCCACTTCCCGTGATCCAATCGAGCTGACATTTTCCACACAGACTCGTTGTGCGTGACAATTAATGTTCGTCAGAATTTTTTTTCAAAAATGTAACACTTTTTAGGACAAAAATATTATATTTAATTACCAATTGCTTAATGGTGGCATGCAATCATCTGACCCATAGGTGGCAGCCATCTCAAGCCAGAGGACGAGAGGACTCTCGCCGCCACGCATATAAAGGATTTATAGTGAAAAACTTTGTTTTTACGGGTTAATTTTTTAGACGCGCATTTTTAATCGACGCTCCGTATTGCAGTATGCCGCACGCGCGCGCACACACACGCACGCATGCGTTGCTTACACAAAGGAAACGAGCGATATAAAATTTAAGGATCATTATTATTTACAGGAGGCGGGGGTTGGGAGGGGGTGATGGGGGGGGGGAGTTGACAGCACCGGCTCGCGTAACCACCACTTCGCCACCGACCGTTAGCCGTGGACGGGAGTCGAACTTAGGTAGGCCAGGCAAAAACCGCGGTGCGCTAACCGCTGTGCCGCTGATCCACCGCCTCGTAGCATTCCGTGTTTATTACACGTGCATTGTTCTGGGAGATGCACTCGTGGTCTTAGCTACTTGGCTTACTACTTTACAAGAGATTCTACCCCATGAATGATGGATATGCTCTATCATGTATGACGACGCCGTAATGTCACAGCGACACGATTACAATCGCCGCCTACCGTTATCAGTGAGTAACATTTTTTCAATAATAAAAAAACGAATTCAACATGAGCCCCCCCCCCCGTACAGAGCATTTAACCGTGACCAAAGGAAGGGTGGCAACAGAAACTCTTCCTGACAAAAGTCTTCAACATTTTTTTAAATTGACTTTATAATTATTTTTCTATCTACGTGACTTCACCGAAAGAAGCAAAGAATATGAATTCCTGCAGTCAAGAAAGTTTTAAGTCAAAATTAAAAAAAAAGTCCTCAAAGCCAACGCTCCTCCGGGCTTCAGAGGAGGGGGAAAACAATCGGGCAGATTGTTTGGACTCTGGGCTGTGTCGTGCCCAGCGACTGCTGAAAGCCACCGGTGCGAATCAAGGGAGGGGTGGAGCATCTGCAACTAATCGCTTGAAGTAAATATTTGATCGTCCAGAATAAATAAATAAATACTCTTTGGTTCACGTAGTTAGAAATAAAATAAAACAAATCACGACGTTTCGATCGCAACACAAGCGGTCTGAATGCCTGATGACGACCGCTTGTGTTGTGATCGAAACGTCGCGATTTATTTTATTTTTCTACCCACGTGACTTTACCGAAAGAACCAAAGAGTATGGATTCCTGCACTCACGAAAGCTTCGAATCAATAAATAAATATTCTTGATTCTGATCGCTCGTGCCACTGCTGGTAGAAGGGCCTGGCACTTGAGGTAGCCCTAGACAGCGTAGGACTTGGCCTACTCTTTCACGCCGGCCACACGTCTTGGAAGAGGCGTAGCCGCTCACCAAACGCAATTGTGGTGGTAACCCGTTTATTTTGCTGGGTGGACAGAGGTGGGTGGATGGAAACGTTGAAACTTCCACCGTTGTTTTAACTGCAACACCCCCCCTCCCCCCTCAATTTAGTTTTTTCATTGTCATATCTGCAACTAATAGCTGACATACTTATAGACAACAGCAATGCCGATCTATCAATTTCAACATGATAAGCCACACTTCGTTGGGCTATCCTTTGTGGCCAGGTCGCTTTCTCAGAAAGAGCCACGTAGCTCAGTGGGAACTTAGCTGGCAAAAATACAAATAGTTCATCATTAGTGTGGTCGGTACAGCTTGTCGGGTTATTCTGAGTGGCAAATTTCAACATTATAAGCCACACTTCGTTGGGCTATCATTTGTGGCCCGGTCGCTTTCTCAAAAGGAGCTACGTAGCTCAGTGGGCCATTGGCTGAGAAAAATAAAATAAAAAGTCAATAGTTCATAAATAGTGTGGTCAGTACAGCCTCTCAAGTTATTTTGAGTGGCAGATGAGAGGAGGTTGTTCACAGGCCGACGCGCGTGCTGGATTGGAGGCCCGACGAGCGGCGAGCCTGCACCGTCACGCGGGGGCCCTGCCGCCAGGGAAGGGGTTGCCAACGCAAAGCGATGAAGTCTGACCGCCTGGCCCTGTTCTTCACAGCAAAGGCACGTGCAGGATGGTGACCCGGTTTGACGCGCGCGCCTACACACCAACACGCACACGGGGCTCTTAAAACTCAGGAGCCTGTGGAGCGGTGGTGTAGCGGTTAGCGCTTCGCTGCGCTACGAATCCGACCACCCGGGTTCGATTCCCGCTCACGGCCAACACCCAGTGACGATTAACTGAACCGGTCCTGGGCCTCCCCTAGGTCGACTCAGCCTCAAATGAGTACCTGGTGCGGTGTGTAAAAAAATCATCGCCACTGGGGAGACAAAGGCGGTCGGGCGTGGTGTTGGCCACCCACCCCCTCATGTACCGTTCTGGCCTTCATATGTGCTCGCTAACAGCTCCCCTACAGTATATTAAGGCTATACGGGGGATCTTTATATTTGTATAGGAGTGGTGGTCCGGTGGTTAGCGCACTGCACGACAAACTCGGTGACCCGGGTTCAATTCCCGCTCACAACCGAAAATAACAGTGGCGAATATTTGAACCGGTCCTGACCTTCCCCTAGGTCAACGTAGCCTCAAATGAGTACCTGGTGCAGTGTGTAACCATCGCCAATGGGGAGACAAAGGCGGTCGGGCGTGGTGCTGGCGACCTTTTGTACCCGTTCCGGCCTTTTTAGGTGCTACTCGCTAACAGCACTTGCCCCTACAGTCTGTTAAGGCTACACGGGGGATCTTTATCTTTGTGCGTGTTTATCAGACGAGCACATGTTACGGGAATCCTCCGATCGTCTCGGAGATAACGTCAAGCGGGCCAAATGTCACTCGCGAAGGTAAGCGAGAGTGAGAGAGAAAAAGCGCGCACGTGTAAACGCCGTGCTTTGTCCACCACATTAGTGAGCTTCACTTGCGACGTGTCGCTCACAGTCACCGCTCTCCTGCGCTCTCTGCCCCCGGAGATCCGTGGCTCAAGTTCCATTTGTCCCCTGCGATGCCCCCCACCTCTCCACACCCACTCCCACCCCGTCACATCGCAACGCCGCACTCCACGCTCGGCTGCTCGAGTCGAGCCGCGACTCGAAGGGGAATCGAGGTGGCGTCCCTTCGCCTTCCTCGCCGTAGCTCGAAAGGGGGTGGAGGGAGGGGGGGCGATGTTGCTATTATGTTGTTTCTGTAAATTACGCAATTCACAGGGTTGACAAACAAATAAATGATTTTCTTTACAAATCTGTCGAATTTCAGACCGTGACGTCGGCACGCATGGTCTACTTGTGTTTTTTTTATTATTTTCCTCCGATCAACTTCACATCGTCGCCGCTTCTCTTCCCACGTGCAAAACTAAAGCTGAAACTATTTCACTAGAAGGGAAGTAATAAAATAATAAAAATAAAACATAATAAAATAATGTATTTTTATTATTGTATTACTTCCCTTCTACGTGACTTTACCGAAAGAACCAATAAGATGAATCCCTGCAGTCACGAAAGCTTTAAATCGAAATTTATTTCACTAGACCTCCTTTGCCAGTACCAAAATATAATAAGTTTTTTCTCCTTTTTTCTGTCAACAAAACTGAAACCTTTTTTACAAGGATACATGTCTCCATTAACCGCAATTCTTTGGCGTCCTCTGGTCGAGCACCAATTGGGTCGAGGCTCAAAAGAAAGTGGACCAATCACTTACAAGGACAATGCATATATTATCATAGCGTGTGTTTTGTTTGCATTTGACTGCAAGTATTGTGGTTAATGCAGACATGAATCCTTGTAAAAAAAGGTTTCAGTTTTGTTGCCAGAAAAAAGGGGGAAAACCCTATTATTATTATTATTATATGAAACTATTTCTTTTGTTTTACTTCACAAGGGAAAAGCCCCACTGAGCTCGATAGCGCTTTTTTTTCTTTGTAAGAAGCGACCTGGCCACGTATGAAAGCTCAGCGAAGTGACTCATCGTGTTGACATTTCTTGAAACCAAATGCTCTAAACGCGTGATGTTCATCCCAAATGATCACTGTTACATTGCTTATGGCTTTATTTTGGTGATTTCGAAAAGTTTTTTGGTTTGGCCATGTTTGTTTGTTGTAGTACGGAGTTAGAATGATGGCTTTAATCTAAGTTGTCTTGGGGTTGTTGTTGTTTGACTTGCATCCCACTGGGATTTTTGCACAGCGTTGGTGTACGGTGCTTTTTTTTCTGGAAGACTTTGCCGTTTTTTCCTGGATTTTTCTGTTTGTGCATAGTCACTTTAAGATGTTTTCTTGTTCATGTTTTTGTTTTTTGTTTGTTGCGGTTGCACCCGATTCAAGAGCCGAATGGCTCACAGGGCGATACCTAATAAATGAAACTGAAATTGAAATGTGGAGGGAAAACCCGGAGGGCCCGGAGAAAAATCCACGCGACCACGGGGGAGAGAGAGACACTCAAACTCCAAATATACAGCATGCGTCAGGGTCGGCATCAAACCCACGACCTCCTGTAGACCAGGCGAGGTAGTTGACACGGTGGCGGCAGCAAGATGTTTAGGAGCTGAATACCAACGTGGAGGTCCTGCTGCTGCTGCTGCTGCTGCTGGCCACGACGAGAGAGCTTCAGCGGAGAGATTTCGTGTCGTGTCGATGTTGCCCCCCCAACACTGAAGGCGCGAACACAGCAGTGGTTTACTTGACGGGTCCACGGCGTGAGCTGCATGGCCACAGTCCCGCTACTGTGGCTTGTATTTCATGTTTCTCTATGAGTCTCTATGTACCGCTGCATATCAATGTCGAGGTCTGCTGGCCACCTACGAGAGGGCTTCAGGAGAGAGGGTTCGTGCGATTCTGCTGTTCCTCTGATGGAGCGCTGACTGCAGTGGTCTACGATGTGGTCAACAGTGTGGGTTTCATGGCCACAGTCGCACTGCTCTGGCTGTTTCTTTGATTTTCCGTTCATGAAGGGGGATGCGGTACAGCATCGGCCTGCCGCTGATGCGCTGATGCGGTTGATGGTCACACCGGTGTCTCTGAGGAGGAGGAGGAATATTAAAGTCAGGAGGCGCGACGATGTTTTGGGTCCCGTATGAGGAGATGTTTATTCTCGACGCCCGCGCTGTGCCTCTCTGTGGGTCTCTGTTCGCACAGCAGCGACGCTCTTCGGTACCTTGACGAGATTCTAGGATGACGACGGCGACAGCAGCAGCAGCAGCGACGCGATCCCAGAAAGGCGATCGGGACTTGAGTCTGCGGCGAGGTGACATTGTGGAGGTCTTCGTTGATGACGGGTAGGTGCTTGTCGTTGGAGAGAGAACGCGTAAACTCCCTCGCGGTTCGCATGTCTCTGCGGCTATTACAGCCATGCTGACTGTTGGGCAAAGTGCTGTCAGCGAGCACCTGCGAAAGCCGGCTTGGTGCTCAGATGGCAGCACCGAACACTTTACTCAAGCGCCACGCGACCTGTCAATGAACTGCGCGGATTGAGGCGGTGATTTTGGGGGGGGGGGGGGGGCGAGGTGGGTGATTTTGGGAGGGATTTGAGAAAATCTTTGTTTCAACTGCCGCGTGCCACGACCGTTACACAAGGGCAGGGCCCACTAAGTAGCCGTGCTTTCATGGATACAACACCGCGAGCACTCCGACCATTCATTATTATTATAGATTCACGTTATTCCCTTGGGCCCATTCTTCTTGTTACTTTTGTCCACGTGCAGAGGTATACACCGTGTTTCCCGTCAGCCCCTTGGGGGGGGGGGGGGGGGGGGCTGGCAGGGGGCGGGGGGCTATGGCAGTAACTAACAGCACGGGACCCATTTGCGAAATTGATCTGCGTCTAATTGAGCCCCCTTCTGGGACAAGAAAAATGCCACCATTCAAGTCGCAAGCACTGAATTAAATTAGATGCTCAACTGACCCCCCGCGGGAGGCAAATACATTGATGATGCTCACGTGTCTGTGTGTGTGTGTAGGGCAGCGGTTAGTGTGCTGCGCTATGAACCTGGCGACCCTGGCTCGATTCCCGCTCACGGCCAACACCAGTGACAGCGATTATATTATCTGAACCGGTCCTGGGCCTCCCATAGGTCGACTCAGCCTCGAATGAGTACTTGATGCAGTGTGTAAAAAAATCATCGGCACTGGGGAGACAAAGGCGGCCGGGAGTGGTGCTGGCCACCAACCCCCTCGTGTGCCGTGCTGGCCTTCATAGGTGCTCGCTAACAGCACTTGCCCCCACAGTCTGTTACAGGCTATACGGGGGAGCTTTTTGTAACCTGCACAGGCTGCTGGGACTGTTTAACAAAAGTTCATATTGTGAGCACCTATGAAGGGGGTGGGTGGCCAGCACCACGCCCGGCCGTCTTTGTATCTCCAGTGCTGATACTCACACCGCACAAGGTGTCGAACTAGGGGAGGGCCAAGGCCAGTTCAAATGTTCGCCACCATCGTCGGTCGCGAGCGGGAATCGAACTCGGGTCGCCGGGTTCGTAGCGCGGCGTGCTCACTACTACACCTCCACTCCCCACGCAACCAGACGCACGCGCTCGATTACCCCATCGTACAAATGCCGAAGGCCCGCGCGGTGACAAGCCCCCGGCGGCCGTCGCTAGGGCTGCCCCCCTTTTCCCAGGATTCCCCTGGACACGACGATCGTGGTGTCTTGTGGGATGGCGGGATTTGTCGTGGAGGATCGTGTGATGTCATTCCACGGAGGGGGTCCCCGCAGGGGTTCGACAACATCTCGCCCACCTTGGGTATCCAAAATATGTTTTTCTACCCCCCCCAACGTGGAGATGGAGGCGGGCAGGGCGTGGAGGGGGGTGTCACCACTTGCCAGCTTAAGTAAAATGTAAAAAAAACCTGACCCTCGGGCGCATCGGGTGCATTACCATCGCACGTTCATAACACTGGTCAACACACTTTTTCTGGCATAAGGTATTCCAACGGGTTTAAGGTCATTTTGGGGTGCTGATTCCAAATCTGGCATAAATTTTTGTCTATCACATCAGGTTTTTGAGATATCAAATATTGCATTTTCAATAAAAACTGCAGAAGAAAAATATTAAATAAATGTGGATATCTACATAAATTATATTATAAACACACTATCCTAAAAATACAGCACCATATTTTAACACTAAAGCAGTCACTGACTCGTAAAAACTTGTAATCATAAGTGACAGAGTTAATTGCGGGTAAAATCAATGAAAATGGGGTATGCCGATAGCATAAAATGAGATGTGATAGAGCAAATCTGAGATCAGATTTGGAATCAGCACCCTGAAATTCGTCTAAAACAGCTGCAAAAGTCCAGGCCAGAAAAAAATGCTTTTTTTTTGTTGACCAGTGTAATCATTATTACCAACGAAATTTTTTTTAAATGCTCAAACACTTTTGCCACATGAGGTATGGCTGCCATTGATTGATCATCAAAAAGGAATCATAGTATTCGTTCATAGTGGAGGAATCCGATAAGCTATACAGATATTTTTCACACATGTCCAGAAGGGGCACGTCAAAAAGTTACAACTAAAATGACAAAAACACGAAAGGAGTGCAAAGTACAGGAAAGGTAAATATACCACTTAAAAAAATATACGAATAAAACTAAACGAATTTTTATCTTACCAGGCAAAGCCCACTGAGCTAATAGCGTCGTTTTCAGAAGCAACCTGGCCGCAAGCGACGGCTCAATGAAGAGGCTCATCGCGTGCAAATTTGTAAGGCAGCAAAAATAAAGTAAACATTTATCTCGACGCACGTTCACGTTACTATGGGAAATGGAAACATAACCGGCGGAACCGACAGCCTCCTTCGACGCCGCCGCCGTCGCCGCCACGGCGGCTCGCAACCTACCCAGGGTGTTCTCCAGGGCCTCCAGGTTGGCCATGCTGACGCGGATGACGCTGGACGCGAGCGAGAGGGCCCCGCCGGGCCCCAGCGCCAGCAGGAAGACACGCGTGTCGCCGGGAGACACGCGCGCATCGCACACGGAAGCGCCGTCGCCGAATCCCTCGACGCTGACGCGCGGACGCTCGGCCCCCGTCACGGAGGCCGGCAGCAGCTCGCGGCCCTTGATGAAGCGCCATACGCGGATCTGGGGGAGGGGGGGGGTCACATGGTCAAGGGTCAAAAGGTCGCTAGCGGTCGTCGTATTCGCCTTTTTTCCACTGGCACATCTGACCCGAGCTGGCGCAGGGGCGCCGCGGTGGCGAGATGTTGACTACCTCACCTGGTACGCAGGAGTTTGTGGGTTCGATTCCGACCCGGACGCCTGTTGTATATTTGCGGTTTGCGTGTCTCTCTCCCCGTGGTTGCGTTGATTTTTCTCCGGGTCCTCCGGTTTTTCTGTCCACTTTTAGAATCAGCATGCGTTTAGAGCATTTGGCTGCTATACATTTCCCACTTGATAAGCCACTTTGTTGAGCCATCATTTGTGGCCAAGTGGCTTCTGAAAAAGAGCTATAAAATAGTTGAGTGGGCCTTACCAGATAAAATACAAAGAGTTTAGTTTTAGTCTATTCCGTGTGATTTGGCTCAGTGGGAGGTCGCTCCTTCTCATCTGCCCCCTGACAGCCTCGAACTCCTTTCAACTCATACTCTATGGTTCTTTCGGTAAAGTCACGTGGGTAGAAAATAAAATAAATCACGACGTTTCGATTGCAACACAAGCGGTCGTCCTCAGGCGGAAAAAATATAATCCAGCAGTGGAACTGCTGAACCCAGCCGTCTGCGCTGTCGACTCCCTGCCCCTGTTCAAGTCCACACTTAAGACGTTCCTTTTCCTTTTTTACTTTTCCCATGACCTACTGTCTGACTGGCTCTTTGTCTCTCTCGCTCTCTCTATGAAAATGCCAAAGGACAAATTCGTCCGTTTTCTCTTTGAAAATAGGTACATTTCAAAATATCACTGTCTTCATCACAAAAGCAACGTTTGTGGGGAATAATTGCCATTTTCTGTACTTTTGAGGCATAAACAACTAGGAAATAACACGTACTACCCAGGAACAAAATGAATGTTACACGGTGTAATAATCTAGAGTCTGCTGTAAATATGAAAGTTTCAGGGTTTTCCACTCGAACGGTTTTATTCTTTCCGGCTACACCACCCCACTCGAACATTCTCACTCTTTAACCTGTCTCACACCCCCACCACTCACCCACCCACGACTGGTTTGCCCGCCCAAGCACGCACAAAAAAAACTATCGCTTTGAAAGCAAGTAAATAAATATACAACTACCTCCTGTTGCAACAAGAAGAATGAAAGCACGGCTACCATTGTACAGTTGAGTTTGCCAGAGGGAGCGAACACGACGCTAGTCAATCTGGCAGGAATGTGTTTTGTACGTGGCTTGCTGTGGAAAGAATCGGGGGCGCCTAAAAAAGTTCGCCAAAGAAAGAAATACTCGCGAGCGAAATAAAGTGCCTCGCGAAATCACACGTTCAGTCACGGAGTAAACGT